>PVIW01000093.1:101834-653816 GCA_004026585.1 Noctilio leporinus | reverse complement strand
AAACAAGTCTCAGGCAGGAGAAAGCAGGCAGAGGAGCCGACTCCCCTCCCTCTCTTGCCCCCTGCCTTTTGGTTATCTCTTTGGCCCTTCGTCCCACCACTGACTCAGAGGGCAGGGGTGGGGGAAGGAAAAAACTCGCGGGGGGCCGGACACCCAGGCAGAAGGAACAGGAGAATGGGGAGGCAAGAGCGCAAGGCGGTGGAGAGCCCCTCGATCAATTTTCATGCAAGAATCATTATCGGTAAATTGGAAAGCTGGCTGCCTGACAGCAGATTTGTCTCCCCTAATGAAAGCGAAAGGGTAGGGGCGCAGCGGCAGGCGGTTGCAGGCGACGGCGGCTCCTTCCGTTTCTACGCGACATCTTCCAAGAGCTCCATGCTTCGCAGGGCGATAATAATAGTTTCACTTGCGAGCTTCCCCCGCCGCCCAGCCGCGCAGCAGACCGGGATCAGGACGCAAGGAGCAAGGCTCCCCTCTCCAAGCCCGGGGAGGGTGCTGCCGCTGCTGGCGGCGGGGTGCTCCCCTCTGCCCTAAAGGGTGGGCCGCTTGTAAACAGTGGGCGGCTGCGGGCGCCGCCGGTTCCCCCTCCGGCTGCCCAATTCTGCGCTCTGGCTGCCCGCCCGTCCGTTCGTTCTCCCTCCCTTCCCACCCACGTCTGACAGCTGCGGGAGCGGGGAGTTCACTCGCCGCCGGGGCCTGAGAAGATGATCCCCAAATCGTGCGGGGGGGGGGGACCTCTGGCCCGCCTTTTGTGAAACCCACACAGGGGAGCGGAAACGCCCACACCGGCGGACTAAGAGGTGTGCTCCAAAGGCCAGTGGTTTCTCACCTTTTCCTCTCACCCCTCACTCCACACCCCATCCCTTAAAAATCCCTCTTGCAAGTGTAATCAAATGCTTGATACCATCTCCCACACTCTCCCTACACTGGTGCATTATCAGATCCGGGAAGGCATGCTTCTAGGCAAATAGACCTAATAAATGCTATTACTGGGATTCTAGGAGCCCTGGCTGCACCATAGTAACGAGAGCCCTGGCTAATTCGGTTTAAAAAACGATCAACTGCACAGACTGTGTGAGTGTGGAGCCTGTATCTCTCCTCCCCACACCGCCTCTCTTTCACACCGGTTCAAGAAGGCCCCATGTGATAATTCCCCAAATCGAAGGGGAAAAAACCCTGCCGCCAAACGCCAAACCACATCCTGTGCGCTCATTGTCCAGCCCAGCGATTTTAAAGAGACAGGATCCATTTACCCACACCGGGTGCGCAGTGTGAGCGCGTGCGCGCACGAGCGCGCGCACACACGCACACACACACTTAAACGCTCGCTGCAAAGCTGCTTCTTGATGTGACCATTTATTTCCAAGCCCTTTTACCTTATTGGAGGGCCCCTGTGTGGTACAACCAGAGGGATTGCGACTTGGTGACACTAAAGGGTCACCTTTTGACTCCAGATAAAATCATCGTGGTTGAGAAACAGACCTGAACCAGCAGGTACACACAGCGGGGCACCGCGGTCACACCAGGCTTGGATTCTTGCCAATGCTTCCCAGCCACTGCTTAAATCAGGGGTCCCCAAGCAGCAGTCCCGGGTCCCTGCTAAACGCGGCGGCCTCAGATGGCAAGTGAACTCCCGGAATATGATACCCTAGAGTTCCGGAGGGCAAACTGAAGGAGACGGGGGAATCTGGAGTGCCTTCTGATCCCTCCATGCCACTCACCAGTCCCCCCTCCCCCCAATCTTAAATA
Organism: Noctilio leporinus; assembly: GCA_004026585.1. Lineage (NCBI taxonomy): Eukaryota > Metazoa > Chordata > Mammalia > Chiroptera > Noctilionidae > Noctilio > Noctilio leporinus. The sequence continues at coordinate 652,067 of PVIW01000093.1, read as the reverse complement.
GGCTGGGCGGAGCGCTGGGAGCCAAGGGCTGGGTGGCGCTCCTCCCCGCCGCCGCCACCACTAACGGCTGGGTGGGTGCAGCTCGCAAGCAGCTGCCTTCTCAGCCGGCTGGGCCGCCCGGGGATGCGAGAAGCATCTTTTAATCCTCATCCTGCTCCTGCTAAGCCCCTCCCGGTTTCCCCTCCCCGCAGGCGGAGAAACTCGCGGGTACCCTGGAGGATGGAGAGGCTGCTGACCTGGAGGAAACCGGCTGCTAGGGGCCGCCTGCGCCGGCCGTCAGCATCTGGCCGCTCCGCCCCGCGCTGACCCTGGAGGTCGCGCCCGGCCCTCGGCGCCGGCGGCCCTTTGTTTCCGGGGCAGCTTAGCAGCGCTCTTCGCACTCCCCGCACCTCCCACTGCGCCGGTTGCTGGCGGCGGTGTTGCGAGGGAAACTGCGACCCGCGGGCAGGGTCGAGGTCGAGCACCTGCCCGCCCACACCCACCCTGGCGGGCCTACGCTTCAACCCCGCGTTCCCCTCCCACGTATTTATCACTCGCATACTTGATAATTGCGTCCCTCTAAGAGTGGCGGGGCCACTGAGGCGAGCAGCTGATGACCAGGGTGAGCAGTGGCCCACTCCTCTAACCCCTCATAAACTTGGAAACCTCTGCTCCCACTTGGAGGGAAAAAAAAATGATACTTTTCTAAGGATCCTAAACTATCAGTTTCTGTTGTCATTTTTTTATTAGTTGTTAATTCTCCAGGATTACACGAACAGTAGTAATTAATACTAAACCTTCCTTTACTGTATATGCTAATGGCAGGAACCATAAAAATTAATTTGCAAACATGTCATTACACAATAGCTGTACAGGCAATAAGCCTGTAATTATGGGCCAATCACAGGCAGGGTACAGAGGGAAGGTGCTCCTGGATCTGCTGGGTACCCCCTCCCCTGCTAAAGTGGAGAAGATGGTGCCAAAAGGAGCCAGCCTTCTGGAAGCCACCTGTGGGGAATGCGCCCAGCTGGGTCGGGGTTGGGGGAAGGATGAGGAAAGATGGTAAAGGGGGTCTCTAGTCTCCAGTTCCAATCGACCTGGCTTCTCTGCACGACCTCTAGGAGACAGACTCTCCGAGGCCCTCCAGGATTGAGGTTGTGGGAGGAGAAGCAGCCAGAGGCTGGGAGAGCGCCCAGGCCTGACTGGCTCGGTGGTGGGTGAGAAATAGAGTGACAGTGGAAGAAGAGGGGCCCCCATCCTTTGGGCCAGAACTGGATTATCTTTGCTTCCCCGTCGAAGGCAAGTATCTCTCCCATAGGTATCTGAGTGCCTGCATCAAATGATCTCCTAGCGCTCAAGCCACTCCCTCATTGCTGTTAGCCACACCCTTAGGAAGGAGGTGAGCCTGGGCGAGTCCAGCAGCCTAAGCCTCCTTTGGCCCAGGATCTGGGAGACTCAAAGTAGGTTAGTGATATTTCCTGGTGACAGGGATGTTTGTAAAGGAGGAAAATATGAGCTCCACTATGGGAGGGTGGCTATACCACAGCTCCCGACCCGATGCCAAAACAGCTGAAAAATATAAAGCTACTCCTGCCATGCCAAGCAGCATGCTTAACGGCTGACTCTCTCCACTGAATGGCTAGGTTGTTTGCCATAATGTGGCTGAACGGGGAGCTGGAGGGATTTTCCCTTTCCCACTGGCCCTTGTGGCTTGGCTGTAGTTTCTGGAACCCATCACTGTAGCCATTCATTCCCTGGGGTGCCACTTCTCCTCAGAGGGTACCTATGGCCTGGCTGGGGGTGGGAGGGACAGCCAGTCTGGGCCACACCTGAATCAGCTGCCAACGCCCAGGTGAGAAGGGCAGTGCTCTTCTGGGGCTGCCCCGGTGGGTTTCTACACAAGGACAGGATGTTTTGCCTCACCTGCTTCTCTCTTAAAACCTGGTCACAAAATACCTTCTCCTTCTCTCAGCTCACCTCTGGGGAGCAGCTGGACATCTAGAAAAAGGCAGGCTTAGCCCCCAGTGTCCTTAAGGCTGGGGCCGCCACTGGGTAAACTGGTCTCTCAAGCTCCCTGAAAGACCCGTCCCTGCTCACGCTGTACTTCAACTCAGGGTCAGAGAGAAGCTCCAGGCCATGATCTGGGCAGTGGAAAGAAAAGAAAGCCCACTTCATCTATGAAGAGCAAAATAAACTGCAAGCTGGCTGCTTCCCAGGAGCTCAGAGCCCACCAGATAGATCCTAACCCTGAAGGTGCAGGGGGACCGACCCCTCCTCCTTCCCATCCCTCCCCACCTGCTCCTTCCAAATGGAGGGGCACCAGACTCCCTCTAGTGGGGCTGCTATTGCCACAGCACAGGGACAGCCGGTTTGGTTCAAGAGCGTCAACTGGACACAAAAACAGCCTCCTTGCACAGGCTGGGAGCACTGAGGTCTCAAACTGGTCTGGGGTGCTCGGCAGTGAAGCACCTGATTCCAGCCTCTGTGTGCCCACTGGCACTCTGGTGGCTCTCCGGGCCAGGCCGCGACCTTAGCTTCTGGAGAGAGCACTGCTCCCTAAGGATTCCAAGAAAGAGAGGAGAGGGGAGGCTAGGAGGCCATAAGGCTAACCTGAAACGCCTCTCCGGGTCAGCCCCTCCATTGCCCTCTTTAAGATAACCATGCCAGCTGATGCTTCCGGAGCACTGAGTCTCCACCAGTTGCTGCTCTAAGCTCCTTTCACGAATAACTCATTGGATCCTCAGAACAGCCCTGTTCAAGCTCATTGGCAGGAGTTCTATCTTCTAGATGAAGCACAGAGAAGTCAAGCACCTTTCCCAAGGACACACAGCCAGTAGGTGGTAGAGACGGAGTTTGAACCTGAGCTGGTTCTCGAGTCCATGTTCATAACCATCAGCTTGGAGTCAAACAGACCAGAGTTCAAATTCCAGCTGGGCTCCTATCCACTGTGTGCCCTCTGGTAGTGACATCACCACTTTGAGCATTATTTTCCTCACCTGGGAAATGGGATGAAATCACCCTTGCATTCCAGAAAGTCACGGGTGTATAACCCCTCCAATGACTGGTGTAAAGACTCCATAAACAGAGCTGTAAGGACTCTTGTGTTTTGGATAATGGCGATAATAGCAGTAATAGCAGCTACCATGGATGACGCCTCAGTCCACCACTGTTCCACCCTCTATGCTTTTTCTTGTCTGGGACTTGCCCCCACCCCACGAGGCAGAACTACAGTGACCAACCCCTCTGTACTCGAAGACACTGAGGCCTCACGAAGTGAATCACTGGCCCTGGCCAGATAGCTCAGTTGGTTAGGGCGTCATCCCAATATGCCAAGGTTGTTGGCTTGATCCCCAGTCAGGGCACGTACAAGAATCAACCAATGAATGCATCAATAAGTGGAACAACAAATAGATTTCTCTCTTCCCCTCTCCCAAATCAATACATAAAATCTTTTTTAAAAAAAGTGAATTACTGATCCAAAGGCACATAGGGTGGAGACACACCCACCTTCTCTTCCCACCACCCCATTTGGCTCCAGTCCTTAGGTGATTGGTTAGTGTGGAATGTTTGAAGTCTCAAGATAAGCAAGTCTGAGGTCAGGGGAAAAAAAGGAGGGAACTGCTGCCTGGTCACAGTCCTCAGTGATGTCTGCATACCCAGGTTTTGTTCCCATCTTTGCACGGTATGTTTACTTTTGCTTTCTCAGTACCCAGTGGCTCCAGGGTGCACCTCACCAGGGTGTGCTCTCCTGTCTCAGGCCTCCTGAGTCCCCCTCTGACTGCCCTTGTGCAGGGGGTTAAACGGAGGCCCACCAAAACATGTGTCCACCTGGAACCTGGGAATGTGACCTTATTTGGAAAAGCTGTTTTCTTTGCAGATATAATTAAGGACCACACAGTGAGATCATCCTGGATTATCAAGATAAGCCCTAAACCTTTTGATAAGTATCCTTATAAAAAGAGAAAATAAATAAGGGAAAAGGCCTTGTAGAGATAGGCGGAGGTTAGAGTGATGCAGCCATAGCCAAGGAAAGCCTGGTGCCACCAGGAGCTGGAAGAGGCAGGAAGCATCTCTCCTATGGCCTTCAGAGGGACATGGTGGCCTTACTGACACCTGACTTCTTACCTCCCATTTCAGGCCTCCAGAACCGGGAAGGAATATATTTTTGATGTTTCAAGTCACCTGGTTTGTAGTCATGTTACAGCAGCCACAGGAAACTAATACATCTTATCACTTCTGTAAAAATGGAATGCCCTCTGTCCTGCTAACTCAGGAAGGCCCTGGATGTTGTCCAAAGCTGGATGCCAGGGACCTCCAGCCAGACGGGCCAATCTCTATAGCAAGGGCTTGGATGAAGATGAATGTCCAGGGTCCCTGGACAGCTGTGTGTTGAAGCCGACTATTATCCATGAAGCTGAAGTCAACAACCCACTGGGATGGGAGGGCTTTCTGGTGACCTACCCACCCTCCCCATACCCTGCAACCCACATTTGCGGCTGGGGCTTGGGCAGCAGGAGGTCATCAGGCATGGGCATCTGCTCAAGGGAATGGTCAGCCTTGCTGGATCAACTTATGAACTGAGAATTCTGCTGGCCTTCTGCATCCAACCCCACTAGTACGGGGCACTGATAATAAACCACTCAAAGCCCTGGTGGTCAGTTTTTCACCTTTCCTCTGTTTTCCTTTCCCTGTGGCTCATACCCTGAGTACATTTCTCAGCCTCCCAGGAAGATGTGTGGGGCCTGAGAACCAAGTTCTGGCCAAGGGAAAATAATAAGCCACTTATAGGCCTTGCCCTGTAAAACCTCCTGCATGAACCTCCATTTTCTCCTTCCATGTATGCCCACCTGATATCAACTCCCACAATAACCTTGAGTCCATGCACAGAGCACAGTGCCTTCATCAACCCCCCAAATGCTGGGAGCACAGGCCCCTGCTCCAGCCCTGTGCCAACTAGGTATTATGTGGGCATGTGATTGAGAAAGCACTGTCTGCTGTGTGACTTCTTTCATGTGTATAAAGTGTAACTTCCACTACAATGAGCCTCTTTGTTACAGCAACCAGTGTTAGTTTTACACACCTACCAAAAGGACCCTTTTTGTTTTTGTTTTTTATCTTTTTTGGTTTTTGTTTGGTTTTTGTTTTTTAACTTAGTATTTTCCTTATTGCTTCAGAGAGAAGGGCAGGAAGGGAGGAAGAAAGGGAGAGAAGCATCAATGTATGGTTGCCTTTCACCTGCCTCTAGCTACAGACATGGCTGGAGACCTGGCTTGCAACCTAGTTATGTTGCCCTAGCTGGGAATCAAACCAGCAAACTTTGGGTTCGCAGGCTGGCACCAATCCACTGAGCTACACCAGCCAGGGCTAAGAGTATCCTTTTTACAGATGTTACTTAATGCCTAGCACGGTGCTGAATGCTTTAAATACATTATCTTATTTCATCCTTCCAACAAAAATAAGTTTATTATTATCCCCACTTTTCAGATGAGCAAACTGAGGTTCAGAAGTAAAAGGACTTGCCCAAGGTCACAGAGTAAGAGGAAAAGTGTGCACTTACACTGAGTCCCTATGTTTTAAACTGATTTCTATGGTGCTCCTGTAGGAGCTGGCAAAGAGGCTTCAGCTCAGAAACCCTTTTTAATTAAAAGCAAAACAAACAAAAAAACCAGTAAGGGCAAGAACACTGCATGCTGCAATGTACGTACGCATAGGACCAGCCTTCAGTTTGGGTCTGGTCTGCCGCTGGAGCAGGCTGCCAGCAAGCTCTGGATTTGGGAACTCTTCAAAATAATGGCTTTACAAGACATAAGCAGCAATATGGTCAAAGCGTTTCCTTCCCGTGGGCTGCACGCATGCCAGAGACATCCCCAGCAGCGTCTGGGATTGCCTGGGCCATACAACTCATCGCAGGAAACTGCCCCTCTGCCTGTCCTTGCATGCCTCCCAGGAGGCCAGAGGCCACTTCTAGAGGCAGCCTTTCATAATCTCAGACAGCTCTGGTTGTCCAGGTTCTGCTTTGCGCAGAGCCAGCACAGGCCTGGCACACAGCTGTCGAAAAGCACTTGAGCAAGGTTCTCCACGGGGAGGGAAAATGGGGGTGTCGACACGGCTTCCCCAGTCATGGACAGGCGAGGCGGCACCTTCTACCGACACAGTGACAGCCCATGTGTGGCCTGCGGCTCAGATCTTGCTCCAGGCCATGGTCCGCCCTGCTGCCTGGGGGCAAGCCGACAAGGCGGTCTTCCCCCTGCGTGCGCCTGCGCATGGGGACCAGGCCTTTGTGAACAGTGCTCCCCGCTGGCTGCTGGTGTCTGCTGGGGAAGAAGCGACTGCGAGGACATAATTACCCATTTGTGGATGACACACAGATCTCCCTGTCTACCCTTGGGCCTAACTGCTTCAGGTCTGTGCAGCCCTCTGGCCAACAAGTCGTGGTTCTTAAAAGATGGCTTCATGCCTGCTTTTCCTCTCATGCGGGGCACTGGGTTTCACTGTGACAGAACCTGAGTGGGAAGCCTAGGGCCCCCTTTTGTCCTTCTCTGCCTTCACTTGCCAAGAAATCCTGGGTCAGCTCTGCCACTTCCTCTCCTTCCCTGCAACTCCCTTCCTTGCACACTTTCCCCTGTTCTTGCTCAGCCTGACAGCTGCCCTTTATTTCTCCCACAATGAGTCATGCCTCAACTAAAGGGGTTCCTGATGTGTCCCCAGCGCAAGATATTCTCCCAGGAACATAGCACCTATGTCCAGTCGTTTTCAAAGCATGGATGTGGCAGGGCTTTCTCACCCTCAGCAGAATTCACTTTTAAGGCCAGATAGTTCTTTGCTGCTGGGGCTGCCTGGTGCACTGTAAGATGTTTGCAGCACCCCTGGATGCCAGGAGCACACCCCAGCTGTAACCACGCCAATGACTCCAGCAGGGCCAAACTCCCGTTAAAGGAGGGGGGGACATCGCTCCTATCAAGAGCCACTGTAGCACCTTTTTCATCCTTTTTCATCTCATGACACACATAAACTATTAAATTCTGTGGCACACCAAAAAATACATTTTTTTGCCAATCTCTCTCTCTCTCACACACACACACAATTTAATTCATTCATGCCAGGAAGCTATTGTTATGTTAGCTGTTTTTTGGGTTTTTTTTGGACAAAGGGAAAAGAGGTCAGTGTTCCTGACAAAATAGGTGCTGCATGTTTTCCAAATCCTTCTGTCTCACCAGTACACCGTGGTACACCAGCTGAAAATTGCCAGTGAAACATAAAAGATCCAGCTAGTACACTGACGTAAGGTCTACTACTGGCTTTGGGCAAACACCTGCCCTCTCTTGGCCCCAATTTTACCATGCAAAAAATTAGAGGGGATTCCCTGACTGGTGTGGCTCAGTTGGCTGGACATTGTTTCAGGAAGTAAAAGGTTGCCAGTTCAATTCCTGATCAGGGCACCCACCTGGGTTGGCGTGTTCTGTCCCTGGTCAGAGCATGTATGAGAGGCAACTGATCAATGTTTCCCTCTCTCTCTCCCTCCCTTCTCCTCTCTGTAAAAATAAATAAAATCTCTTTTAAAATAGTAGAGGGGATGAATAAAGGCGCTGTGGTCTTCCAGTCTCTGATTTGCTGGTGCTGCTTAGAACCAATGGTTCCGAAGTGGAGATGAGCTTATCATTCAGGAAATAGGATCAGAAGGGAAAGAATCCAATAATGCTGTATTGCTTCTATGGAAAAAAGAGGGGAGGGGCCAACATGTTAGGTAGGGAACTCTGATGCTTTGGGTCTTTTAGTGTCTGCATTTTTTCCACAGACCTTCTCTCCAACCTAAACAAAACCTGGGGGAAATATCAGTCAATTACACACTAGTGTGATTTAGCTCCACCTGACTATCTTCATAAAACCAAGGCTGGAGCCATCTCTAGGATGCGTGTGGGAAAGGCAGGCAAAAGAGCCATTCTGCCCCTTGGGCTAAAACGGTGGTTTCAATTTCATAACATCATGTGATGAGGTGAACTTCCGGGTGCCCTGTGTTAACAGCCCGTTTCAACAGCTGCCATGGGGGAGGAAACGGCACCAGTCAAGAGCTGGAGCTGGGAGGAGGTATGTGGCTCAGATAAACTGTGATAAAGAGGTGGGTCCAGGGGGAAGGGGGGTGGGGGGAGGGGGGAGGCAGAGGCAAGGAAGGGGAGCAGCTTAGACAAGAACCTAGTATAAAGGAACCATGGACCTGGACAACAGGTGGGATTGACTTTGGGGGGAATGGGTGGGTGGGGAGGGGGACAGAGGCGAGCAAAAAGGGGATGGATGTAATACAACAACAATAAAATTTAAAAGTAAATAAATAAATAAATAAGAGGTGGGTCCAGTTGGGCCACCAGCAAACCAAGTGCTGAGTGACCAGGTCCCCAAGGACTCCCAACCATCAACTCACAGACAAATACCAGTTTGTGTTGAGATGAACAGAGACCATGCCTGGAACATTCTTAGTTGACAGCACAATCCTGACCCATGTGTCCCAAAGATAGGATTTCCAGTTGCTTGTGGGGGTGGGTTATCCTGGAATCAGTTCCGCTTCAGCTTTTGATGAGGAGGTAGGGTGACCATTCTGGGGCAGGGGAGCGTACACCTGTTTTGCTCGGTGGAATGGGAGGGAGGCCCATGGGAGGTGCTGCCGGGTCCTAGCACAGCTTCACCCTACATCACAGGCGCAGCGTAGCAATGGCCTTCTCTGGCCTTCACTCTTCTCCTTGGTAGGGTGCTTGGGCTAAATGCTCCCCCAGGCCTTCCAGCTCCACAAGCCCATGATTAATAAAACTCAGACACACCATCTGCTCACTCTGACATTTAAGAAACAGAACAGGTTTCCAAAGAGAAAGCTGCCCTGTGCAGCCCGATTTTCTTTTCCTCCTTTGCCTGCCGATCATGGCGGGTTCACACTCTCCCCACGTCCCAGTCCTGACTCGAAAAATGCACACACACAATCACACACAGCTACCTCCCACCCACCGCCCAAAGGTCAAAAATGGTGGAAGCTAGCTAGCTAATGCCCTAGTAAAACTATGAACACAATGATCGCGTTCTGGACCCCTCCCCCTCCAGCTAGGCAACAAGGCATGCATTAAATAATATGTCCCCAAACTTCACAACTCAGTTGCCACTGACTCATCTTTCCCACTTGTTCAGCTCTTCCTCAGTGGTGGGGAGTAAGAACTGCTGCTCTCATGACAGGTGGGGAAACTGAGCTTCAGAGGTGAAAGGTCAGGTCCGAGGTCACACACTTGACAAGCAAGAAGGCAGGGATATAACCCTTGGCAGGATATGAGCAATTGGAGTGTTCTGTACCCTTCATTTGAGGCAAGTTCCCACAGTGCTGCTCATCCATGTGACCCCTGTGGCTCTGTCCTACAGATGGCCCTTCACTGGTGGCAGGGACCTCATCTCTCACAAAAGATGCTAAAGAAATGGGATCTCAGACCTCCTCTGCTGCCTGATGCAGAACTTGGGACTCCATGTGCCATGCTGGTGGCCCTGCTGTGTCTAGCAAGTACCTTACAATTGTGAGCACCTGGGGCCAGGCCAAACTGTTGGGAGGTGGGGGAGACATTCTGGGCCAGGTGAGACCCAGCCAAACTCTGGAAGTTATTTTGAATTTGCCCAAAACCTGAACCCCAGTGGTGGGAGTATAATCAGACCAATGATGCCTGAGAGGCAGCCAAGGGACCAAAGAGGCCCACGCTGTGACTTCCTTCAACTGCCCAGAGCCTGCTTCTAGCTGGGCCCCACAGAAAGAGAACCTGGGGAAGCCCTAGGGTCTGGCATTCCATGTTGGCTGAATCTCAGCAGAACCCCCTTCAGCTGCCTTCCTCCTGATGGTAGCCTTGGTGGGATCAACTAATTTTCAGGCTCTTTCTCTGCTGTTCTCTCCAGGACGTAGCTGCCAGCTCCTGCCTTGACCCATGGACACCGTGGCTCCCTGCCATCCTCTATGCAAAGCACAGACATTCTTCTCATGCTTTGTTCTCTGTCCCCCTCTACTGCTCCCCCAACACCACCCTTTTTGGAGAAGTGCCCTGGACTTCCTGTTTCTCATAATGGCCTATAGAATCCACCCAAACATTTGGATAAAAATGTCCCCTGAGCTTCTTAACAGGACCAAAAGCTGACAAGACTATAAGGAATCACCAGGCCAACAGGAACAGGGAAAGTGGAACCCCTGGGGCTGACCTGTCCCAGAGGCCTCATTGACCCCAAGGGCTTCATCTCTGGATCCCGTCAAATTTGAACATCCATTTTTATGGCAATGAAGGTCAAGGGGGACAGAGAGCAAAGCCTGAGTCCTCTGTACAAGTTGGGGGTCTAATAGGAGACCATCCTCATAATAAGCTTGGACCCCAGAGAACCACCCACTCAGGCAGGGAGAGTGAAGGGGGAGTTGGCCAGCCCTTGCATGTAAGATAGGACAGCAAACTCTAGTGCTGCTCCAGGAGCATCAAGTCCTGAATTGGATTAAGAAGGTTATAGTGATAGTGTCTCTGGGCATGAGCCAGGAACAATTACAAGTCCTGAAGGAAAGCACCTTCATCCTGGGCTTTGAATTATACCCACACATTTCCCCTCCAAATGTAATGGCCAGCACCCCGTTGAAGATAACCAGGCACACATGAAATCCATATTTCCTGGTTGCAAGTCAGCAGTGTCAATAGCCAATACAAGCAGATCTTCAGTGGCTCCAGAGGTGGGAATAACCTGCCAGCTGGGATAAAGAAATAAAAGACAAGCCTGAGGAATCTACAGAGAAGAGGAAACCATAACAAGGGGAAGCACTGCAGTCTTAATGCCTCACCAGAATGTAACCACTGAGGGCTCCCTGCCTGTTCACCATTATGTCCCCTAGAACCATGCCTGGCCCACAGTAGGGGCGCAGTAGGTCTGTGGACTCATTAAACAAACACACTGGGCTTGAGACCTTTAAGGAGGTGTACATGCAGCGTTCAGTCTGTTCCAGGTGAGCCTGGTGAATCATTCTACTTAGTGAGCAGGTAGGTGAGAGAAGGTGATTAACCCCAAATTTCCCTCCAATGTGACATTTCTCCGTGCGAAGGCAGGCGCTAATGAAGAAACCAACGCAGCCACAGAATGGCTTCCACGGTGGAAAAAAAACAACCCAGAGGTGTAATGGCTGCTGCAGAAAGCTGAATCCTTTAGGCCAAAACAGCACCCCCCCCCCCACTGCTATAATTTCAAGTTATCCGTTCTTTATTATAACTCATGGCCTTGGCTCTCAAAGCCTCTACCAGGGATTCTTTCTGTGGGGGCAATTTTGGTGCCTGCAATTAGCTGAACAGGCATCTTTTGTCCCTGCGAAAGCACTCAATTGCAGGTGTAATTAGGTTCCCTCACCCCTGAAATCTGCAGAGAGTCGCCCGCCTTGACTAACTGCACCCACAATTAAGTGCTTATGGGCATGTGGCTGGAGCCGGCAAACATGTGCACTGGCTAATGGCGGGGGCACCAAGCAGGCTTTCAAAAATAGACACTGTGTTGGAGAAATCCAGCCTTTTTGCATTTGTTGTTCAAAAACGGCTCTGTCCAGCTGGGAATAATGAGAAAAGACAAACACGCCAATTAGGCTAGGTCCATACACAAATAAACCACACAGCTCCTTAATTAAGCCACTTACAGCAGTGGGCAAGGCTGTGAGGAGGAGGAAGGACCTGCTGGGGAAGCCATTTTGGCCAAGTCGGCAGAGCCAGGTGGGAGGTCTCCATCCACCTGGGTGGCTGTTGGCCACTTCAGCCTGGGGTTACTCACGGGCCTGGGGACAGCCCTGGGAGCTTGAGGAGGCCAGGCAGGGGTGGACAGGGGCCCCCAGACGAGCCCCCCACTCCAGAATGAGAGGGAGGTTGGGTTGGGAAAAGCAGTAAAGGGGGCTTCAATCCTGCATCCACCGGCCAGCACTATGGGAGGGAGGGAGCCTGCCTCCTCTGTCCTCCCCCGCATGCACGCACGCTGGCATGGCCTGGCCCACGACCTCTTCCCTCTCTGTCCTCCTTTGCCCCCAGGGGCCTGGGAGGGTGGCGAAGTCCAAAAGCAAACCACCTGCCTGCTTCCAAGGCCCGCTCCCTCCAGGTGCGTTCAGCTGAGGCCCGGACCCCTGCCAAGCTTTCCCAGCTGCAAACTGTACAGACGCCACTCGGGTGCGCAGTTAAAAATAAAGGACACACGTGGCCAGGGATGAGGCCAATATGCCAGGGGTAAATGGCCAGGAAAGATGGAGGGTAATTCCTGTATCTCTGCCTGCCTCCCACCCCCACATACACTTTCTGAAGTCCCTGCCACGCTGCTGTATTGTTTCCCAACAATAAAACCCGGCAGATTATAGTCATGGTAATCAGGCGAGGGAGAAAAGCTGCCTGCTCTCCTTACCCCCCAGTAGGGCTGCTGAAAGCTACTTGCCTTTTGCAGAGCTCAGCAGTCCTGGCGGGAAGTAAAGGGCAAAGGCAATATTTAGATAATTAAAAACCCATTGCTGACAGGCCAGCCGGGCAGCCACAGGTGGCTCCAGGGTGGACCAGCAATGGTTTAGATTGGCCCGTGTGCCTTCTCTCCACCCTTCCACCTGGGGCTGATGGGGATGAGAGGCCCGGAAGGCGGGCAGGTGACTTCAAAAAAAATCTACCCTGAGAAGAATCAGGTTCAAGCCTGTGATTCTGGCTCCACAATCCCTGTAACAAGACGGGTCCTCAGCCCCTGTGGGCCCCACCTCGGCCTCACCTCTACTCCAGCTGCAACAGCCTCCCAGGGCCTCTTTCTGAACTGGCTGTGCCCTCTGCCCGGAACTCCCTTACCCTGGATACCCGAAGGGCCCCCTCCCTCCCGCCTCCATTCATCACCTTCTCAGGAAGACCCTCCCTGACTGCCCCATCGAAAAGGTGCTTCACGCAGCCATCCCCTCATACCCCATCCCCTCACTCAACTGTGGGGTTTCTGTAGCACTTAATCCCTGAATTTACTTACACCTGACATTTCTGCGTCTTTCTCTGTGGTGCTTCAAAGGGCTTTTCCACCGCTGCTGCAGTGGTGCTGCAAAATGGATGAATGAATGATGCCCAGGTTGGATACAAAGCAACCCAGAGCACAGCCTCAGAAGGGGGAACTGGGCTATAATCAGTCCGGGGATGCGATTCTAGAAACTTAATGAAGAGAAGGGATCGCTGCTCCATGGGAGCTGCTGCAGCCCTCCCCCAGCTTTCAGGCCCTGGGCCTCCGAGGGGAACACAGGTCTGTCTGGCCAGGCAGTGGGTGAGTCCTCACTCAGCCTTTGAATACTGAAAGCCTGACTCAGCGCCAGGCATCGCTGAGCTCCCAGGAGCAGAACCCTGCTCCTCTGCCTGACCCTCCCCCTGCCCCCCCTGCTCTGAGCAGATGCTTATGAAAACCAACACCAGGATCAGTTCCCCTTCGCAAAGGTAAGACCTCAGTGATCTGTTGTCACAGGGACCACGGGAGCATGGACCGCAGCGGCGCACAGATAACCTGAAGCCCCAGTCGCAGGCCCTGTGTCCTCTGATCGAATGCTGCCCGGAGCTGCAGCTGAGCCTCTGAGTGAGCCGGCTTGAGTTTCATGCTTCCTTCATTCTGCCACCCCTGCTTTAAAGGGCCTTCCCCACCAGGTAACGGGCGAAGGGTCAGTCCTGCCCACCCGTGGGATGGGTCATGCTCGGTAGGGGCAGATTTACTGCTTCAGGCCTCCCTCGCCTCTCCCTTCTCCAAACTCCTGGAGCAGCTGCCGCACGCACAGCACACTGTCCCTCGCTGGCCCCCTACGTGCCGGGTCTTCAGTTTCCAGAGCCTTTCCCAGTTGCGACTAATGAGCAGTCTTGACAGTGGCGTCCCTCTGCTGCTGGGGTGGCCGGGCCCGCCACGCCTGCCTCTTTGTGGAGGCCCCAAAGCGCCACACCATTTCTCTCAAGCCCGCTTTGCCCGGTCCTTGCAAAGTTGCCCACTTCTTGGATGCAAGGAGCAGGTGAGACTGGAAGGGGTAGGAGCCTGGAGGCCAGGCAGCCTGGGTTCCAACCCACCTGCCACCCACGGACTGTGACCTCTCTGTACCTCAGATTCCTCCCAGAACTGTGTGGAAGATGGAGCTACTTACTAACTGCAAAGTGTAGAACATTCCGGGCCTCTAGTGAGCCTTTCACGTGAACTCCATGCTTTGTAAGGTGTGGGGAACGTCCCCGTGTCACAGACAGGTCCCTGCCTGAAGTCAATGCTAGATGGGGATGTAGGAGGCATATGTTTTGTTTGTCAAGTGGCAGACACCTTAGAGACATCGCCCCTCCCTGGGAATGGGGGTGGCTTGGTCCCCAAGTTTCAGGAAGGGGCCTGTCTCCCCCGCCCCACGCAGACAACTCCACCAGTAGTAAACCAAAAGAGGGTTCTGCTTCTGCTTTTTCGAAGCAGCCCGGGTCTCAACCTTGTCAGCCTACTTCCCTAAAGGAAACAAGCCAGTGAGGCCCATTGAGAACTCGGGACTTTCTGGCCTTCAGCCAAACCCACGGGAGCTTGGCTGGTGACCTGGCCAATCCTGCTAATCCCTGGCAGCTGCAGGGCTCCTCTGCCCTGGGACACTTCCCCCTTAGACATTGCTTTCAAATTCCCAAGTCTTTCTCAGGGGCCTCCGAGTCTGTCCTTGTCCTGATCCCTTCCTGCAGCCGCTGCCCTGACGCCCCAGCCCTTTACTGCACCTTCCATCTTTGAATCTCAAAGCCCAGACCTGGGGCCTGGCATGCAGCGGTGCTCAAGGAATGCTTGCCTAGTGTACAGCAGGTGCTCAATAAATGGGTATCAGGAGACCACATGAAGCAGAGACAGGCAGGGTTATGCCTCTGGGGCTCAAGGTCCTGACTCTGAGGGAACTTGGAAAGTTGATCCAAGGCCCTGAAGTAAGTGGTGTTACACACAAGCCAAGTGGGGATGGTGGAAAGAAAAAAATGGTTCCACCCTGGTTGGTATGGCTCAACGGACTTAGCGCTGGCCTGAGAACCAAGGGGTCACACGTTTGATTTCTGGTCAGGGCACATGCCTGGATTGTGGACCAGATCCCAGGTTGGGAGCCCATGAGAAGTAACCACACATTGATGTTTTTCTCCTCTCTTTCTCCCTTACCCTCTCTCTAAAAATAAATAAATAAAATCTTAAAAAAAAAAAAAGAAAAGAAAAAAGAAAAAAATGGTTCCCCAGAGGCCCCAGGCTAGGGGCTGATTTGTTTTGGCCTCAGCCCCTGGACTTGGGGCTGGACCGCAAGCAGCTCCAGATTACTGAGGGTCCCACCCACTTCTGCTTTCACCCAAACCACCCAGTCAGCCTTCCTCTTATCAGCAAACTGCCCAGCCCAGAGGCCTGGGATGGCTTTGTTTGTGTTTATCCTTCCCACCGGGAGCCCTGATAAGGAGGCTAACCCAACCTTTAATTGGCCCTTTGTTGCTTCCAGGGGTGGCCTGGAAAAATCCTCACCTGAACAAAAGGATGGGACCTGGGGCTTTTGGGTGATAATTCTTACCGCCCCCACAACCCATCCAAGTCTGGGCAAGTGAAGAAGGAAGCCCTGAGGAAGGGCTGGTTCCCCATTTTGGAGACCCTGCGGCAGTGGCCCCTGTGTGGGGAGCGCTCTAGCTGGAAGTCAGGTCTGGAAGCTGGCCATCCCTGAGGACACCCTGCTTGTGTGACCAGGTCCTTGCTGTTTTGTAATCTTGGCACCATCAGGCAGGAGCCCTGGACAGAGGGCAAGCCTTGCAGTTCCTGGTCTCCAGACCTGGATCCCTTCAGAGCATAAGGGGAGGTCTGGCCCAGGTTGCTGCTCAGAGGGATGGGGGCTGCATGCAGAAGTGGGGGCCCTGCTGTCAGCTCTAAGAAACGCCTTGCAGGCCTGGCTCCCCAGGTCACACCCCCTACCTCTCCATTCACAGAACAGCCCCAAATGCTTCTCCACCAGCAAAAGAAGCCACAATTCTGCTGAACCCCATGCAAGAACATCACTCTGCAATAAAAACTTGGGACACAAGTGGCCACCAGGATGAATGGCACAGACGGACCATCAAGCAGAGACAGCCAGACGGAAGAGCACACACTGTGCCAGTCCATTTACATGACATTTCGGAGCAGGCACCCCTTCCCTCGCATACATGGGAAAAAACTGACAGCAGGGACTTGAACGGAACTTCGTACATGGCGTTCACAGCAGCGCGGCTCACAACAGCCAGAGCGTGGAAGCAGCCCAAGTGCCCATCGACAGATGAATGGATAAACACAATGTGGTCTAGACATACAATGGAATATTATTCAGCTTTAAAAAGGAACGAAGCGCTGACACATGCTACAACAGGAACGGACCTTGAGGACATTGTGCTGGTGAAATAAGCTGGTGACAGACACAGAGACAGAAAGTAGAATGGTGGCTGCCAGAGGGTGGGGGAGGGGCAGAGAGTTAGCGGGGATGATGGTACTGATGGTTTGCACAATAATGGCAATGTACTTCATAACATGATACTACTTTTATGTTTTGTGTATTTTACCATGATTTTAAAAGGAAGAAGGACAAAACTAATGGAAAGTGGATCAACGGACACCTCACTGAGGTAAGGAGAAGATTGGGAAGATACACCAGGGAAGGAACTTTCTGGAGTGACAGCAATGTCCTCTACCTAGACTCGTGGTGGTTACACAGATGTACATCTGTGTCAAAAGTGGGTGATCAGAAGCCTTAAAATGTCTGCATTTTACTGAATGCAAATTACACTTTCATAAAGTTGATTTCAGAAGCAAAAAAAAAACAAAAACCTTTGAATACTCATCTCTCAAGCTATTCACAAATTATTCTTATGTACTATACATTCAGAATCTCTCCATTATAAAGTATATGCAAAAGAGAGACTTATAAAAATATTAGGAAAGGAGTTCTAGCATATCCTTCCTGTGTGGGAAGGGCTACTGTGTCCCCTACTTTGGAAGACATTCTGTGGGAAATGCCCTACATGTCTAAGAACAGATGTGACCCTCTCCACAAAATACCTTTGAGGGCCAGTATGCCTACCTCCCCCAGAGGTGCAAGGTGTTTAGCCTCTGCCCAGAGTTGCAGTTGTAACCAATGCTGTGGGGGGAGGGGTGTCTAATCCCAGACAAGGGGTGCGTGAAGACAGGGGCTGGAGCCCTGCTTCAAGAGGCAGGGCAGGGCAATGGTAAGAATGAGGATCTGAGCCCTGGCTGGTGGCACAAGGGATAAGGCACTGGCCTGTGAACCCAAAGGCGGCTGGTTTGATTCCCAGCCAGGGCAACATAACCAGGTTGCAAGCCAGGTCTCCAGTCAGCTCTATAGCTGGAGGCAGGTGAAAGGCAACCATACATTGATGTTTCTCTCCCTCTCTGCCTCTCTCCCTTCCCCCCTCTCTGAAAATAATAAATAAAATCTTTAAAAAAAAAAAAGGATGAGGATCTGGAGCAAGAGTATGCAGTTCAAATCTTGTTCCACTATTATTCAGCTGTGTGGCTCTGGGCATGGCCCTCTGGGCCTCAGTTTCCCCTGTATAAAGTGGGGGCGGTGACATTCCCCTGTGAGAAGGTTTTGAGAAGGAGACACTAACATACAAAGCCCTTAGAGCAAACCAAACACTCACTCTCTCTCTCTGGCCACCTTCTCCAGCCTCTGCCCGCTCCCGCCCCAGCCCCTTCTCCGCAAAGCTCCATGGGGCATCCAAGAGGGTCTACAGTCTCGGCCAACTTCTCTACAGGCCAAGTTCTAGTCCACAGGCGGGTCTGTGTTTATCCTCAATTCATCCTTTTCCTGCTCTGGGCTCAGCACCTGGCTCCTCCCCGGGCCCATTGTCTCAGGACCAAAGGCCATCCGGTCTGAGACCAAGGGAGCCCCCCACCCCCATTTCCTTACAACCACTCAGCTAGGACTCCAAGTCCCTAACCCAGCCCTTGGCCAAATCAACACAACTGCACACAAAAGACACCCCTGGAGGGCCTCAGCAGTATGTGTGTGTGGAGGGGGGGGGGGGGCACAGCTCTCAGGGTACATCCCACCATCTCTCGGGGACCCCAGCAAGGCGGAGCTCCAGCTGTCCACACTGGGTTTGATAATGCCCCTTCCATTGGCTGTTGCACTAGTGTCTGCTGGGGTCAGCTCCCAAGTCAAACCCCTGCCCCCAAGTCTGACTCCAGGCGACCCAACCCAACCCAACCAGTGGCAGATGAGTGCCACCAGGTGGGGGTCAGCCAGGTGACAAATCCTGCAGGCCCAGGGATAGTTTGTGCTCTTCATGCAATGGGGGGGAGGCCAGAATGGCACCATGTCCTACAGGAGAGCTGGGGCTCAGGACAGGGGCAGCATTGTCCACACTTGAACTTCCCTGGGCTTCTGATGGGTTTGTATTTTCTCTCCTCGGATTCCAACTATTTCCAAAGGCACTGCCTACCATGGTGGTGGCTGTAATTATTTCTTCTGTATTCGATCCATTAATGGGAACTCTGATCCACGGGCTGGCTGCTTGCTGAGGCTTCAGGTAGCAATTTTCCACTTGCGGTTCAAATTTTAATGAATGCGCCTGTCCCCTGGGCCCGGGATGTGGGGCTGTAACCCTCACGGAGCGGGTCGGAGGGTGCTACCCAGGACTGGGGCTCCAACGGGGTTTCTGCATGGGCCTGATTTCTCCAGGGAAGAGCCCCGACAAGAAGTGGTCCTCACTGCTGGCAGCCACCTGGCCCAGCCATCCCCTCCCTGCTGGTTCGGTGTCGAGCAGGCTACAAATCATAAGATTATTATTTCTTTCCGTCATCCCCAAAGTATCCTGTATCCCAAGATGGAGAGGAAAGTTCAGCTCTGATAAGATTGCATCACCAGGGAGGAGATACATTCTCGACCTTGCTCCCTTTCCTGCCTCCAGCTCGTATAATTCCTTTCTGATCTTACTCAGGGCATCCAGTCAGGCTGGGAGGCAAACGGGATAATCCATTTTCGAGAGATGGATCAATATCCCTAGGAGCCTTTTAAATGGCTCCACAAGCTTCTAGGAGCCAAGGCAGCTGGCTGAGCTGGAAACCTTGGGGCCAGAGGTGACAGGAGGGCAGGCACAACCCACAGGGATTTCCTGACAGCCCTCCCATTTCCTACCAGACTTGGAGAGCTGGCTCCAATCCAGGCGAGAAGGCGGGGCACCTGTAGGCAGGTTGTGCTGCTGCATGAGGGGCTGGGCCACAGGGACCAGCAGGCTGAGGTCCAGGGGACCTCAGTGACACCAGTGCCTGGAGCGAGCAGGAGGACACAGGGGCAGCTCAGCTCCGGACGACAGGTTCAAGGGGAAATACAAACCTGGTGTAAACAGAACCTCAGACTTTTTAGAGAAGCTAGAAATCTGGGGTTTAAAAGAAAATCTACTGGTTTTTAAATGTTGGCAGTCAATTCTTAAAAATAATTAAAAATGCTGCATGAGGACCAAGTAAAATATAGCTGCAGGTCCGGTATTTAGCTTGTCCAAGGTCCTTCACCAGCCCCAAACAGGAGGCTCTGCTCCTTCTCCCAGACCATCCACTGCCTCTGCTGAAAATCTCCCAGGGATCTCCCCTTTCTCTCATGCCCCCAACACCATCCACCTGCTTGTCCACTCTTCCCTCAAAACGTGTTTGGAATTGCACCCCATCTCATCCAGTCCTTAATTGCCTGGATTCGTGCAGTACCTCCTCCCTGGCCTTCTGCTGCCACACTCACTCCTGGCAGCCTACTCTTGATGCAGCAGCCTAAAGAGGTCAGTTGCAGGCCCGGCAGATGCTGGTGCCTCTCTGCATAGAACCTTCATTGGCTCCCATCTCATTCTGAATAAAAGCCAAGCTCTTAAACCCTCTTTGGGATCTTGTCCTATCTGCCTTCTACCAACCCCCTCTCTCCCGCACTGGCCTCAGGGCCTTTGTACTTGTCTTTCCCTTATAACCTGTGTTACCTCTTCTGCCAGACATCCAATCCATGTCAACATGAAAAGGCTCTATTTAAAATCATGCAGAACAAGAGGCATTAACAAAAACATGGCAAAAAGGATGTCCCTGTCATCTTTCATTTCTTCTGGACTCTGCTAAAGGGTATCAGAAAGGCTTTCTCTGACCATCCCATAAGAAATAGCAATCCCCTGACTGGTGTGGCTCAGTGGATTGGCACCGGCCTATGAATGCAAAGGTTGCTGGTTCGATTCCCAGGCAGGGCACATAACCAGGTTGCAAGCCAGGTCTCCAACTAGGTCCGTAGCTGGAGGCAGGTGAAAGGCAACCATACAATGATGTTTCTCTCCCTGGCACCCTCCCTGTCCTTCTCCCTGAAATAATGAATAAAATCTTAAAATGAGCAAACAAACAAAAAACCTGCAATCCCCACTTGGATGTCCTAATCCCCCTTACCCTGTTACATTCTCTCCATATTGCTTTGCACCATCAAATCTACTGCTTATTTGTCTTTCATATCTATGGCCTGGTTAGCCCATACACCCCACAAGGGCAGGGATTTTTGTCCGTTTGACTCAC
Organism: Noctilio leporinus; assembly: GCA_004026585.1. Lineage (NCBI taxonomy): Eukaryota > Metazoa > Chordata > Mammalia > Chiroptera > Noctilionidae > Noctilio > Noctilio leporinus. The sequence goes on along the minus strand of PVIW01000093.1, from coordinate 631,538 downwards.
AAGTAGCTGTGCTCAGGTTAGAACAGCACTAAATGGATGAATGTCTTCCCACTGCATTCAGAGTTTCTGCAATGGGCTTAGCATGACATTCAAGGCTTTCCACACCCCTACCCATCCCTCCACCTGCATCCCTGGTTCTCCCTCCCTAATGAACCACAGTGTGCTCAGCACAAATTCAGGTGCATGTTCTCTCTTTTCCCAGAATGCCCTTCTCTTACCCCACCTAGCAGGCAAACTCCCACTTCATCTTTTAAAGAACCCAGTGAGGAAGCCCCCTATTTAGGACACAGTCCCTGACTCTGTCTCCACTCCCAGCCACACTTAATCCTCCTTCCACTCTCACTCCCACGTGTGCGCCACTGGCACCAACAGAGTCTGTGTGCCTGTGCCTTCCAGCCAGCCCGCTGCTGTTACACCAAACTCGCCACCACGCCCCACTGAGGGTAGCTGTGACCCAAGAGCAGCACTGTAGCCACAATCCTTCCTCAAGGCAGTGTGATTTAGGGGTGGGGGAAAGGAAGTGCCTTCCAGAGGGTCTCGGTGCCCTCCAGCAGGAGCAACCCCTTCTCTGAGATGCCAGTGTTGCTGGGAGTGTCAGCAGCCCAGCACTGGGCACAGCTCTGGGCATGCTGCCCTCCTGCTCTCCGCATGCCCCTTGCTCCCCCTGGGCCAGCTCCCTCTCCCCCTCCCCCACCCCCACCCCCACCCCTCTGTGAGAGGGTCCTTCTCATAGCAAATCTTTCACTTCAGTTTTGTCCTTTCTGCTTCCCTCTCCCATGACCGGGGCAGCACCTTTCCCATAAGTCATCAAGTCATTTGTGAAGAGGACAAGGGGCCTCTCCGATTGCCCTCCTCGCGCATGAGCACACCTGTGCACAGGTGCAAAGCGGAAGGCGGGCGGGCAGCCAGCGGGAGCCTGAGCATCTGTCCTGACTACACGCCCCTGGCTTGAAGGGCCTCACCCTGCTCAGGGGAGAAGAGCAGGTCAGGGTCTCAACCGGATTCAACAGGGAGAGGGTCCCAGCCACCCCCCAAGTTCCAGCCACACCCCTCCCCAGATCCCTGCACCACCTCGCAGTATTTTTATAACACTGTTTTGGCACGTCTGCTGTGAACTTAATTTAACATCCATATTGCTGCTACTTAATTAAATAGATGAACTCATTTTACATTTACAAGTCTTAATTCATCCTGAACAAAATTGGCCATGTTTAGTTCTTTATACACCAGCAGCTCTCCGGAACAAATGGTGGCCTTTTGGAGTTAACAGCGGGGACAGGTTAAAAGCTAATTATGGGCTCTGGTCGCCTGTGAGAGAGAGCGCAAGGACGTCTTGATCCATCATCAGAAGTGGGCGGAGGGAGGGGTCTCTGAGTTTCTTCGTTCCCAGTTAGAGGGCAGCTCGGGCTGGCAGGCCCTGTGCCTACCTCCGCTGAGCCTGGGATGAGGGGTGGGCTCCCAGTCCCTCCCCCTCCTGATTTCTGCCTCCAGTTAGGGCACTCTGTCCCCACCCACCTCCTCCCTCTCCTGGGTCGCCTCCACCTCTGTGCTCCCTGCCCCCACCCTAAGCAGTCTGAGGGGATAGGCGGTCTGCATTTCTGTAGCTCCCTGAGGGCTAGGGACAAATGGCACAGTTGAGGCAGGGCCCAGTTGCCTGGGGAGTCCTTATCTCATGGGCTGGGGCAGGGGGTCACCAAGCTAAGCCCAGCAGAGTGAGCGACATAGGCCTTGACACACCTGTGTAGCAGACGTTAGCATGGCTCCTAGCTTGGTGCCAGGCACAGCGTAGGGTGAAGAAAGTCCAGTGGGCAAACTGGAAGTCAGGTTATCAAGTGCTCTGACCAGAGAAAGAGACCAACGCTTGGGTTACAAGGCAACTCCACCTGGTCGGGACTGTCTGGGACTGTCCATAGCCTACAGCCAGGTTCTGGGGGACAGAGGGGAAGTCCTGAAACTCTGTGTGGTGATGTCCAGTCACTGCCCTTCTCACTCCCAGCAGGGTCCACCCAGCAACTCTGAAGCTGCCAGCAGGTGTCCTGGAGGGACGGCGAGAGCTTGGGGGGTCTTATACATCGGGCCACACGCCGGCCCCCAGTCCCAGGTTCTCGCAGTGTGAGCTGATTGCAGCGACCAGCACACCTTCCTCTAGGTGCATTCTTCATGCTCTCCAGGCACTGACACACGGGAGCCCCACCGCGACCCTGTGTGGGTGGGGACTATTCCCAGCCCCAATTTATGAGAAGAAATTGAGCCCGGAGAGACAGCTTGCCCAGGGTCACACAGCTAGCAACAGGGAGGCAGGATCTGAAAACCCCGACAGTCTAGGGGCAAACCACAGTCCGACTGCAAACCACGCTACCCCTCGAGGAACAAACAGAACTCCCGGAGGTGTGACTGTGTGTCTGGGCTCTGTCAGACTCTAACGGACCCAAAGGCCTGTGGATAGGGCCCCCGTACTATGAGGTGGCTCCCCCCAAAGAAAAGCTTGTTGGCCTATGAAACAAGGGAGTCTGGTGTCAGCCTGGTGTCCTCCCTGCCTCTCAATCGCCAGGACCCACTGGACACGGGCAGGCAGCTGGGCCCAAGCTGACGGCTGGCTCCCTTGCAAAGCCGGCCTGCCCCCTAGTTGAGCCGGCCACCAGGCTGGCCCTTTGGCTAGACCAGGGGAGGGGCCACCGTGTCCCTGAGTTGGTTGCCTCACCAATCGGCCTAGGGCGGAGGAGAGTGTGACAGAGTCCAGCTAGGGGCAGGGCTGTGGTGTGTCACCAGTGGCTCCCTGGGCTCAGCTCCCCCCAGAGGCTGCTGGCCCAGCCCACTGGCCCAGGGCTCCCGGTGAGGGCCAGCAGGCACTGGTGACTTGACGCAACCTGCAGGGCTGGTTGCAGAGGGAGTAGCCAGATCACCCAGGGGAGCTGGTTGTTTGTTTGGAGAGGGGGAGGGGGAAGAGTGCTTCCTCTTTAGCTTCGCTCCTGCTGTGGCCTCACTACTGGCAGCCTTCGAAGCCCGGGCGGCAGAGAGCCTGTTGGTGGTGGGGGAGGCCTGAAACGCACGGAGGAGGCTCTAGCCATCCTGCACAGGACATGCTCTGTGGTATGGGCTGGTTGCCTCAGTTTCTTCAGCTAGAACGCCCTGCTGCTGCCTTTCACACACAGTGTGTCCTGTGGCCACCAGACCCCTAGGGAGAAGCTGGCTGGCCCTTCTGCCCTCCCTTCCTATGATTACAGGTCTAGCCTCAGGCTGCCCCAGACTAGGAATGTGAACAGGTTGGAACCATATCAACATACCTGGCATCCTGGCCTTGCCAGCAAGCCACATGGCACAGCCCTGCCTCGCAGGCCCCACCCAGTGCTCTGCCCCAGACACCGTGTCCACCAGCCCCACAGAGGCACCACTCAGCTTCCAGCCCCTCCCACCCGGGACAGGCAGCCAGGGGTGAGGGGCCCCTGTCTTACTGTCTCGCCCTGGAATTGTAGCAGCCCCCGTCCCCAAGGTTGGGATCCAAAGGAGGGGTGAGAGGCAGCTTCCGGTCTCCCAGCCCTGCTTCCTTCCCCAGCCCCCACCCTGACTCCTTAATCAGTCCCTGGAGACTTTCCCAACCCACTCCTCCCAACCCAGAGGCTATTTCATCAGACAGTCAGTCAACAAATATTTACCAGCACCTGCCTGGTGTACGTAGGGCGGAAATGGGGTTTTAACAAATGCAGGAGACAGAGCTGTGCTAGAAAGGTAGGAACACACACACACTCGCACAATGGTCCTCCCTTCCCACTCTGTAGCTGTCCCTTTGGGTGTCTGTCTCAGCCCCCAGCTGCAGGGTGGGATAATCACCCACCCGTGAGCTCACACACGAGGCCTGGGCAGTGAGTGCTCAGCACGGTACCTGCCCAGGGCCTGCACCCCAAGACCTATGCTGCTTCCACTTACTGCCCCAAAGACACCACACATGGATGCGAAATGTGGGGTCCCTGAGGGTGTCAGTGAGCTCTGTGGACTGAAGAGGCCAGGGAAGCTTTCCTTCTGCCAGGGAGGGAGTCACCATGCCCCGGGACGGATGATGGGCAGGGACTAGCCAGGCACAGCGAGAAGGGAGGGCTGCACCCCTGAGTGTCGGAAGAGGTGGGTCTGGGGCCACTGTGCTCATCTTTCACCTGTTGATGCCCCTGGTGGGCAAGGCCAGCCCCATCATTTTCTCTTTTGCTGCAGGTTGATCTTAACAGTGGGAGAAAGGAGAGGATTAATGGATGAGGCACTTCCTAGCAAATCCCACAATTCACCCTGGGCCTGGGGGAGGTGGAGGGGAGGAGATGCTCCTTCTTAGAGCATCTGCTAAGGTCAGAGGAGTGGGGAGGCTGCGGCTGCCTAATGGAATCCTTACAGCTGCCGCCCTCCCAGTCCCAGTCCGGGCATCCCCTTCACAAACGGGAAAACAGAGCCTCAGAAAGGTAGAGGCCTGCAGGTGGCAATGTCCGGCCCAGCTTCCAAATACACTCTGCCCACGAGGGATCCTGGAAACTTTCGGAGGCCCTGGAGAGGCTCCAAGGGCAGGCGGCCAAGGGCCCCCTCCTCTTCCCCTTTCACTGGCTAGAAGATGCCACTCACTTCTGTGAACTGTGCCCGGTTTCTCGTTGGCACACACGGGCACGGGAACACTTGGCACTGTCAGGGCCCTCATTAACAGAGGATCTTAAAATAGTAAGTGGAAACCCTTCAAGACCCCCTGGGCTGAGCGCCAGCACGCTCCGGATTTTACGGGGTGAGAACACTGAGACAGAGAGGGTGGCCCCTAGCCAGGTCCCTGCCCCCAACACACATCCTTCCTTCTTCAGGGGTGGGGCTGGAAACCCCTTCCCGCCTGCTGAGATGCTGGGGAACCAACAGGGAGGCTGCAAACACATCCTCCGATGCCATGAAAGGATATACCTGAGCAGGAAGGGGGTCTGGGGGACACAACTGCATAGAAGAAACTGAGGTCCACAGAGGTCCCGAACATGCTCAGAACTAGTTTGCGGCAGAGAAAGCTGGGCCTAGAGCTCAGGCCTCTCACTGTCCACAGGCCCAGCTCTGGGCAGGATTCGCACCTGGCAGGAGGGATGGCCCAGCATTACCGAGGGAGGCTGGCATAGGAAGACGGCTCAAGACCCAGACGCCGGAGGGATCCAATCCTGGCTGTCACTTACTTTGAGCTCTACTTCTTTCAAGGAGAGCTCAGGGTGAAGTGTAGGTGCAGGGCTGTTCTTCAGATTTAACTAAGTCTAGACAGAAAACCAGTTTCCAGGTCTGGGCCCAGTGCCCTTTGCTCTCTGCCCTGGGACCCCAGCAAGTGGCCAGAGGGTCAGAAGCCTCCTGGTACTGGTGAAGGCAGAAGGGCAGCCCTAGATCAGTTTCTGCTGCAACTGTGGTAATCCTGGAGCTCTTCCTGAAGACCCCAGGCTCACTCCCCACCCCAAGCCTCCCAGCCCCCAGCAAAGACCTTCCTGCCTGCCAGAGTCTCTGTCAGCCATGGCCCGGAGGGGACCAGCCAGCCAGCTGTCCAGAGTCCTTAAGGCGCCACGCTCCCCTCTGCTCTCAGGCCCTGCAGCAGAAACAATGACTTTTCCCCTTTCCCCTCTACCTCCCACAGCCTCCATCCACCTTATGCGCAAAGTCTCTCCTTCTCTTCCCGTGGGGGTCCCTGTCTTCCTTGGCACCAGAAAGACACCAAAAGCCCAAAGCATGTGGGTCACAAGGGACCCTTTCCTCAGTCCCAGGGCACAAGGGACAGGTCCTTCTCCATTCCTCATCCATATTCAGGCTTTTAGAACTCTAGACCACCAGCCTCAGGAAGGATGGGGAGCGCCTGGGGCACTTCAGTCATGCATGAGGATGACGAAGGTGAGAATGATGAAAAGGTCAAATCTGCAAACATTTACAGAGGCCTACCCCGTCCTGGACACTTGACATGGGTCCCACTGAGCCCTCAACAACCCTGTGAGGTTGTTGCTTTATTATCCCAATTGCTCAGAGGGGAAACTGAGGCCCACAGAACCGGAAATGGTCCCCGGTCACACACAGGAAGGGATAGGCTGAGATGTACACCCAGGGAGGCCAGTCCTACATCAGGGAGACCAGCCCCAGGGGGGCACAGCTCAACATGGTGGCCCCAGCCATGTGTGGGGGTGCTCCCATTTACATCAATGAGCATTACATGACATCCCAAGTCCCCGTTGCACAAGTCTTATTTTAAGTGATCAATGACCATGCGTGGCTGTTGTACTGTGTGGTGCAGATTTAAAACATTCCATCACCTCAGAAAGGGGTAAGGGCTCTTCCAGGGAGTCAGGGAGGGAGAACAGAGCTGCAAGGGGGTCCCTTCCCTGAGGCTCCAGTGTCCTCCACCCTGGCCTCTGTCTGGGAACAGGAGTTAGTTTCCTAAGGGCTTTCGTGACCCATCCTGGTGCAGACACTGTGTTCAATAGCCTCACAGCACTGGGCTGGGCAGACCATGTACCTTCACGGATTAAGGAGCATCAGAAGCTGACTTATGGAAGGACAGACCCGGTGAGGGAGACCCTCCAGCGAGCTAGGAGCTAAGACGTGCACTTTCTGGGTGGGCATCTCAGGTGGGTGGTATAAGTCTCGAGTTTAACCATTAACAGGTTCTTTGTCCTTTTTATGCCATGTGAGCTATATAAACACAGTCCAAGCCCTTTAGAGAGACTCCTGCGCATTCAGCAACTGAAGATGAGATCATGCCCACCAGGTGATGGCTGTGTGATGTCTTTGAACCTCACCTCTGCAAGGCGTGTGGCCTCCGCTTTACAGCAGGGAAAACTGGGTCTCAGAGCGGGCAACAGCTGGCCTGAGGCGGAGTTGAGCCTGGAACCTGAGCGTGGCCACCCTGGAGCTTTCCTGCGCAGCCTGGTGTTGGCTCCCAGCTGTGTGACCTTAATCAAGCCACTTGCCCTCTCTGTGCCTCAGTTTCTCCTGGTGTTGTAACACCAGCGCAAAAGCACACAGCGCAGTCCTAGCTTTGCAGTCAGTGTCTTGTTGGCAGTTTTCCATAGTTCCTTCCATGACGCGCTGCCATGGTCAGCCCTGCACCATCTATGGGGAGCATCCTCACTGCCCAGAGATCCTCCATACCCTTTCCCAGACCCTTGTACCCCCTAGCACAGAACCTATTGGCCACTCTCAAAGGCCCCCTTGCACATGCCAGGGCAGCTGCCCCAGGGTCACCCTGGACCCGGAAACACAGATGCCCCGGTGGCCAGGGACAGCAGGGCCCTGGCCGAGGCCTCTGCAGGGGAGAGGTAACCTGGCTGGTGTGCTGGCTGTGCCTGGCTCCAGTTAATAGCAGCTGACGCTGTACTGCAGGCTGAGAGCCCTGTCTCTGGCACCCTGCTCTGGGACGGTGGCAGGAAGTGACAGGGAGGCAGAGAGGAGAGACAGGCCCTCACAAAGAGTGCGACCGCTGTAAGCGGAGATAAACCTGGGGAGGAGAAAGGAGCGCTAAATCAGTTGTTCAGCAGATGTACCACATGCTGACAGGGCAAACGCGAGCCCTTTCACGGCCACGCCGCTTTCACCCATCCTTATTCACGGAAGAGCCGGCGCTTTATCTCCCGCACAGGATGTGAGGCCACGAGGCAGACACTTGCTCCTGCCTGCTCCGGGCTCCCTCGGAAAATATTAATATGTAAATGTCACTCTCCAAAGACCAAAAATGAAATGGAATGACGGACTGGAAGATGCTCTGCTGGCAAGATTAAAAAAAAAGAAGAAAGGAAAAAAAGATGCTTAGGACTGGAGAGGAGAGAGGCGGCTGAGGAGAGGAGGGCTGGTCGGGGAGCACAGGATTTTGGAGGACGGGGGTGCATATCAGCCATTTCCTTTCTCCAGGCAAATAGCTTCCGTTAAAAGCCTGAGTACAGGGGAGGGAGAGGTTCTACTCTGAGGCTGATGTAAGGCTGTCTTTGAACTTCTTGCTGGTTCCAAGACAAACAGCAGACATGCTACTGTGTACTGGGCTTCCATTCTGTGCCCAGAAAGGAATCTTGCGGAAGTGTGTATGCACATGTCAGTGCCGGCCCCACAGCCCCACTTCACAGGGGAGGAAGCCGTGGCCCAGGGAGGTTAGGTGGCTGTGCCAAAACATCAAACCCACTGCTGTCTCCAGGCCTCAGGGCCTCTGCCTCCTCCAGCCTCCCAGGAAGGAGCCTATGACGGGACCTGTGCCATCAAGGCTCAGGGGCACTGATCCGCCTGCAGGCAGGGACCTCAGAGTTTGCTCTGAGGATGTTCTGGCAGGAGGGAGGGACCTGAGTGAAGACAGGTGATGCCCACGAGGCAGCTGCCCACAGGGTTGGCACCCTTTGCCCAAAGCCCTTATGGCCTTTCTTCCCAGCCGTACCTGCTACCAGGTGGTGGGCATTTCTTCTCTGCATCCAGCCCCCAGTGTCTCCACCTCCTGTACGAAAGCTGGGCCAGGAGTGGAGCCCTCAGGGCTGGGTGGGGGACACCCACTAGCTACAGAACTACAAGGGTGGTAAATTGGCTTAAGGTCTCTGAGGAAGAGATTGGAGGAAATCTGTCCTCCTCCCAATGTTTTGAGGGGTAGGGTATCTAGAAGTCACTGCCCAAGTATGCAGGGGTCCCCATGGGGCCCATCTGACTAGGTCCTCAGAGCCCAGCTCCGCACAGCCAGCCACAGGGCACCCTGGAAGAAATGGGGACATCGCTGTCCCCTGTCCCCTCCCCCACCCCTAACTGCTCAGGTGATCCCCCAAGAAGAAAACCACAAACAGCATGCTGAACCCTGAGGAGAGGCAGGTGTGAGCCGGGAGCAGGCTCTGGCCCTTCCTGCTGAGGCTGCTGCCCTCCTCTCATGCCCCCACCCCGCCTGCCAGCTGCCAGAGCTCAGCAGCAGGCTCCAGGGTGACCCCAGGCCACGAGCTAACAGGAGCAGTTGTATTTCTTCGCTGCCACGCCGCCAGCTCGCTGCTACTTAACCCTGTCAGGCAGGAGTCTACAGAAGGCCCGCAGGAGGGGCCCCAGGAGGCAGCAAGGGCCGAGCCCAGGCAGCCTGCGGCTCCCGGGCACCCCCAGCCTGGGGCACAGGCCCCTAGTGACAGGGACAGGCATCAGGCAGAGGTGGGCGGCGCCTGCAGATGGAAACTATGACTTCAGGAAGCTGGAATGCTGCTTGGGGAACATCAACGCTCATTCATCAATGGGAGGCACCCTGGAGGCAGGAGGAAGAAGCATGTACACACACAAGCACACGTGTGAGTGCACACACATGTGTGCACATACATGAACAGATACGCCTGTGGGTACACACATGTATGCACAATAACACTTGTACATAGTATGCACACCCACGTACCCATGCTCACAAACATGCACATGTATACCTGCACACACATAAATGTGTACTCACACGTGTGTACACAGACAGAAATGTGCATGCACACCCGTGTACAGGCACAAATATGTGTATGTGCACACATCCACATGTTCCTGCCAAGCCTCCGACTCACCAACCCTGCGCTCCTCCTGGGATCCCTGCGAGCTGCCCGCCCCAGGGCAGACTCGACGCTGGGGGAGGAGGACAGGAGTGCAGCGGGAGGGGAGCAATTGCTTGGGGTGGGTGCTAGGAGGGCAGCAAGTGCTCACGGCCAGACCTTGTGGCTTGGCCTTGAGAAAGCGCCATCCTATGATGGATTCTGGCAACAGGGCCCTTCCCAGGAACAATGGGCTGGAGTCTGAGCTCTGCGGGCGCCTGTGTGTGAGAAATGGAGCTTGGCAACCTCTCAGGGGACCTGTGCCAAACCTCCAGCGGGTTCGCTGCTCCCAGCAGGGCCAGGCCAAGGGGCTGCAAGGCCAGGCCTGCCCACCCCTCCCCTGGCCTGGCTGCCTTCTTCCCTCCTCCAAGAGCCAAAATGAGGTGGGGGAAGGTTCAAGGGCAGGATTCACAGGGCACAAGGGAGGGAAGAGGGCTCCCAGGAAGGGGGCAATGGGAGTAGCATGCGGGTCTGTTCCCAGGGAAATCTCAGGGGCTCCTGGACAGGGGGGTGGCTTAGGTGGGGAGGGAGTGAGTGGGGGGGGGAAGGCGAACAGGAGAGGGGGTCAGGGGAGAGAGAGGGAGGCAGAGGGAGGGGAGATGGAAGGGGAGGAGAGGAAGAGAGCTGGGGCTGGGCCAGGTGGGCAGAGGATCCTGGGAGGAGGTGTCAGGAGCCTCTCCTTTCTCTAGAACCACAGCTCTCCAGGGTCACACCCTCCCTGGAGTCACCTTTGGACCTGGAGGATCTTTTGCTTTTCAGGGAGCCCCCAGGGATTCCCTGTATTGGTTCTCAAAGCAGGGTCCCTACACTTCAGCGTCACCTGGGAGCGGAAATGCAGCCTGTGTTTTACGCTGCCCTTAGCCGTGGGGGGTGTTAAGCTCAGCAGAGAGTGGGGCCAACCCTCCCGCCCCCAACCCCACCCGGGATGCGCACACTTGGGGCCTCCAAAAGCATGGGAGAGTGCTGGGCAGGACAGCTTGGGAGTGCTCGCAGGGAAGGGCCTCCGGCTTCCTGGAGGTGAGGCTGTGGCACCCCCAAGCCCTTCCAGAAGCCAGCAGACAAGGGAAGGAGAGGCCCACTGAAGGGAGGCATGGGGACACCTGGGGATAAGGTCAGGATGAAGAGCAGGAGAGGGAGGAGAAAGAACAGTTTTAGAGGAACTCGCTTGCTTTGTCCTGAGAAAGCAGAGAGGCCAGGATACAGAGGTGTTGCAAAGGTTTCCAGAGGTCCCTAAAATGACCCCCATGCCACATGCTGCAATTTAGGGCCAGAAGGGTGGGATGGACTTTCTGAAGGCCTGGCCAGCAACCTTCCCAACTGTCCCCATTTTTGAAGGGGACAGGTGAGACTGGCATCCCTCTGTCCTCCACCTCCTGCAGTATTGCAATTAAATTAGCATTCTGTCCCTGCCAGCAGCACCCAGCTAATCAGCCCCCACCCGCCCAGTCCCCGCTGGCTGATGGGAGCACTTTGATATCGGGCTGGACTCTAATGTGTGCGGTGTGAGGGACCCTAATTTATTACGCACTGGTAATTGATGTTTATATAAAGTAGCTCTTACAGCTACTCAAAGTAGGATATGAAAAGCAATCAATCAGCCATTTGGCTCAAAAGAGAGGGAGAAAATACCACATGTATCAAAAGCACCCCCCCACCCCCAAAATACTGGGAAGGGGCTGGATTAGCACATTGGCTCTTTGAAGCTTGGGGTTCCAACCACACCGGCAAATGGCAATGGCAAGGACGTGGGGAAATCACCTCCAGGTTGCCTGTGGCTGGCTCTTGGCCCTCCGCCCAGGGACAGGGGTGGCCCTGGGACAGGGGTGGGTCTGGGTCCCTCTGGAAGGACCCAAGCTGTAGGGGTGGATGCTGCCCTCTGACCCGACAGACTTCTCACCTGCTTTGATTCCTTCCTGGCCACCAATTCAGTTCTTCCTGGGCCACAGGAAGATGGCTCAAGGCCCAGTTTTAAGGGGGCCCTGCTGAGCTCCAGGGTGATCCCAGGGCTGAATAAGCCGCAGTGCTTCACCCCTGCTTCATAGCTGCAGTGTGATGACCCTCAGTGTGGGGCTGAACCAGCTTTGTGGCACAAGAGGGAGTGCTCCCTGTAGCTACCTCGCATATGCATGCGTGGTCTCCCTTCCTCTCCCACCCCCACATCCTGTCCATCCTCTCCACCACCCGGCCCCCAGAAACCATCTCCACCACAGTACCCAGAGAGGCCCTGACTCAGCCGCTGGGGGAAGGTGACATCCACACCCCTGCCCTGCTGTTGGAGCTCATCTCTATGTTGGATTCAACAGTGCCAAGCACCACATTAATTTACTGTGGTTGCCACAACAAATAACCCCGGACATGGGGGGCAAAGCCAATGGTTCGGGAGGGCAGAAGTTGTAAATCAGCGTCACCGTGGTGAGATTAAAGTGTGGGCAGGGCTGTGCTCCCTATGGAGGCTCTAGGGGAGGAGACTTCCTTGATTCTTCCAGCTGCCAGCGACCGCTGGTGCTCCTCGGCTCATACACACCCCTCCGATCTGTGCCTCTGACGTCACGTGGCCTTCTCCACCTGCGTCTCAGACCGCTCTCTGCCTCTCTTACAAGACACTTGTGATTGCAGTTGGGGCTCACCTGCATAATCCCGGGTGCTCTCATCCCACAATCCTTCACTCAAGCACATCTGCCAAAGCCCCTCTTCTGCATCGGGTCTCGCCCACAGGTTATAGGCGTTAGGACGTGGACCTGCTCCGGGGCCCCCTTCCAGTCTACCACACACATGGAGGGCAAGTCATGCCAGGTTTCTTGCTCCTTTTTGTCCAGCAAAGATGGCCATGGAGTCAGTTGCTTATCCAGCAACTCCTTCATCAGCCTGACACTTTCTGAGGGTCAGGCACTGTTCTGGATTTGGGGCAGGGAGGTAAAGAGAACATGGCCACCCCCATTGAAAAGTGATCAATACAAAGGGAAACCGATAAAACCAGGAGAGGAACTGGCTGGTAAACATCCTCATGCTGAACCTCATGGAGCAGCTGATTTCCGAATAAAGGCTTGAAGGAGCCAGGAGCACAAGCAGTGGCGATCTCAGGGAGAACATTCTAGAGGGGGACAGCAGGTGCACAGGCCCTAAGGCTGGCTGTGTGCCCAGAGGGCTCACAAAACAGCAGGAAGCAACTGAGGATGGGTCAGAGGTGGCAGTAGGAGGGAATATGCAGCTTTGGGGGATTTCCACACGGTTTTGTAATTCTAACTGTGACTTTGACTTTTGCTTCTGTGGAATGAGAGCTGTGGGAAGGTGCCTGCACATGGGGTCCCATGTCCCTGAGACTGGGTTCCCCCCACCTAGTGCTTTTCTCCAGCAGCGACCATCAGAGGCATCTCCCTAGTCTTGCTGAGGATCCAGCTCCAGGTGCCAAGCAAGGCTACCAACTGTGGCACCTGTGCCCCACCTAGGTGGCCTGTGCTGGCTATGCATGCATTCACACCACACACACACGCACACACACACACACACACACCCCTGGGGCACCGGGTCTGGGATGGCTCTGTGTCTGCGAAGGCTGCAGCTCCATTAAGAATTTATCAGCCCAGAGGGAAGAAGTCTTTAGCTCTGGGTCTCCTACAGTGGGGTCCCCGACAATAGCAAAACTTTGCTTCTGGGAATAAAATGGAAATTCAGGCCCTGGGGTGTAATGAAAAGCCAGCTCACTGGCATCTCCCTCTGAGTGGCACTGAGCAGCCCCCTAATGACAGGAGAGCTCCGGGGCAGGTGGGAGCCCCAGGGGACCCCAGCACAGCGTATAAGATGGTGGCCACACTAGAAGCGCTTGGTGCAGCCCACCCTCCCCCGGGCCCCACCTGCTCAGCGCTGACTGGCCTAATAAACCCTCTCTCTTTGGAGTCACATTCGATGCAGTTCCAACAGGGAGCCATACGTCACCAAATCCAGCAAAAATTTGTGCTAAATTGAATCAATCCATCTTGGAAATGGCTCTTGTCAGGTTCTGTCAGAGAGACCGTCTGCAGGGGACAGAGAGATCAGGAGGGCAATCTGGGTGTGGGGGCTGGGGGGCTGGAATCTTAACACCTCAAAGCCTCCTGCAGTGGGCAGGGTGGGGGCGGGGGGAGGGCTGGCACTCACTGGAGTCCCTGTGAAGGAGGCTCACTGCAAGCTGTGTGTTGGGGGGACCAGACAGGTGGCAGAGGTGGCAGGCTAGCAGTGGGCCCCCACCCCCCACAGCATGGCCAGCCTGCCATTGTTCTACCTTAGACGGAGCCTTCTCATTTCTCAGTTCAGTGGAATTCCACAGCTATTAAGTGTCCACTCAACACCAGGTAAGCTGATGTCAGAGAACCAGCCAAGTGGATCTCAGACCCAGGCTGAGCCAAGGAAGATGGCCCCTTGCAGGAGGAGCATGAGTCTTGCAATGGCCTGGAGCGGTCCTTGGCCTCCTCCTTGGTGACATCGGCATCCCCCATTCACCGTGATTCTGGGTGTTGGGCCCTACCTCTGGAGCTCTGGGCTCCTGAGATGAACAGGACACGGGTCACCCAGCCAGCCACTGCCCTGCAGTTCCGAGTGAGGCCCACCCAGTGTTGGAAGCTGTTTCGGAAGCATGTCTCAGGGCCTTCAGAGTCCTACTGGCATGACCCCCCAGAACCAGAATCCCCATATCCCTTCCCACTGTACAGCTTTCAAATGTGTCCATGGCAAACCCAACCCTGATAGCTGCTTTGTTTCCATATGTGCCCACAAAAACCCTGGCTCCCATCCCATGGGCAGGAGGCCGTGTGCACCAGCTCTTAAAAGGCCCTGTTAGGCCCGGCCCCCCAGCCTTTGCCCACACTGCACCCCTCCCCAGGTGAGCCTTCTGGTCTCCACTGAGGTCATCCCAACCATCTTCCCCAACTCCAATCCCTACTGTCAGATCTAACACATTCCAACCAGCCAGCGCTCAGCCGGTGCCAGTCCCATCCATATGCCCTAAGGGTCAGCTGAGGTCACAGATCCAACATGCACACGGTGCTCCCCAAAGGACATGGCACAAGGCAGGGCACGGAGATGTTTACGAACCATTCTGAGTGTCAAGTTCAGGGGTACCAGGATGCAGGTAAAAGACAAAAAGCAGTACTAAGTGCCTGCGACTTTCACTGTGGATTAAGATAAGCCAAGAAGGCAACTTGCCTTAGCACATCAAGTTTGCAGGGTGACCTCTTTGCTTCAGGCCTGTGCTTCTGGGTAACGGCTGCCACATGTCTAGGAAGCAGCTGCCGGAGGACTCATTGGTCGAACCCCCCCTGAAGCATACCCAGGGCACGGTCAAGGGAGCAGCTGGACCACGCCCCACCCTGCAGGCATCCCACCTGCAAAGCCCCCAGATGGCTTATGCCCTGGCCTGAGCTGTCTGTGCTTCTCCCCAGCTTGTCCCTGGTGGTGCTGGAATGGGGACGTGATCAGGTAGAAGCCACCCAGAATATTTCACTTTGGAACATCACAGGTTCTAAAACATTACCTCATGGGATGCGAAGTTGAGGCAGTGACTACCCCGGGGGGACAGCAGCTGACCAGGGGCCCACAAGAGCTTCTGGGAGCTGATCAGGCTCCATTTCTTAGCTCGGTGCTGGTTACAGAGTTCAGCTTGTAAACACGCCTGAGAGTTACACTTCGATATACTTTTCTGATGACCACCACACTTCAAGGGCAATTGCAAAAAGTGGCACCTCTTATGGTCTGAATTATGTTTCCCTAAAATCCATATGTTGAAGTCCTAACTGCCAGGAACCTCCGAATACGGCTGCATTTGGAGATCAGGCTTTTAAAGAGGTGATTAAGTTAAATGAAGTCTAATTCATCAAGGAGAGAGGTCTCGGAAGAAATCAACCCTGCCGACACCTTAATCTCGGACTTCCCACTTCCGTAGCTGTCAGAAAAGCAACCTCTGTTGTTTAAGTGGACTGGTCCGTGGCACTTGGTTATGGCCGCCCTGGCCAAGTGTTCAGCAGCCCTTGGGGAGCAGCAGTAGCCCCGTGTTCCCCCCAGGGGAGCCCAGCCACGCCCAGCGGCCCTCACACCCTCAGCCCAGCAGCTTCAGAAGTGGGGGCAAGAGAGATGGCCAGGGTCTGGCGTCTGGAGTTTTTTTCCCTCAGAGTCACCACAACCCCCAACTCAATTTCCACACCGGATACCAAGTAAGTGGAATGCGGAGGCCAGAGATCTACAGAGGGATTTATTAGCAGGCAGAGGAAGACAAAAGCAATCTCGCCTGACACAAATATAGATGAATACATGTATAGGAAACCCACAGACTGGCAAATTAAAACGTGGTTTGGGCTGGCGAGTGTCGAGGACGCCGGCTGATGGATCTTCCCAGCCAGACAGCCAGGCCAACCAAATATGTCACCAAGACACGCTCTCGCAAATCTGCAGCCCCGAGGTGTGCACCCCCTGGGGAAGGAAGAAGAAGAGCCCCCCAGCCCTGCAGGGCTGCAGATTCCAAGGTTGGGGGATAGTGTGCATGCAGATCTGGTCTGTGACTCTGGAGGAAAGGGGGCATTGGCCCAGGGCACCTGAGCACATGTGGGGAGGGCTGGAAACTGGACGGTGTGCATGCAGGCTTCCGCTGCTCCCCACACTGAGCTGTCAGGCTCGAGAGCAAAGCCATGTCCGCCTGCCCCTCCCAGCGAGTAGCGGGAGCTCTCCGAATAGCTGACGAATGAATGAAGGACATGCTGCCTGAAGAGCTTAGCACAGCGCCAGGCACACGGCTAAGAACTGTTAGCTGTTATCAGTATTACTGCACCACCACCTCCGACCCAGGTTCAAAACCGCACCAACACCCATTATTGCCACCTACAAGAAAAGGCGAAGCCCGAGACCAGGGCTCCAGGCTTTTCCCACCTGGGCCAACCTCCTGTGTCATTGTTTCCTCCTCCCTCTACACTGGCCACACCAGGAGTCTCCTTGATGCCCCACGAGCCTGCCCTTCCCACTCCCGCCTTGGCTGGTCTTGTCCCCTTTTCCTGGAATAACCCTCCCTCCTTCCTCTGGTGAATCCCACTTTATCCCCCCTGGGCAGACCCTAGCCATCTGCAGAGCGACCCCGCCATGCCCGCACAGAGGGGCTGTTGCCTCCTTCTGTGTCCCCAGGGAGCTGAAAATACGAAAATGAACTAAAATGAAAAATTCAGTTCCTGGGTTGCACTGGCCACATTTCAAGTGCCACAGGTGACTGGTCCTGAGCTCAGACACCCCAAACCGGCCCCCCAAGTGGGCTTCAAGTGCTAATCATATCCCAGGATGCGCATAGAATGACAGTCCCAACTCCGAAATCTGACAACACGCTTTGTGGTCAGGGCTGGGCTTCACCTTGCACTTTGGGAAAGCAGGCCTCCAGGGCCTCAGAAAGCCTTTCCAAATTGGGCTTTTCAGTTGTACAAGCAGAGGGGAAAAAAGGCGTCAGGCAGCTTGAATGAACTTGGCCAAACAGGTTTTACAAACTGTCGGTGCAGTTCTACTACCCATCCTTACAATGCCCAGGCACTGAGGTGGCCTCACCAGGGAGGGTCCAGGTCCCTTCCCGCTGAGATGTGCTTTGCGGAGTGTGTGGGTGTCCCACCCACCATCCCCTTCAGCCCAAGGGTTTGCACAGGGCAGGTCTCCTGAGCCCTCCCGCCCCATCAGGGCCAGTGCCAACCACGGTCGGGGAGACATGTGCAAGCAGGTAGCGTGGTGGAAGGCGGGGGGCTGCTGTGTACGAAGGAGGCAGGGTTTTCTGCAGGGTCAGCAGCCCAGGCTTCCTTTTGAGACTACAGCCACACCTGACCCTGCCTCTTAATGAAGGGACGGAGAAGGTGACCATCCATCTTTCGCACTGCTGGTCCTAATGAGTGTCAGCGAATTCCCCAAACTGCCTGCTTTCCATCCCTGGCATAATATGTTATTTACCTGCAGCTAATAGGTTCGTGGGTAATGATAGTCTTGTATCAAATGACGGCCGTTGGGCTCCTGACAGTTTTAAAGACCAGTCTCGGGGACACTACAGTTTCTAATTACAGGGTCTGTCACCTGCGAGCTTCAGTTCAACACTGCTCCTCCCGCGGGTGACACTTCTGTCCAGATAGGAAATTTAAGCTCAGCCACGACAGTTAAGGTTAAAAATACTGCTCAGTATGAGGCAAGGGATCATAATTTGGGTCGCTGCCTTGTTTAATTAATTGGACTGCGGCAATCTGCACTTTGTGGGCTATAATTGCAGGCAGGGCGAGAGGCCCTGTTCCCCCTCGCCGTGTCTTACAGCTGTAATTTCACGGGGGCGCTGACCCAGCTCGGAGCAGGGGCCGGGCTCCTTCAAGGAGCGTGGCAGCGCATTAGACAGACGGCCACCATGACAGGGGGAGCGGGGCAGAGGGGCAGGCCAGCACCGGGGCAGCTAGAGGCCACGCAGCTGGCCCGCAGGCCCCACCTGCCCTGGCCCTTTCCAGCTGGGGGCTGCCTCCCCTGGGGTCACTCTGGCAGGCAATGTGGTGACAAAAACAAGTGACACATGGATGTCAGAGAAGGCCACAGGGAACATGCAATCCTGGCTCCAGAAATTGGCAGCTCCTCCTCGTCAGTGGTTTCTATGCCTGGCTGTTCTGTCAGGCTAGCCCTGGGCACAAGGCTCCGCACATCCTGTTCCCCCTGTGTTACCCGCTTCCCCCGGGCCGGGGCCAGGGCCAGTGCCGTGACTCCCTGCCCTCCAGGCCCACGCAGCTTCCTGCCCATCTTTGTTCAGGTGCCAGCTCAGTTCTCTCCTCCAGGGGACTTCCCCTGACCTTTTGACCATTCCTGCACCCCACCCCATAATTCTCATCACCTCTGCGGCCACATCCTGGTCTACGTCCCAGCCTGCGTTTCATCTTCCAGGAGGACTCAGGCCCGGCCTGTTTTGGCATGAGTGGTTCTTTATCACTCCACTTCCCGGTCTTGGTTCCCCAGAGCCACCACCTGTCTCTATACCAGGCTGATCCTATGGAAGCTTCAAGGAGACCCCAATGGACAGAGAGGCTGGATGTGGCTCTCGCCTGCTCCACCAACATCCCAGGTGTGTGACTTCATCATGGCTCAGGGGCGGCCACACCTCAGACCATGGAGCACTCCTTTCCCAACTTCTTTTAGAGTTTGAGGCTCATGCATGACCTTCAGAACAGAGGACCTACAACACAGTGGACAGGCTGAGAACTAGACCACAAGCTAGAAACCTAGGCTCTGGCGGCCCCATTGCTGACGGATGGCATGGAAGGCTGTTTCCCTTGGACCCTCTCTCAGCCTCAGCAGGAGCAGCGGTCAACAGCAGGGGGAGTGGGACCAGACAGCTCTCTGCTTGGGTCCTGCAGAGCCTCAGTTTTCCTCATCTGTAAAATGGAGAAAATCCTACTTCCTCCTACACAGGGAGGTGCTTTGTAGGAGCCTATGAACTGAAACTTATAAAGTGCTTGGGAAACACAGACCAGATGACGCTCTTGGTTCCCTTGTTCCAGGGAATCTGAAAGGGTCAGGATGACCTCTGGGATGGGTGGCTGCCAAGGCCCAAGTTGATGATGCATAACCAGGTCCTTGTGACCACAGAGCAGAAGGTTTCAGTGTGGCTTTTTGAACACCAGCCTTCAGCCCCAAAGCCCACATGCTTATCTGCCCCTCTGGCTGTCCCAGGCTAGGGGCCAGGGTCTCAGTTTACCCAGCTTTGGGTTGCCTTCCCTCAGGCTCAGTGTCTGCTGGTACATACCCCCTTCCCACTGTCCCCCACTGAGCTGCCTCCCACTTCAGTCCTTGCCCCACCTCCAGGCAGCTTCCTGCCAGAGAGAACTCCCTGCCTAGCTTCCTGTGATGAGTGCAGCGCGTTCCCTCAGCTCATGGATGATTCTACGAACCCTGAACGGGACCTGTACCGGGTGGTCTCTCACAGAACGTCAGTCACCTTCCCCACCCTCTGCTTCCCTCCTACCCACCCCCAGCCCTTACGTGAGAGTTTTGCCAGGGCGTGATAGGGATTCAGATGTAAAACTACGCATATGAAGGACGCTAATCTCTGGCGGAAGAAGGGAGAAGGCAGGGCTGTGAGCTCCTGGAGCACCAGCTTGGGGACAGGGTTCCACTCCCACCCACACACTGGGGGCGCAGCACAAGTCAGCAGGCAGCCCTCACCCAAAAGGGGGTGGGTGGGCTGAATGTGTCCCCCAATGCTTGAATCCCGGTACCTCTGAACATGCCTCATTTGGAAACAGGACCTTCGAAGATGCAATTAAGATCTGAGCGGAGGCGAGGTGGGCTCTTACTCCCATGGGACTAGGGCTCTTCTAAGAGAGGGAGAAGAGACTCAGATGCAGGGTTAGAGAAGGCCATGGGACCACAAACCAAGGAGCACCAAGAATGGCTGGCCACCCCCTGGAGCTGGAGGAGGCAGGAAGGGTCCTCCTAGAGGCTTCAGAGGGAGCGTGGCTCTGCTGACCCCTTGCCTCCAAAATCATGAGAGGGCAGATTTCTGTTGTTCAAGCCCTCCACCGCTGCCCTGCTCTGGCACTTGGATATGCAGCCCCAGGACACCCAAACGGGAACACAGGAGGAGGACTGGCATGCCAGACTCAGGTGACCTCTGTGGGGTAGCCAAATCCATCACTGCCACACAGTGCCCCTCCTCCCGGACCCTCGGGGACCCAGGGGGTGGGGACAAACGCGCCTGTTTATTAAGAATCGAAGGCTGGGCTGCTCGGATCTCAGAGGAGGGCTGCTTTTGAAGTGCCGAGTGATTTATTTTAGCCAATTACTGGTGCACTTCCCCTTCCCAAGGACCCCACGTAATTGATTGAAGCCTATTGAAAACAAATTAGCCAGCACCAGGATGCAAAGATCTGTTTATCACTTCTCTAGAGGTTTTCGGGGAACCCGCGTGAACTGCAAAGCACATTCCAGTGTGTTTTCCCCTTCTCCAGAAGGGCAGAAGAAAGAACCCCCCTCTTCCTAGGCTTTGAGGATGCCCCTGCGCACCTGGAAACCTGTGATTTTCTGTTTCCCCGTCTTTGGAGTTACTGTCTTGACACCCTAACACTCTGCCTTGCTAAGATCAGTGCCCATGGCCGGGTATTCTCACAGCAGCAACATCGCATCTTTGTATCTACTGCCTCCTTGTTTGTTTACTATTTATGACTTATTTCCTCAGAATAAATCCCAGCATGGGATTTCTGGGATCTGAGGGAAAGTGAAGCTCTACACGTCCGGCTGCCACCTGCCAAGTGCTTTTCCAAAAAGGGCTCTTCCTGTGAAGAGCCTGTGGCCCGGCTCCAGCCGTCTGTCCGTTTCACCACAACTGAGCCAGCACTGCAGGTTAGTGCTTTACATTTGCAGGGCCTTAGTTAGCAGGTATAAAATGAGACCAGGATGGGGGGTGCTGGCTTTAAATGCATGTTTGGGTGAACTTTAAAACAATTTTTTAATTGTGGCAAGATACACATTAACAAAATTTACCACCATATCCTTCTTTAAATTTAATTTCTTATTTTCAGAGAGAGGGGAAGGGACAGAGGCAGAAAGAGAGAGAGACATCACTGTATGGTTGCCTTTCACCTGCCTCCAGCTACGGACCTGGCTGGAGACCTGGCTTGCAACCTGATTATGTGCCCTGGCTGGGAATGCAACCAGCGGCCTTTGGGTTTGCAGGCCAGCACCTTATTCACTGTGCCAGGGCCTATATCCATTTGTAAGTGTATGGTTCGGTAGTATTATTATAAATATGTATATTAAACTGCATTAAAAATAAACATTTTCCAACCTGCGTGACAACTGCTATGTGACAGATGGCTGGCATGCTCCAATGCCAATTCTGAGCGCGCTGCCCACCTTACCCCACCTTCTCGAAGCCCCCGTCAGCGGCCCAGGCCTACCTCTCAGAAGCTATAGCCCAGCAGGTCCCAGGCCCACTTGTACCAGAGGCTCAGAAAGGGGGCTTCCTTCTCTGCTCAGAACCCTGTAGTGCCTCCCTCCACCTATCCTGTCAGGCCCCAGCTTTTTCCAGAAAAGACTGTCCTCCCTTTTCTATCAAGCACAGGTCAGTCCTGACTCCCCAAACCTGTCCACTTACCCCCCACATCAAGCCTCCATTGCTCCTGTTCATGCCGGCATTTCCTCTCCCTGCCCTTACAAGACCTGCCACTCCCCACCCCGTCACTCAAGCAAGGTGCATGCGCTAACCCCTGCTGTGTGGGTGGCCGGATGGGAAGGCTGTCCCTTCAGCTGGAACGAGCATGAGGTGTGACCAAAGCCCTCCTGCATCCCTGGCCAGCTGCCTGGCCTCCCTCTCCTGGACTGCCCCAAACCGAAGAGGGCCACAGCTCTAGGCCTGCCAGGACTTCACCACCGCTCTCACCGCGGCAAGGCTCCCGCTGCCATTTCAGTAACACCTGGCAGTTGTCAGCAGAACAGCCAGGCTGAAAACACTAAGGGCTTGGAAGTGTCCCACAGGGCACCATGCCCACTGGGCCGCACCCCCTGCCTCGGGGGACCTCCTGATCACCAGGTGCAAGAGCTGGCGGGGGCGCCACCAGCTGTGTGCATATGGAATGGGTGTGTGCACATGTGTGTATGTGTCTGCTATGTGTGTATACGTGTGTATGTGTGCATGTGTATCTGCATGTGCTTATGTGTGTGCATATGTGCACATCTGTATGGGCACGCTGGGGTTGCAGATAAGGAAGCATGGACAAAAGCCCAGCAGGTTGGTGTGCAGAGGCGAGGTCAGTGCTGTGTGGTAGCTGGTAAGGCCCCAGGAAGGGAATCACTGTCTACAGGGCAAGCACCGAGGGTGAGCACTATGGCCCCTGCCCCAGTCCAGCTATCCAACTCCTCTCCTCCTCTCCATTGCCTGGCATAGCCCCTGCCCTGTGTCCCTTTGTTTCTGAGCCAAGGTACCCGTGACACCCCACCTCCCACCTCTGAAGTATGGCAATCCTGAGCTGCACAGACAAGGAGTCAGAAGCATGAATGCCAGAGCATTGGGCACAGGCTCCCCCACCTCCTAGCTGTGAGACTTTGGGCAAAAGCAACATAAGCTCCCTGGGCCTTAGTTTCCCCATCTGCAAAATGGGAATAACCAGAGCACCACACTCCCAGGGAGGCACGAGGACTAAAATGGTCCCCACACTGGTGCTGAGACTACTGGCACCAGGCAAGCAGTGCTGGAAAACGGGGCATGCTATTCCAGGGCTGCCCTACCCTGCCACTTTGAGCTAAACCCTGGCTGTACACTGTGCCCATGTGCTAACTCCTAAGGCCTGGGCCTGAGTCTTTGTGGCTGTGACTAAGAGGCCAGTTTAGAAGTGAAGTTGTTACCCACCACACCTCCCTGCCTCCTAGAAGCATGAGGTTAAGCACTGGTAGAAGGGTCCCACTCTGCTACATTAGGAAAAATATGCTTAGGTTTTAAATACTGATCGCAGGTAATAGTGAGATACCTCCTAGAAGCCCTGACTGTGTGCCAGGCACAGGGCTGAAGAATTTATGCATATGACCTTGTTGGATCTAATCATCTACCCTCTCCACGTTGGATAGCTAGCTCTACAGCCCCACTTGACAGATGAGGAGACTGAGGTCCAGGGCTGAGGCCTCTGGTTCAGGTCACACAGCTTCAGCAACACAGGCATTCCACAGTCTCTGCTGCAACATGTTTCTGACATGAACCAAAGGAGGTAGACGAGGAAGGGGGTTGAACGCCAGGACCGCACTCACAACTGACACGCTCAGCAGGTCCAGGCGGGTCCCCTCAGCTAGGCCCACAGGCGATGCTAAGTGACAACTTCAGGGGAACTAGAAAGGTCCAGGCACGTGGTGGGTGGGCAGTGAAAGCACTCCACCACAAGGACAATCCTGACTCCCCAACCAGCTGGGTGACAACCAGGGTGAGGGACGTTTCCCAGACCCTGGACCCTCAGCGAGCCCAGTGACAGGGTGAGGAAGGCTCCCCGACAGTGCTGCCCGAGTCTGTGAGCATCAGCAGTTCTTTTCTCCTGCCCCACCTCTCCTGCAGCCAGCCACATGCCCTCCAGGGAACCTTGAATGAGGTTCATGGCCTTGAATGAGAGGTTCAGAATCCTTCAAACACCGTAGCACTGCTATTTGCCATGACAGCATGTGCCCGGCTCTCCAAATAAGTCAATTTCCCCCCAATTCTACCTCTGCCCTGGACCTGCACAAATTACCCAGTGTGTCTTCCTCCGCCCCAACCCACAGCCGCTACCCTGCCTGCCCAACTCCAGTTCCGCTTCCCTCGCAAGGCCCTTTGGTGGTCTGTCGCCTGGTAATGGCTCGCTCTCTCTCCCTCTCTGGAAACTGTCCTAGGTATTTATTGCCGTGCTCTCTGCGAAGTCTCATCCATGGCACTGTCAGTCCCTGTGGCGCCCGGCATCAGCGGTGCAAACACCATCACTCACACGGCATAAACCTGTTGTAGCAAATCCCGGCCGGGGCCCTCAAGAGGTGCCCATCACTCATCCCTGCGATGGCACTTGGAGGCGGAGGTGGCGGGAGATGGATGGTTCTGGGAATTACCGCTGGCTGCAAAGTGGGGACCTTTCACCTCTGGGGAGCAGGGTCAAGTCACTGTCATTGTGGTCCCGGGCCCCAGGGAAATGAAGCAGCAGACCCTTGCTCTGGGCCATGCCCCTCTGTCCACCAGCCCCCACCCAGACACAAGCTTGGGGCTGTATTCTGCACAGGGATCCAGCCAGCTTGGGCCTCCAGAAGATGGATCGATTCACTGGGCCGCCCAATGCTGCTCCGAGGCAGGTGCTGTCTGTGGCTCTTGACAAATGAGGAATCTGGGCCTTGGGGACCTTGGAAGAATTACTCCAGGTCTCCGGGCTCCTGGATCCTTTCCAGCAGGACAAGCTGCCCCTGCAGGGTCGCAGACTCAGCCACCCCTCCCCCAGACTCCCAGAAGCCTTGACGAGGTCTTAACACCCTCTCGCGGATTTAAAGATGTCAAAGCACAGTCTCATTTGAGTCTCAAAACCCAGTGGAGTCATTCAACAGCAAAGCCTCCAGAAGCCCTGAGGGTCTGAGCAACTTACCTTGGGTCACCAGGACAAGGGCCTGGACCCCCTAGCTCCAGTGTTCTCTCCCTGCCGAGGATACCCCTCTGCCTCAGACCCACGTGGGGGAGATTCTCCCTAATTAGCCTAATGATGGCTAACAGCTTTTAGGAACACAGGCCACTGTCATCCCAGGTCTTTTCCCTCCCTCCACCAACAGGATCACAGATCACCAGAGTGGCCACACGATACGGCAGAGTCCAGTGTGATCATAGTCCAGAGGAAGGCTGCTGGCCTGACCTGGACACAACCGCGCCAGGCTAAGCTCCCCGTTTTCAGGCAGGCAACGCCCAGAGCCTGGGCTGGGCTAGGCCTGGGCGCTAGGCCTGGCACCTCCTTGCCCACCCGGGCCCTGTTTCCTCATCATCAAATGACAAGGTGTTGCTTGGTGAGTCCTAAAGCCCTTTTAGCATTCTGAATCTATAATGGGGTGAAGAGTGACTTCCCCCCAAATTCATGTCCACCCAGAACCTCAGAACTTGACCTTATCTGGAAATGGGCTCTTTACGGGTGTAATTAGTTAGGATGAGATCCCACTGGGTTAAGGTGGGCCCTTAATCCAATATGCCTGGTGTCCTTATAAGAAGATGGCCCTGTGGCAGAGCAGAGGATGCAGTGATACAAGCCAAGGAATACCAAGGGTTGCCAACACCCACCAGAAGCTGGGAGAAGCAAGGAAGGAAGGACCCTTTTCCTAGAGACTTGCAGGGAAGCACAGCCCTGCCGCCACCTTGCTTTCCAACTTCCGGCCTCCAGGACTGAGACAGAATATACAGTTTGGGTAATTTGCTCCAGCAAACCCTAGGAAATCAACAGAGTCTAAAACCTGAAACCAACTTTGCTGGGAACATGCTGAGCGAAGGGCCTGCCTCAGGGCCTTTTCATGTGCTGCCCCAGCTCACTGGAGCTCTCTCCCAGATATTACAAGGGTCATGTGCTTCAGGCCTCTGCTCAAAGTCACCTCTACACAGGCCTCCCTCGCCCAACCTAATCAACATTAGCCCTGTCTCTCTCCCCGCTGACCTGGCTGTATTTTCCTTTTTAATGTGCTATCTATCACCTATTATCAGTGTGTTTACTGCCTCTCTCCCTCTCTCTGTCGCTCACACACACACACCCACAAACACACACCCCATAAGCTCCTCCAGGGTAGGCATCTACTTTAATCCTTGCTGTGTCTCCAGCTCCAGCACAGAGCCTGGCACACAGCAGGTGCTCAACTAACACTTGGAGGTGAACAGGTGCAATCTGGGTCCAGCCCCAGGTCAGGCAACCTTAGGAAAGAAACTGGGCAGGGTCACATGTTATCATCCTTCAGGGACAAACTTTTCCAGGATAAAAGATGCCTGAGCAAGCTTCCCCTCAAAGGCGGCCTGGTTGGGTGTAGGTGGCTTGGTATCTGGAAAGTCCCAGGGTTCAAATTCAGCTCTGCCACTTTTGAGATGTGCAACCTTAGGCAAGTTGCTGAGCCTCTCTGGGCCTCAGTTCCCCATCTGTAAAATGGAGCTATAAAACTCCATTTATAACTGTTGTGCATATTATAAGAGTTAACAGGACTGAGGCCCTGAGAATAGATGCAGCCTTTCCTAAGCACCAGGTACACATTTACTGACACTGTTCTTGTTGAGGGACTTCCTGGGAAAGGCCAGAGAGGCACAATGGAGGTGGAGCGATCTGAGAGGCAGGACTTGAATGGGAGGCATCCACTAGATTCAGTGGGCAGAGGCTTGCTGGGTTGGGGAACACCCTTCCAAGTGCTGAAGGCAGGGCTGAAGAGACCTCTGCACAGGCCTGTCCAAGCAGCTCCCAGGGAGCAGCAAACGGAGTTAAAGAGTCAGATTCAGTTTATTTATGGATCAAATAGACTTGCCATCCAGATCCCAAAGTTCCCCAAGCCCATCTGACCCCAGTGGCCTCCGAGGGGTGGGTGTGGCACTGGGTAGCCAGGGGTAGCCCGCTCTCCATGCCTGGCTGCCTGCCAAGGGGCAGCTCCTCAACACACCAGTGGTGCTCAGAAAGCATGAAGATGTCCCAGCCTCTCTGGGGTACGCGGAGCAGTCTCTGAGACCAGTGCGAGGACAGAGGCAGGGCAATAGAAGGCACCTGTCGTCTACATGGGCCACAGGCCACAGCCACCACCGAGCTGGCAGACGGGGCCAGGGAGTTCATCCCTCAGGTAACAGACGCTGTCTGGGCTGCGTGCAGCAAGGCCCACAGTGTGTCCCTCACACAGATTCTCTGCTCAGCCCACACATGGAGTAGAGGCTGGGCACCACGCTGCCCCACCCTGAAGAGCCCACTCTGCCTTTTTCTCCCCTCCTCCCTCCCCACAAGTCACACCTGCGCCGCCGCCCGTGCCCTCGCCTGCTCCACAATGCTGGCCCGCTCCCCTCCGCCTGGCACCCAGCCTTTGCTCTTGCCGTTCCCTCTGCCTGGGGCACCTTTCTCCTGACAACTGCTTCTTAACTCAGTCCCTGACAGCCTGCAAATCACAGATCAAAGCCACCTTCCGAACCCACTCTTTTCTGAAACTGCCATGCTGCCCCCTCTCCCCCTGCGCCCACATCTGCCAACACCTCCCAACTTCTGTTGGTGTGCCAGTCTAGTGTACGGCCCGAGGGCACAGATCGCTATCTGTGTGGTTCAATGGCTCCCAGGTGCTCCACAAATACCGGGTAAGGAACAAATGGGTTCTGGGTCCCTTCTCCTGGACCCAGAGCCAGACCCAGAGGAGGCCTCAATCAATGCCCACTGCCCAGGCTGCTGGAAGGGGAGGGGTCAGGGAGGCAGCAGGCAGGGGAAGTTGCAGCAGAAGCGGCTGAAAGAGCTCTTTCCAGTTGACAAATGCTGCCCCTGGAACGAACGATGGGGGCACGTGGCGCCCAGCCGCTCCCTTTCCTCCTGGCACCCACAGGAACCACCTGGAGCAAGGCTGTAGGCATCCATGAGTATGACGAGAGGAGGAGAGAAGCCTGCCCTATGGTCAGGGCCTGGGGTGCGGCCCCCGCCCCCCACGAGAGTGGGCAGGCTCAGATAGGAGCTAATGGCTGCGCCCATCCAGCAGACTTGGCCGGCATTAATTTGACCATATATACACACGCTAATCAGCTGTAACCGTGGCACCCAGCTCAATTCAAATTGATTTACTGAGCCTGGAAATGGATACAAATGTGATTAAAGGCTTTTTATTTTACATAGGTTCTCTATAAAATGATTTAAATCAATTGCCCGGCAGGCCCCACGCTATTACTGCACAGAGCCTCCTCTTCTATTGACGGATACAGTGCTCCAGGCAAGAGCCAGGGTGTCAGCGATACTTTCCTGCCTGCCCTGGGATCCCAGTCGGGGTGGTCGCAGCATCTGCTGGCCATGCACCCGTCTCCACTTGGGGTGTCTTTTCCTCTGTAGCAGCCAGGCTGGCCTGGTGCCCTTGAAAGGGCAACAAGAGCTGGTGGGTGAAGTGGGCAGGCCAGGGAGCAGGCTGGTCTCAGCGGCAATGGTCTCAGCACCAGCTCTCAACCCACCTGCCTTCTGCCCACGAAGCCCACCTCTGGACATCTCAGGGGCCTGGCCCTGAGCCTGGGGGGTCAAGTTCATAATCCAGGCCTCTAACGAGAGGGCCGGAATGGATGCTTCTGTAGGCCTCATCTGCCCCATGCATGGCCCCTTTTCACAGATGAGGAAACTGAGGCCAAGGGCTATGAGTTAATAACAGAGTCTCAGACAGAATGGTCACAGCCAGAGGAGACTCCAGGTCTCCTGGCTCCTAGGCTACCCACTTCTTCCATTAAAGCCTTGTGATGGAACGGAGTGAACCCCTTGAGGCTACTGCTATTTCCAGCACAAGGTCTTGTCCAGCTAGTGTGGAGATACGGGGTGCTCCTGGGAGATCCAGACTGTGGGGGTGCTCAGCACAGAGCCAGGGCACAGCCTGACACCCAGCACAGGGACACTGGGAGACGTCCAGCAGGCCAAGGACTCCACTGTGCCACCATGCCCTCTGTGTGCCACCAGGGACCACAAACTAGGGGCTTCAAACAACAGAAATTCATTCTTTCATATTCTGGAAGCCAGAAGTCTGAAATTGGCTGCATTCCCTGTGGAGGATCCTTTCTGGCTCTTCTTGCACCTGGGGGCTCCAGGCATGTGGCCACATCACCCCAGTTTCAGGTTCTATCTCCATATGGCCTCACCCCCTTTTCTGTGCGTCTTTCCTCTTCTTACAGGACCTTGGTCATTAGATTCAGGGCCCACCCTACTCCAGCACGAACTCTTACTTTGATCACATTACATCACATCTGTAAAAACCCTATTTCCAAATAAGATCACATTCTGAGGTTCTGGGTGGATGTGAATTTTGAGGGAACACTATTCATCCCAGAGCAGATGGAATCTGAGCCATCAGGCTGGGGACACAGCTGAGAAGGGTCCATCCTTTTCTTTCCTTCCTTTTTTTTAAGAGGGAAGGGAAGGGAGGAAGAAAGAGAGGGAGAGAAATATCAACATAAGAGAGAAGCATTGCCTTTCATAGGGGCCCCCACCAGGGGCAAAGCCTGCAGCCCAGGCATGTGCTCTGACTGGAAATTGAACCCACAACCCTTCTGTTTTTCGGACGATGCCTAACCAAGTGAGCCAACCAGCCAAAGCAGGTCCATCCTTTTCTAAAGGGGGCATGGGGTCATTCAGCCACTGAACAGGAGAGGCAAACCTTATGGTGGGGTGCTGGATTCCTGCAAGGTTCCTGCTCCTTGGAGAGGTGATGTGTCACCCCTGTCTCTGCCTGGGGCTTCTGCAGCCTGTTCTGAGCACCTGCAGAGGGAGAATGGGGTGCTCCATCCATGAGATACCTGGAGGCAGGCACCTGTGGCAGTTAGGGTCAGCCCGCCGGGAAGCAATGAGGGGAGTCGGGGAAAAAGGACCCCAAGCTTCTTCCCAGCAGGGTCCTTGTTCAGAACAATCCCATCAGCCCTCTTTGAAAGCCCAAGACAGGTGTGGAGCGTCTGGGGCCAGTGAGGTGGCTTTGTTTCCAGTCCAGAGCTACGCTGCCGAATACAGCAGCTGCGAGCTATAGGTGATTTAAATTCAGAATTAACCTCATTAATTTAAAATTCCATTCCTCAGTCGCATGAGCCACATATATCTAGTGGCTACCACATGGGACGGTAAAGCTATAGAACACTTCCCACCATCGCAGAACGTTCTACTGGATCGCCACCCAGACTGATTTTTCATTGTTTTGTACCATGGGCAGAAAGGATTCATGCAAACAAAGTGTAATCTTTAGAAATATGAAAGTAGAAAGGGCTGCTGATTTCCCATCACACCAAATATGACCCCTGGGGGGCTTTCAGAGTCAGGCATCTGCTGCTGCCTCACCCCCTCCGCGGTCACTGACCCGACGGTACACGTTCTCCGGGTCCAGCCCCTCATCCCGGCCCCACCGCGTCTCCCCGCTCCTGCCTAACCTCTGCTCTGCTGGGGTTTCTCCCACAGGTCCCACATGGCCCTCCTCCCCAGTTTCGAACACTTCGTCCTCTGTTCTCCTCACAAGCTCCTAGACATCCTTCAAAACCCCAGTCCCACTTCAAGACCTCCAGGTAGCCTGCTCCTACAGCACCTTGTACTTTCTCCCCTCAGGGCGTTTCCCACCATGAACTGGAGTTGCTTTGGCATCTGCCCTTCCCTGCTCGGCTGTGACCATTCTGTAACCAAACCAGTCCGTTTAACATATGGCAGGGAGCAGGGAGTCGGGGCTACTGGAGGAATGAGCCAGAATTCTCTCATCGAGACCCTGCGTTTCCTAGAGCTTAACACGCTGCCCTGAGCCCTGTGGACCGTGACAGGCTTCAGCTGCTTGAATCAATGAATGAGTGACCGAGGCCAGGGGTCGGGTCTTTTCCCTCCTCCAACTCCGAGCACACGTGTAGGCACACAGTAGAAGCTTCATGACTAAAGCCAAATTAAGTGCAGGAAAGATTGCAAGAGAATGAGAATATTCTGGAAACAACAGCTGAAAGGACCACAAAGGCAATGAAGCAGACAGGGCACTGTGTCCTCCGGGAGGGCAGGCGCCCCTAGAGGAGCCCCCTCAATTTCTCTGTTTTCCCGCCACCTCCTTCCTGCCGCAGAGGCAGGGTGGCCACCTGGTAGGTCACAGCCTGGGCAGTGGCTGCCTGGGTGATTTAAGGCCATTCTTCCAGGCTCCCCATGCCCGCCCTGCTAGGTGCCTCTCCGCTTGACCCCTCACTGCTGCTGCCCTTGCTCTGCAGAAAGCCCAGAGTGACAGGTGACACGGACGGACATCAGTGACGGGTCACTAAAGCCTGAGGCCAGGAACCACAGCCTGGGGGTTCTTCCATTTCCCCCCTCCCTTCCTCCCAGAGGAGCCCATTTCTCTCCTCAGAACACTTCTGATGCCCTGCCTGGGGATTCCTAGAATGATCAGCTCTCCAATCCACACTGCCTGGAGCTGGCACACGGTCCACAGGTCAAGGGCCCAGTCCCATGAGACTGCCCCCTCACTTCAAACACAAGTTCCGGGTCTCTGTACTCCTGACCCGCCGGCTACAAATCAGGGGTTTCTATGACTCCTTCCTCAGGTTCAATCTGCTAGAAGCTCGCAGAACTCAGGAAACCCTTTCCTTATGCACATGTTTATTGTAAAGGATACAATCCAGAAACTGTAGGCGTAGTCAATTACTGGCTCAATCTCCAGCCCCTTTCCCTTCCCTGGAGGACAAGGGTTTGGGGCTGAAGCTTCTAGGCTTCCAGCCACATTATCGCCGTCTTTCTGGCGACCAGTCCCCATCCTAAGGCCATCCAGAAGCCCACCCAGAGTCGTCTAACTAGAACATGGGCAACCTGATCACCCGGAAATTCCAAGGGTTGTCCGAGTTCAGGGTCAGGAACCTGGAGCAGAAACCAAACGCGTATTCCTTATTATATCACCCCCGCTTCCTCGCCCAAGGGCCTGGCCCTGGACTCCGAGGGCCCAGCTCCTGGCTTCTGTTCTTTTCAAGGCTGTGTGGCCCAGATTTCCTTGGGGATTCTGGACCAAACTGCTGTGGCCAAATCCTGGCCTGCCATTCCCACCTGTGTGACCTGGGAAAGTTTCCTGGCTTCTCTGTGCCTCAGTTTCCTGTCTGCCACATAGAGATACGATCGGAAGGCATCAGGTGGTGGCCCTGAGATTTAAATGAGCCCCTGTGTGCCTGGCCCAGATCCCAGTGAGCCCTCGGTGTTTATTAAACCTACTCACCCAGGCTACAAGTATGGAGAGCATGAGGACCTGCAGGCATCTCAGGCATGACCCATCAACTGCTGGGACGGATGCTCTAGTCCCCAGAACTCAGGTCTGCAAAGATGCGACTTAAAAATTTTCTCTGCATCCATATGAGACTCAGCTCGCCAGGAAACAGCAGGAAGATAAAGCTTAGTAAGGCAAGGCAAACTCGGCCGTTCTGGCTGGGAAACTAGGTCCGAATTAACCCGGAATGTCCTTGCAGGGCAGAGGTGGGGACATGAATGTACTGTTAACACGTTCATGGTGTGTGTGTGTGTGTGTGTGTGTGTGTGGCAACTTGAGCTTTCTCTCTCTGCTTTCTGTCTCTTCCCAGTGGATTGTGGGCCAGCTGTGTGTTGGTGGGGAAGGAGGCAACACCTGGAACCTGCCGGAGCCTCTGGCCTATTCTTCCCAGCGTTAGAATCCCCTGGGGGACAAGCCAACGTTGAGGACCCTTTAGGTCACTGGGGTTGGGGTGCTTACAGCAAATGGAACATAAATCTCTGCCTCTCCATCGAAGTGGAATCGGCACTAGGCATGAAGCAACCACATGAGAAAACTGGTAAAAAAAAAAAAAAATCAAAATCTAATTTAGCTTTAATTCTGTGGCCTATTCCTAACAACAGCCAAATTTATTCCAACAAATGCATACTGGGCAGCCAGCAGCCAAGGCAGGAAGGGGATCACGAGGGCTTCCTCTCAACTTAGGGACCAAGAAATGAACCCCAGGTTAGAAGGGGCAGCACCCTGGCCAGTGTAGCTCAGTGGCTTAAGCGCAGACCTGCAGACCAAAGGGTCGCCGGTTCAATTCCTAGTCAGGGAACGTGCCTGGGTTGCAGGCCAGGTCTCCAGTTGGGGGTGCAACAGGCAACTGATTAATGTTTCTCTCCCTCTCTTTCTCCCTCCCTTCTCCTCTAAAAATAAATCAATATAATATTAAAAAAAACCAAAGGGGTGACAACTGGGGGTAGTAAAGAGGGTATTCCTGGAGGAGGTGGGGTGGAGACAGGGCAAGAGGGCACAGCCTGGCCCTCCTTGCACAGGTGGAGATGGGTCTGTTCTTGGAGATGGGAGGGAGAGGAGGACAGAGGGCATGGGCACCCTGCAAACCACAACGGAGCCCTCTCCACCCATGCCACTGGCCGAGGGGAGTCACAGAAGCTTTTGCACAAAGGCAAGGCCACAGCAGTTCAGAATCATGAGATACTAAGCTGGGAGAAATGCTGTCTCCCTAAATGGAGCAGCCAATGCTTAAGGGCAACTGTGACTCCACACAATGCGGCTGCTGCAAAACACGGGGCCCATGCCTCCCTTGGGGATTTCCCAAGACTCTTGTGCATGAGTGGGTTAATGTGAGGGCAGACATGTGGGAGTGAGCGAATGAGTCTGGGTGAGAGAAGGGGTCTGTGGGAGTGTGCACAAGCACATCTCTAAGCAAGCAGGTGTGTATATGTGATGGTGGAAGTGAACTGTGTGAACATGTGTGTGTTGGCTGAGTGTCAAGTGAGAGTGCGTGTAAACACGCATGAGCTGCCTGTGTAAGAATGCATGTAAGTACAGGTGAATGTGTGAATGTGGGAGCATGTGTGTCTGTGACTACACAAGAGTGCATGGTAAATAGAGGGGTGTGCATGACTTTCATGTGTGTATGCGGGTACACATGATGTAAAGTTGGGAGATAGCTGGAGAGTGTGTGTGTGTGTGTGAGAGAGGGAGAGGCTGATGTGGGTCCAGGTAAACCCTGGCTGGGTACCCCACCCCCGCCCGGATGTTTTCCCGTCTGTAATACTGGGCTGCGACACTTCTCTAGCCAGCTTCACAGCAAGAACGGGGGGCCCTGTCAAAGTGAGGCGGCCCCGAGATCTAGGCCCAGGGTGGGCACTGAGCAAAGGAGTTGTTCGTTCTCCTTTCCAGCAGTTATTTGAAGGGCAGGAGGGGCAAGCAGCAGTTCCTGGGACCCCCAAACCCCCGGGGCCGGGCTGGGTAGGTGGGAGAAGCAGGGCAGCGGTAGGGGCATGGAGGGCAGCTCCCAGCAGGCTGCTGTCCCCGGGGAGGCTGGCATCAGGTTCCCAATTACAGGAACAATTAGGCGCACTGATGCACAGCCAGCCGCTGCGGCGCCACCTCGAGAGTGACAAGCCGGCCCGGCGGGCTTCGCGTGGCTTTAATCCCGGGAAGGCTCTCGAGTGTTAATGGTGCAAGCAGGCTCATTAGCTGTAATCCATCTGTCCTTAATGTGGTGGTGGCGACCATGGCAGCGGCGGCGTGGGGCTGCAGGAGAACGGATGCCCTCCCGGGGACTGCAGGTGGCACCGCACTCAGAGGGGCTGAGCCTTGCCCCCTCCTGCCCTGCTCTGAAGACTGAAATGAAGGCAGGGCCGGGGCTCTCCACTTCACCAACCTGAACTGACTGTGCCAAGGCTGAACCTGGAAACTGGTGGCACCTTGCTGTGTGACTGCAGGCACGTCGCTTTCCTTCTCTGGGCCTATGCTGTCATCTGGGAAAAGGCAGGGCTGGAAGGCAAGCCTCCAGGGCATAAGAAACCACCAGTGGGTGGCCCTGAGATGGCCCTCCACTGGTCTGGGAAGGCACGGTGGTGTGAATGCTGCCCAGAATGTTTCAGATAGTTCTCTGCCAACTATAAATCCTGCCTTTGTCTGCAGTGGCGGAAGTGGCCCTACCACACCATCCGGGCAGTGGGTCACCTGGCCAGGGGCCGAAGACAGGTGCTGAGGAATCACGATTGACTGCAGACTGAGCAGGTAGGTGCCTCACGTTCAATTCAGATGCAGCTGTGCCCAGGACAGCTGCAGGTACCCTAGACCGCAGGGAAGGGCACAAGGCAGGTGGCACTCCCCCTCCCTGACGCACACTGTCATGGAAAGGATGCCTGGAGAGACAGGGAGAGCAGGAGAGCTGGCTGCAGAGAAAACAGGGGCTTGGGGGACCCAGGAAGATCTGGGTCAGAGTCCCAGCTATGCTGTGTAATTGGGGAGAGTTAGTTGGCCTCCCTGCAAACAGATGGGGGAAGTAACAACCTTCCCTGAGGGTTATGAGGAAAAGTAAGGCAAGCTTTGTGCAAAAAGCCACCCATCTCTAACAGGTCAGCACTGGAGAGGTGGCGAGATCAGCCGTCCTCATTGATGTAATGTCTCCCTGGCTTGTCACTTAGTGATTTCCACCACGTCTGTATCCCACTATTATTTATTATACTCACCGTTCCTCCCAATAAACCAGTTGTTTTTGCCTCTGGAGGGATAATTCAGAGAAACTAATTAAAACAACAACAAACAAACATACCCAGAAGGAAGCAGGCATCACCAGCAGAAGCAGAAGTGCCTCACCTCATTCCAAACCCTCCCGGATCCAGAGCCCGGGGGCACCACTCTCTCACTCAGAGGGGACAGGAGAAGTCTGGAGAGGTATCCGGGCACGCCCCTGCTGACCTCTCTTGCTGCAGGGCCAGACGGGTCAGAGGAACAGGGACACTACAGTTCAGCATGACTCAAGGTGATGTTCCCATAGGGAACAGAATGGTCTCGAGTGCCCCATGAAACTGCATCCACTGCAGTGCCGCAGGCCTCTGTGGGTGACACAGCACAATCCCTGAGGGGCTTTGGAAGTGGGGCTACCTCTCCTCCTCGCAGGAAGGAAAACAGACCCAGCTTTGCCAAGCCTGGATCACTGGAATCCAGGCCCGTGCTCTGCCTCTGAACCACCCCTGCCTTAGTTTCCCAATCTGGCAATTGGGGGTACTTCATCTCTTCCTGTCCTGAAAGTTGTTGAGGGATTATAACCGGCAAACAGGTGCAAGGGGCTGCCAGCAGCAGCGTCTGTGCCCAAGGTGACAGCCCAGAAGCCAGCTGGCTGCGGACGGGAGGACGCTGCGCCACGGCCTGCTGTCTCCCCGACATTCTTCAATTATTCAAACAATAACCGCACCCTTATTTAAAGTCTAGTCTTGCATTGGCTGCATCCGGCGGCAAGCACCAGAGCCTGCTGGTAGATTTACACGGGGAGAGGTTCCCTCTCTCAAAGTCAATTAATTAAGCAAACACTTTGCCAGCAGGTTCTCAGGTGTGCAGCGGGGAGGCCCGCCCGTCTCAGCCCGCTGCCTCTGGGACACTCGATCCCACAGGGCCTGCCCAGCGGGTGGGGAGACCGGCTGGTGGAAGAGAAAGGGCCCCGGAACTACTGGTCAGGCCCGGGCTGTGCCCACAGGCACCGTGGGGGCTCTGCCAGCCCTCACAACCAGCCCCCTGCCCTTCAATTTACAGATGAGGAAAACTGAGGCAGAGACAGAGTGAGGGACTCACCCAGGGGTAGAGGTCACAAACAGGGGATTTAACTCCAGACATTCCCCTCCACCCGCACCCTTGTTTTCACTCTCCCATTACCCACCAAGGCAGCAATGACAGCAGCTACTATATAGCATTTGCAACTGCGTCTGGCATTGAAAAGATGTGGTTCATCCATGTAGCACACAATTTTCATATCAACTCCACCAGTAAGAACCACTGTTATCCACATTTCATAGAGTGACTTGCGTAAGGTTGCTCAAGCGATAAGTCCAGGGGTGGGGATTTGAACCCAGGCTGTCCGTCTTTCTGGATATACAAGTGCGCACCACCTTCCCGGGTCCTGCCTCCAGGAGGCACATGACCATGTTTGCACGCTCTCACCTGGCAGAACCAAGCACCACCCAGGGGACCCTCTAGAAAAATGCATCTGCTAGGCAGAAGGTTCTGGAACATTCTGGCAGATTCTGGTGGGTTCTGGCACTGGACCACTCATATCTCGTACATCTGCTGCTCTTCTCTGGATAATGGCAGCAGCTAGTAGAGGAGGGCACTTAGCTTACAAAGGCCTTTTATAAAGGCCATCTGAGTCTGACTGAACATGACAATTAGGAATGTTGTCCACAATAGCAGCTCCGATTTATGGGTGAGGATGTGAAATCCAGGGGCGCGGTGACTCAGGCCAGCTCATCAGTCTCCATAGGGCACGGTCCAGGACCAGGTCCACAGACACCACGCCAGGGGCCCGGAGGAAAAGGGCCAGCTTGGCTTGCAGAGGTGGCTAAGCACAGTGGCTGAGGGTGTGGCCAGGGGAGGAAGGGCTGAGCTGGCCCCAGCTCTGTCACTTCCCAGCTATTCACCTCGGGAACACACAAGTGATGACTCTGGGCCTCATCAGTAAAATGGTGGTGAAAACAGAAGTGTCTACTCATTCTAGCTGTTGTGAGAATGAGAAGTTAACTTGGAGGGATATGGGTAGCACAGGACCATCTCCTCTGGGTTTCTTACAACACCTCCCAAAGTATTGGACGTACAGCAGTTGTCCTATACAATGCATGACTTGCTCTAGCAGCAGAATTAGTGACAGCATCAAGGTAAAAGAAGGTTGCCAGGCCCTGTCTATACCAAATCATCTCAGCTCCTGGAAACAGACCACACCAAGCACTTCCAGCAAACAGGCATCGATTGTGCAAGCCTTGGCCCAGGAACAGGACAGAGGATTGCAGCTCAGCTAAAACAGCTTGATCTACTCTTGACTTGGAAGGAAGAGGAGTCCATACACAAAGAATAATTTCCATATCTTGATTGGGGTTTCTTTTACCTGGAGGGCCCTTTTAACCCTTCCTCATCTATTTGGAAAAACTCCTACACACCCCTCAAAACCCTTTTCAAGCATCACACCCCTCTGTCCCTGACCAAGTTTATCACTGCGTCTTCTGTGTCATCTCTGACACACCTCTGATGCACATTTCTTCCGGCACGAAACCACCAACCATGAGTCAGACACTGCTAAACACTCAATGTGGTTTATCTCTGTTCATCATTCAAAAAGGGAGGTATCATTTATCCTCATTTCATGGATAAGGAACTGAGGCTCAGAGCATTTGAGCCATGTCCCCAGGCTTCACAGCTGGTTTGTGGCAGAGCTTGGACTTGAACCTGGGAAGTCTGGCTCCCTCCAACCTCAGGGAGGTCTGATTCAGGCAGAGCTGGTGTCAGGACCAGCTGGTGTTGGTGGGGCAGCAAAGGGAAACGCCGAAACCTGAGGCAGGAAGCCACATGCCCCAGGGAGCAAGGGCAAGCTAAAAAATAAAGCTGAAATCTGAGCAAAGGCAGCACACAGTGTCAGGAGGGGGGCACAGTGGGGGCATGACAGAGACCCGTGGTTTCTGTGCTCGCTGCTCCCTAGGGAGCCGCCAGTGCTGGCTCAGCTCGGAACCCAGCTGCTTGGGGCGATTATTATTTCAGGAGCAGAGGGGGGTGGGGAGGGCTCTGGGTGTTAAGCTGAAACCTCAGGAAGGGGGTGCTGGGGTGTGTCTAGCAAGACCCCTGACAGTGCCAGCCACCCAATCTGGTCCCCACTCTTTCCGGAGAGTCTTGGCTGCCGCCACACCTGCTAGAAAGTGACACCCCTGAGCGGATGGTCCCTGCTGTGTCTCCTGGGATGGTAATCGATACTGCACATAGAGCAGGAATGGGCCGATGGGCTCCCGAACTGCTTGAGGTGGCTGGGAATGATGGGGGTCTACTGGGTCTCTTAGGAGGGCCAAGCCCAAGACAGTAGGCCCAGGAAAGGGGGGCAGCCACTGGGCCTGTGATGAGATAAGAGGGGTGAGGACGAAGGCTTATGGAGGTTACAGAGCTCCCCCAGTAAGAAACCAAGATCCAGAAGGCTCTGAAATTCAGAGTCTCGCCTCACCCAGCAGGGCCCCAAATTGCCCTCTCACTCCATCCCAACATCCTACCCACGCAGCATGTCAGTAAACTCTGCAGCCAAGCTGCCCAGGAGCTGCTCCCAGCCCTGACACTGACGCCCGATGACCACAACCTCCAGTCTATCAAATGGGAGCAGCACCCGTCCACACGTCATCGGGTGTAGTTGTGAGAGAGCTTCGAGCTTTCAGCTGAGGGCTCAGGGCTGCCCAGAAACCTAGGAGATGCTACACAGGCACCATCTCAGATGCCCTGCAACCCTCTGAAACCCGATCTAGAAACAGGGTCTGGATTGCTGCGGAGAGGAAACAAGGCCCGATACCGCAGCCACAAGCGAGGGCACGGGGGCCTCAGTTTCCCCACTGTGTACTGGGCATGGTACTTGCCCTGCCCCAGCTGCTGAGGCCTCTGTGGAAGGGCACAGGCCAGCCTCAGGCACAAGGTGACATGAGAAACGTTCATTCTGCCATGACGACGGGCAACCACAGCTGCCCCCTGCTGAACTCGGTCTCCCCCAGAGTCAACAGAAAGTCCACCAAATGGGGGGGGGGGTAGTGTGCAAGTTAAACGCCTGGAGGCCCCGAGAACTGGAAACACATGTCTGTAGAAACTTACTCAAGTTCCGACAGCACTAGTCACAGTAACCCAAACATGGCCACTGACGGATGAATGGATAAAAGATACAGGATCGACCCACACACTGAAATACTACTCAGCCACGAAAAGGAGCGAAGCACTGACTCGTGGGACTCAGCATATCGGGGGCTGTTCCACAAACCAAGAAGCCACTGGTTCTTGTCTGGTGTCTGACACTGGTCAGTTCGGTGTCTGGCTGGGGCACCTGGTCCCCGGTTGGGGGTGTGCAAGAGGCAACTCATGGATGCTTCTCTCACATGTGGGTATTTCTCTCCCTTTCTTCCTCCATTCCCCTCTTTCTAAATAAATCAATGACAATATTTAGAAAGAAAAGGAGTGAAGTCTGACCTATGCTACAAATGGAGGAAGCTTGAACACATGTAGAATAAAAGCAGCCAGTGACAAATGGCCACAAATTGCATGATTCTGTTTGCACAAAATGTCCAGAATGGGTGAATCCATAGAGATAAGAAGGTAGATTAGTGGTTGCCAAAGGCTGGGAGGGTGGGAGTGACAGCTAATGGGTACAGGGTTTCTTTTCGTCGTGATAAAAATGCACTGGAATGAGATAGTGGTGACGGTCGCACAATTCTGTGAATATACTAAAAGCTGTTGACTATTACGCTTTAAAAGGATGAATTGTATAATACGTGAACTACATCTCAAACTGCTAAAAAGAACCCCAAAACCCTTGAAGCCTATTCTATGCCCCATGAGTCACTCCTGAGGGCCCAAGAGGTGGATGGTGTGCCCGAGGACAGAGGGTGAAAGCTTCACGAAGGCACCCACTTAGGGGCTGCCTGGCTAGGGTGGGAGATAGCCCCTGGCCAGGAAGGTACACTTGCTCACAAGGTCTCTCAGGGTTTTCATTTTGGCTAGAGTTAGGCAGCATGTAAGCAGAAAATTTGGGTGGACTTTTTACTGAATGCCTCCTACATACATGTTCAAGGTACCAGGGACAGGCTTTTTTTTTTTTTTTTTTTAAGATTTTATTTATTATTTTCAAAGAAGAGGAAGGGAGAGAGAGTAACATCAATGTATGGTTGCCTTTCACCTGCCTTCAGACATAGACCCGGCTGGAGACCTGGCTTGCAACCTGGTTATGTGCCCTGGCTGGGGAATCGAACCATCAACCTTCGGGTTTGCAGGCTGGCGCCTTATCCACTGTGCTGCCAGCCAGGGCCAGGGACACATGTAGGCTTTTTGACATGGTGCAGCCCAGCTCAGAAGGAAAATGCATGGAATCAAGAAGTCACATGACTACGTCTGAAAAAAGCAGGACTGGAAAATGGGCCAGAAAATACTTAACCTGAAGGAAAACCCACGGCCAGCTAGGAACAGCATTGCAGAAAGTGGGAACAGCATGTACAAGGCCCAACATGGGATAGATGGGAACGTAAGGAACTGAAAACGGCTGATGTGGCTGGACCCATGGACCCAGGACCTATGTCTGGGGTGATGGAAACCTCCTTGCTTCATTCTATACCCCAAGCACTTAAGATGATCCCACCAGGCCTTGACAACATGGGGCTTCAAGCACAAAGTGCTGTCCCAGCCCTGCACACTGCCCATCTTATCTGGGACTGTCAGAGGTGTGTGTGAGAATGAAGGATTAGAAGGCACAAGGAGACCTCACCATCTCCTACCCATTTGAGATTGTCTGAATGTCATCCCAATCTTGACAGGGCCCCTCTAAACTGCCAAGGCATACCCTCCGCGCACCTCAGGCCTCAGGGAGCCTGTCACACTCAGACAGGAACCTTCACAGGCTTGAAGAAGTATTTCCCAGGGGACTCCCACCTCCTCTTCCCCCCAGAAACAAGGTGCCCCATTTCCCTCTTGAGAGAGCCTCCTGCCTGGGATCACAGGCCCAAGCACCCAGGCACGGGCCACAGCAACGCGACAGGGCTCTATTTACGAACCCTAATTGCCCAGCACTGCAGACGGACTTGCTACAAAGGCACCGTCTTCTGGAGGCGGGGCTGCTGCTCTGACAGGGAATCACATAATTACGGGCTCTGAGACGGAAGTCTGTCTTCCTCTCAGTTTGGCCTAGTTGAAAGGACAGAATCCCGGGCTTCTGCTTGGCAGGGGTTGGGCCCCCAGCTCCAGGGCCTGGATGTAGCCAGACACAGTCGCCCCCTCAGAAAGAAGAGCCCCTGAACCACCCGTGGGCCTGCTGTGTACGGTTTGGTGACAGAGCCTCTGCCCCGGGAAAGGGCCGCTTTGTGGGCCCTCCAGTACTCACTCACTAAAGACTTAGCAATACGCTTGTCCATACCGCTGTCTACACTTGCGCTTCCCTGAAAACTGTCCTGCCTTGGCTGCCCCAGGTGGAGACGTGGCTTGTTGGGGAGGATGGGAGGATGGGGGGGCGGGAAGGAGGGGGCAAAAGAGACAAACATTGGAATTCTGTCCACAAGGGGCTGACAGGAGAGGGGTTGGCAGGAAGCAGGGGCAAAGTGGGGTCAATGAATCAATTAATCCATTGAGATGTTATTACAAGTCACGATTTATTGTCCCTGGGCCCCAGTCGCTGTGGCGTGGGGGACCTGGGGTCACCCAACTAAATCAGGAAATAAACTAGAGTTGACTGGAGAACAGAGCCAAGTGGGAGACACCGAGGTCCCAGCCTCGACCCCATCAGCATCACAGGCTACGTCCAATAAATTAGAGGAGATAAAGATTGAAGGATGGAGTATGAAAAGCAACATGGAAACTGGCACAAGGACTTCACTAGCCCTGCTCCCCCAGCCTTCCCAGGGGCCCTGGAGGCTGAGCCTCCAGGTAGTGGGCAGCTGGGGTTGGGGAGAAGTGGAAAGGTGGGAGGGAGGGAGATAGGCCAGGGGAAGTGGGGTAAGGAAGAGGGAAGGAGAAGGGAAGGGAAAGGAGGGGGTGAGGAGGGAGAGCCGCCCAGGGAGGAAAGGGAATGAGAGGGGAGGGGAGGACGGGTTCTCCAGGGAGGGAAGCGCTCTCCCGGAGGCCAGGTTAAGCCATCAGCACAAGGCACTCAGATTTAATTGTGGGAAATGCTGCAGAGAAAGAAATGAAATGTGACTCCCTGCCCGGGCTGGCATAGCCCCTCAGGCACCCTAGCGCTTGGGGTCCCCTACCCACCTCCCTCCCTGCACCTCCAGCTGTTCTTGCTCCCAGGAACAACAGCTGCCGAAGGGGTGGAGCTGGGCTGTTTGGGAAGAAGATAACTTGAAACCAGTCAGAGAAGAGGCTGCCCTGGATGGGAGGGGGCACCAAGATGCCTCCTCTTTCCCAGAGGAGAGCCCAAAACTACGGCCTCTTGTCCCCTTCCCCGCGCCTGTCACCAAGCCTGGCCCCCGCACCTCCCGCCTGGACTCGTGTAGTGGCTAACTGGCTGGTCCCCCTGCTTCTGCCCCGGGCCCCGTGCTCCATCCTCCACGTGGCACCAGAGGATGCCATCAGAAGGGAGGTGTGCTCATCTTCCCTGCTCTGCCTCAGGCCTCCCTGAGCTCCCATCTCGCTCCCTGAGAAGGCGACATCCTCAGCACCAGGGCAACACGCCACTGATCCTCCACCCCATTGCCCCCTCCCACGCAACTTCCCTTGCTGTTCTGTGAACACATCAGACACGCTCCCCACTCAGGACTCTGCCCCAGATGCTCTCCTATCCAGAGCTCTCTCCCTCAGGGACCAGCTTGACCATGTCACTCCTCAAAGAGAAGTTGTGGGATGAATGGTGGCCCCCAAAATACATCTACATCCTGACCCTTGGAACCTGGGAATGGGACCTTGTTTGGAAAAAGGGGCTTTGCAGACATAAGAATGTTGAAAGAACAGCCTCCTGGATTACCCAGGTGGGTATGAATTCCAACAAGGGTCCTGGTAAGAGGAGGAAACACACGAGAAGAGAAGGCCAGCAGCCACCCAAAGCTGGACAAGGCAAGGAAGGGTTCTTCCCGGATGGAGCCCTGGATGGGAGGACAGGCTTTGGGATCGCAGCCCCCTGGCCTGCAGAACTGAGAATAAATGTTTTTGTTTGGGTACCAGTTGGCAGCACCCCACATCCCCTCACGCTGCCATAACTTGGTTCCCGTGGCCCCTATACCTTTCGAGGACACCACAGTTTAACGGCACGTTGCTTTCATAACTTCCTGCCTAGAACACAAGCTCCTGACCCAGAACTGCTCAAGCGCCCCTGACCTGCAACCATGGCGGGAGTGTGTGTGGGGGGATGGTGGTCCAGTTGGCCCTGGTGGGAGCCCTTTCCCTACACATGGGGCACACTGAGTCACCATGGGCACAAGGAGGGTGAGGGCTGGAGCCCAGGACAGACAGGCCGGCAGCACTTCCTTTGCCTCAGTTTGGACAGGAGCTCCCCAAAGTCATCTCACCTAGGTCATGAGATGGCTGACAGCTTTGGGGACCTTGTCCTTCACTTTCAGGCGACTTCAGAGGCCTGGCAAGGCTCCTGATCCAGGGAGAAGCTCAACTGTTTCTTGGGCAGGTGAATTCTCAGAAATCTCTCTCCTCTTCAAACTTGGTAAGACAGCCTGGCCATCCCCAAGCCAACATGTTCCTGGGCCGGTGGGAGGATACCAAGGGGGTGCTTGGCCCTACCCACATGGCCACGTGCCCCCACCCCATCTCAGACATCTACAGCAGGCTGGTGCTGCGCCCCTGAGAGGATGATCTTCCACCTCCTTTGTCTTGGGTTGGCCTTCTCTCAAAGACTCTTGGATGAAGAGCATGTTCAACCAAAGTCAGCAAGGAAAAAAGAAAGTGCTGGTTCCACTCTTGGAAGGTTCTGGGGCTGATAAAACAATGCCTACACATGGGGGGCCTAACCTACAGATGAGTAGCCCCTCATAGCTCTGGAGGCTGGAAGCCTGAGATCAGGGTTGGGGAGGGCCGCGCTCTCTCTGAAGTCACTAGGGAGGAGGGTCTGTTCCAGGCCTCTCTGCCAGCTTCTGGTGTTGGCTTGTAGATGCATCACCCCAATCTCGGCCTTCACATTCACACAGCATCCTCTCTGAATGTCTGTTTGTCACTGTACATTTGAACCCCAGTCACTGGATTAAGGCCCATTGTACCCAGTAAGACCTCATCTTAACTCTATTTCCAAATAAGGTACGAG
The DNA here is from genome assembly GCA_004026585.1 of Noctilio leporinus. Taxonomy (NCBI): domain Eukaryota; kingdom Metazoa; phylum Chordata; class Mammalia; order Chiroptera; family Noctilionidae; genus Noctilio; species Noctilio leporinus. The sequence continues at coordinate 587,126 of PVIW01000093.1, read as the reverse complement.
GTTTAGGACTCGAGTATATGTTTTGAGGGACACAATTCAACCTACATTAGATGGCAACCAAATACCAAGTGGCAGGTCCAGCTGCGGCTGCTGTCTGGAACCCAAACCCTACAGCTGAGGACACCCCAGGAAGAAGAAGTGGCTGAAAATGTGCCCTTGAACTTCTGGAAACACTCGAGTGGGCAGCCTCAGGGAGGGTCCCAATCTCCTGACTCAGGTTCCAGGTCTGTGAGGTGGTTTGCTGATACCCGCCTCTCCAAATGGGCCCCGAGGGGAGAGCTGGCAACAGGGGGTTCTCCCGGCACCTTTGTTCCAGGTCAAACGAGGTCTTAAACCGCAACACACAGCCACTTCCAGACCACGGAACTTACCTGGCCACCCCCAGGATGGCTGGGCTGTCCTACTGTGCACCGCCTATAGCTCGTTCCTTTGAGGGCATCACTGTACCGGGTTCAACAGCGTCATCCAAATTCACATCCACCCAGAACCCCAGAATGTGACCTTATTTGGAAACAGGGTCTTTGCAGGTTTAAGTTAAGATGAAGTCATACTGGATTAGGTGGCCTTCAATCCAATAACTGGTATCCTCACAAGGAGAGGGGCTTTGGGCACACAGAGAGAAAATGGCACACGGAGACAGAGCCACACAGGGAGAGGCCACGCGAAGACAAAGGCAGACACTGCAGTGATGCTGCCACAGCCAAGGGACACCTGGAGCCACCAGGACCCAGAGAGGTGGGAAGGCTCCTTCCCTGGGACCTTTGGTGGGAGCAAGCTCCTGCCCAGCCCTGATTTCAGACTCCTGGACTCCAGAACTGTGAGGTTAAATTTCTGTTGTCTTAAGGCCCTAGTCTGTGGTCGTCTGTCCCAGCAGCCACAGGAAATGGATGCACTTAAATTAAGCCAGTGGTTCTCCACTGGACTCATTTTGTCCCTCAGGGGACACTGGATAGTGTATGGGGACATTTTTGACTGTTACACCAGGGATGATGTTACGGGCATTTAGTGGGTGGAGGCCAGGATGCTGCTGAATGTCCTACAACGCAGACAATGCCCCTGCCCTGAAGTATCCAGCTGCAAGTGTCAGTAGTGTCTAGCTGGCTTAAGATGTAATCACCCAGCCCTGGCTGGTAGCACAGTGGTTAAGGCGCCAGCCTGCGAACCCAAAGGTCGCAGGTTCGATTCCCCAGCCAGGGCACATAACCAGGTTGCAAACCAGGTCTCCAGTCAGGTCTGTGGCTGGAGGCAGGTGAAATGCAACCATACATTGATGTCTCTCTCCCTCTCTGCCTCTCTCCCTTCCCCTCTTTCTAAAAAATAATGAAATAAAATCTTTAAAAAAAAAAAAGATGTAATCACCCACTTGAAGATTTCTCCCCTAACCTTAAGTGACAAAGGGGACAAACATTTCAACCCTAAGCCATCAGGCCCATCCTGGGATCCAGCTGCATGTGGAACCCTAATAAACATGGGCTGACTGAACGGCCTGAGACACAGGCACATGGTATGAAATAGCAAATGCTACCTTCTTCATTTTTACACTGTGGCCACCGAGAGTGCCCACTGCTGAAACATAGTGGCCTTTGGCACCCAGAGAAGCACATAATCAACAGCTGCAGGCCCAGGGCCATCCCTTCAACCAGACGGAGAGCCCAGGGGACAGGCGAGGACCTCAGATGTGCCCGGGGTTCACCGTCACAGTCACCCACGGAGGGCGCAGGGAGTGCCTGGCCCTGGGTCCCAGCAGGAGGCCTGCAGCTGCCCACACCCCACACCCCCCGGCTGCCCCTCTCCCCGCAGCATCAAGCTTCAGTGGGCTTGTGTGGCTGCCAGATGGCAACGCACTATGTGTCAGGAGATAATCGCTATTAAAAATTCACTGGGTTTTATTTTATCTTTTTATTTTTTTCGGTTCCGTTTGGGCTCTCTGCTTCCTCCTAAAGAAGCGACCAAACTGCCATCCGTAACACTGTTTTAATTGTCTCTAATTAAAAGAAACATTGACTGGGTCACTGGGGTTCTCCTCTCTGGTGGCTGGGGGGTGTCAGGGGCTCCCCTTTTACCTTTCTGCAACCTAATGGCTGCTGGCCCTGCCAGCTCACCCAGCCCCTCCCAGGGGCACCCACACAGTCCTCTGCAACTGCTTTTCTGCCCAAGAGACTCAGCTCCTGTCGGATGGGGGTCACTGGTGTGATGACCTTAGCACCCCAAGAGGTATCAAAGAAAATCCAGAGGTGAGCTGGTGAAGGCAGCAGTCAGAGCTCCCCAGGCGGGGTGCAAAAGGCCTATGCCACAGCTCAGACCCCCAGTGGCAACCTCCCTGGGAAGAGGCTCACACCCCAGCTCTGCCCATCTGCTGGGCTCAGGAAGCAGGACCTGCCCCAGGCCTCAGGTTGTCTCATGGCTACTGGGCCACTCACAAGTTAGGTGGCGGAAGTGCTCCCACTCCAGGGATTCGGCCTGTAATGTGCAGAGGTCTAGGGGCAGGGGAAGGTGTGATTTGGTGCCTGTGCAACTCCAACTGGTTCTGGGTGCTGAGAAGGCAGTGGGAGCAGAGCGGTGGGTGCATGTGGCTGACCTTCTAGAAGATGGGAGGTGATCAACTGAACATAAACGGACCCAGGATCTGGTGCTCTGGGAGCCTCCCAAGGCCAACGGGGGTTTGGGGTGGAGGGGATGGTGGATCAGACTGGGGATGAGCAAGAGTGATGACCCCGTGGGGACCCCGAACTGTTGCCAGAGGGCACGGTGAGGACAGGGTCCCAGGCACCCCACTGCTGGCCACGCTGACTCCTCTCTGCCTCATCCCTACCCTGCAAACGGGCAACGGACAGCTAAGGTGGCTACTGAGGGCAAGGGCTGGATTTCTGCTGTGCTTATTTCAGACTGCAGGGGTCTTTCTTTCGTCAGACCAGCTCATCTCTACCACCTGAACTGAAGTCAAAGACGTGACGTCCCAGCCTCCCAAGACAGTGGGACGCAGGTCCCCGAAGCCAGGCGTTCCTTGGCTTTCGGCTGCATTCCTGCAACTGCTGCTTCTGCCTTCACGTGGCCTCTCCCTGTTTCCGTTTTCTTCTCTTATAAGGACACCCATCACTGTATTCAGAGCCCATCCTACTCCAGGTTGGTATCATCTCAAGATCCCTAATTTCCACATAAGGTCACATTCTGAGGTTCTAAGTGGACATGAATTCGGGGGGATGCCACTCACCCCAGTACAGATGATCAACAATGTCACCAGCATACTAATGCAAGCATTATTCCATTTCTCTTCCACAGCTCATACGCTTAGACACCAATAGATGGGAAAAGACAGTCACTCTTGCCAACTCTGTTCTCAATGACAACATGGCAGGGAGGGAGGCAGGAACAGAGGAAAAGTGAGCATCAGGGTCCCCCACAGGCTCAAAAGGGCCTCCAGCCCTTCAGGGGCTTCATTCACCAGGCCTCCAGGTCTGAGGGGATCTCTGTGCCCATGACTCACTGTGGACCCTGAGAGAAGCCAGCCCAGCCCTTCCTCATGGAATTAGGGAAGAGAGATCCCAAGAAAAGAAGGCCACACATTCGCTTCTGGATTCTTCGCTGTCCCTCTAGCGCCTAACCCTAGGCTTGTATTCCAAGGATCCCTGAACAGGAACAAATCAGGGAACCTGTAGGTGAGGGGCACCCTGCCACGAGAATCTCTTGTCAGGGATTTCCAGGTGAAGATGGCACTTGGAAGGCCAGGGTTACAGGCAGGAAGACAGAGGACAGACTTGAAAGGTCAACCAAAACAAGAAGGCGGACAGGGAGGAACTCCTGACATGACAGCAGGTGGGTCTACGACCCCAGGCTCTCCCACCCCCAGTCCACACGCCCTCCTCTGCACTGAATTCAGCCCCACCCCCACCAAAGAATTTCTCAGGGGCCCAGCCCGGAGGACAGCTAACGTTTATTAGGTACTACCTATGTTCCAAGCATTGTTTACATATATTAACCACTTAGTCCAACACCCCTAAGAGGCAGGTGGGCGTTCTGAAGCAGGTCCGCAGATTCTTTGTTTGACCTTCTGCCCATCTGGAGGTAGTTTCCGTCCCTGACATTGAACCTGAGGAGCTTGGGTGGCGCTGTGCTCGCTGAGGGAAGAGGAGGGGATGAGAGAAGCGAGGCTGAGCAGCCTCCCTCCGACCGCAATCTCAGGAGACTGAGACCCATGAGCTGCACCCCCAGGTTCACGTGCAAACTAAATGCTCGTTGTTATTGAAGCCACTGGGCTGGGGGTTTATTACGCAGCAGTAGCTCCCTGGAACAAGACAGGTGCTATTAGTACTTGCCCTTCTACAGATGAAAAACTGAGGCACCGAGATGTTGTGTCTTGCTTAAGGGCACACAGCAAGAGGCAGACCCAGGATGCAAACCCAGGCCATCTGGCTCTAGACTAGCGCTCCTAACTGCCACACCAGGAAATAATGGAGCCACAGGTGCCTCATGCTAACCGGCAAGGGTCTGGTATGCCCACCTGGCTATTCAGCCCAGGACCTCACAATTAAACTACCTGCTTAGCTTCACTTCATAACTTGCCTCTTTCCTCCTGGCTGAAGGTGTAGAGATAACCCCCCTGCCCCTACCCCAAATAAAGCAAAACATTTGCAAACCAGGAAGTGGCTTGCCTGGTCTACTTACTGAAAGACACAAGCACAGACGATGCCACCCTCATGGCCTCCCCCAACGAGTCTTCCTTGCTGGCTGAGTGGTGCCACCTGACCATCCCCAAAGGGTTTACAAACACCACACCCGCCTCCCAGGGCCTCAGGCCTGGATGGACCAGCTCAGCTGCCAGGGTTCGCCATCACAGCCCTTTGAGGACGAGAAATTGCAGGAGAGGAGCCTGGTCTGGGCCATGGGTTTCAGGCAGCTCCCACCACCCTCGGGGGGTTCCCCTGGACCCTGCTTCAGGAATAATCCAACAACCAAAGCTGTGTTCCAGCTCCCTAAGCATCTCACCTCTACACACCATAACAAGACCCTGTTCAGTGCAGAGAGTTACCCAGACCTGGTTTAGGGGCAACTCACCACACGTCCTTTCAACTGATCACATGGTTCCCCCAGGGAGCCTGGTTCGAACCTTCCCCACAGCTGGCCAGAGCGGAGCCTGATCTCCCAGCCCCAAGGAGGGAGCTGCAGGACTGGAGCCTCACCACTGGGAGACTCGGAACCCATGGGCATCCTGAAGGATCCACATTGATTTTGGATGATATTCCAATATTGGTCAGACCCTAGTACCCACTGAACATGAAGACACCCTAGTCTGGTTAGAAAAAATGGTCACCCTCTATCGTCATCCAACAAGTGTTTAATTGGGCACCTACTACACTCTCAACACCTGGGGAGATTCTGAGGTGAGCGTGAAAAGGATTTTTCCTCCTAGAATTTCTGTCTGACAGGAGAGAGAACAGGTACAAAGCTATGGATTCCACTAGAAAAAAATACAATACTGGCCACAAGGACAGAAGGCAGCAGAAGAGACGGTTTATGGTTGGGCAGAATCTAGAAGGCTTCTCAGAGGAGTTCGCATTACAGGCAGGCTGCAGAGAGAAGCCGGAAGGGCTTTCCAGGTGGGAGAGAAAATAGTAGCAATTGGTGTTTAGTGCATGCAGGCACTATTATTACTTTGATTGATGCATTCATTCTTAGGGGAACAGAACCACAATCCCCATGCTACAGATGAAGACTGTGGCACAGAGAGGCTGGGTCACCTGCCTCAAGTCACACAGCCATGGGGAGGTAGAAGGACAGGAGCTATGTGCCTCCTTAGTAGCCAAGGCACTAAACAGAGACAGGAATGGCTGGGCCATGGCAGGGACAACGCATGGAAGTCAGCTGCTGGAGGGCAGGGGGAGCCGGTACTTCTCATCAAACAGCTTCCTCTTACAGGCACAGCCCAGCCATCCTAGGTGGGCTCTGAAGTGACCAGAGCTCTCTGGAGCCGGAGGAAGGGGCACCCAGGGGCTATGCTGGCTGGCTAGGCACATGGCCCTGGTGTGGGACTGCCCAGGCCCCCTCACCGCCTCACTGTGTGGCCTGGAGTTGTGAGCTGAACCTCCCTGTGCCTCAGCTTCCTCACCTGCAAAAACCACAGGGCTCAAAGCCAGCATCTTTCTCCCGAAGCTGCCAAGGGACCCAAGGTGTGACCACTGGCAAAGGATTGTGCCTACGCATGGCGAGTCCTCACTTAATGTCTGCAAGACCAGCTGACCCAGCTCCTTCAGCCAACCTTCTCCTCCTTGCCCCTTGCACTGGGCTCTGGAATGAGTGGAGGTCCTTCCGGCTCCAAGGAAGCTGCTTTCCATGGGCTGGGGAGAAGCCTCTGATTTCACTATAGGGCACTGTGGGCCAAGGACATGGTTCCCCGGACAGATGGTGGCGCACACCCTCGTGACTGTCCTCCCTGTACACCCTGGGAAACTGAGGTTTTGAGATGAGTCATGACTTGGCCAAGGGCACACAGATGGTGAGAGGACTTCTGGGACAGCCAAGGTCTCACACAGGGCAGGGCCCTCCACTGTCCCCCTCCTCTAGCCCCTGGAGGAAAAGAAGTCAGAGGGAGCCAGCAGAGGGGAGTGACAGTCAAACACCTGAATAACAGGGAGTTTTGCAGGTTCGTTTAGTGGAAAGGAAGGAGCCTCCCCTTCCTCTAAACTGCCATCCCCACCCCAGCCCCTCAGGAGAACACTGGAAACCACCTAAGCTGACATCTGATGGATGGGGATTTGTTTTAAGCTCTTTCTACCCACTGGACTATAATCATCAACTGTTCATGACCTCTCCACAAGCAACTGTTCCCCCCTTGAGTTTTCAAAAGGCAAAAAGCTTTAAAAGCTGCAGTTCAAACAGGCAGAGGCATATACTGAGAGACGCAGGGCTGGAAGGGAAGGGAGGCAGGGAGGGGGACCACAGCAGCCTGGGTGAGGGGGCGGGGTGAGGAGCACGAAGGGCCCTCTGGGGCCAGGTGGGTTGCACCAGCCACTCCCCTCCCACAAACTGGTTTAGCTAGAAGAGAAGGCCAAGCTGGAGGTCAAGATGTCCAAGCTTCCATGGAAGGAGGGCCATGCTGATGCCATCACCCCACCCATCCTCTACATGGGTGACTAGAATCACCCTGAAAAACACCTGGGGAACCTGAGCTACTGTACACAGCTGTCTTCCTTCCATCCTTCCCTCCACGTATGTCCCCCTCCCCACCGGCAAGAACCTCAGAGGCCCCTGCCCTGACCAATGCCACCGTGACACCCTCAGCTTGCAGGGGTGTCCCTAGGCCTCAGAGTCCTGCTAAACCCTCTTGGACAGGGATTTCCCACAGCAGATTCTGTGACATTTCTTATCCTCTCACTGTGTCATCAAGGAGGTCACCACCTTGACACAGTGAGCAAGTTCTTCCACGCAGAGGGCCAGCAGGAGCCCACAGAGATGCCAGCCCAGCTTGGGACGGGAGCGGGCGGTGGTGAAAGACAGTGTAAGCCATGTATTGCCACACCCCTGATCCCCACCTACGTCTAGTCAAGACAAGGAAGAAACCCCCTCCCCCCCAATTTTTGTTCCTGGATCCTGATCCCCTGGTTTTCTGCCGACACAAAGGGGCCAGCCGGGGTTGACACTCTCAGCACAGCTTGCTAACCAACCATGATCACGAAAGCCCGTGGACCGCAGCAAGGCCAGTACAGGCTGGCCACCTCTTCTGGACAAAATCTGAAGGTGATGCTCTACACGTCTCATGTGCCAGCCCCTGGACGTGCCCCGGGCGCAGCCAGCCAGGCGGGCAGATGGAGCTTTTCTACTTTACAAAATAAATCGATCGGCTTCTTTTCTGAGTTGACAGGATGAGGAGGCGGCAGGTCCTCAGAGCACCTGGGGACCACGTGCATGACCCGGAGGTGATCCTGGGTCTCGTGCCAGGTGGGGTGGCAGTGTGCCCCAGAAAGTTCCATCCCCGTCCCTCCCAGTCTCCCTCTCCCTGGCGGGAGCCCGGCACTTACTGAGGTTCAGGAGCAGGGACGACCAAGTCTTCATGCCGAGCATGCTGTGCCGCCCCCAAGGGTCACAGGGACCCAGGGGACTCTAGGAGGGGCTTCCTGGCACAGCTGGCGGCGGGGCGCCCAAGCGCACAGTGAGCTCCTCCAGCCCCGCTGCTCGCCTGGGGCTGGGAATCCAGGGAGACGCCAAGGAGGTCTCGGGGCAGCTGGGGAACCTTGGTGGGGGGGGGAAGCCCTGGGACTCCTGGCGGGTCAGGAGCAGTCGGGGGCGTCTGCTCTGTTGAGCGCCCGGAGCCCTGCCCGCTGCGCCCTCACGCACCTTCTGCGGGGACCTCAGGGGGAAACTGGGGAGCCTGGAGGGCCTGAGCAGTCTCTCACACCGCCCCCAGGAGCACCCCGCGCCCCCTCGCCGGAGGCTTCACGCACCGCCAGCCGTGGCTGCGCAGCCGCCTCGCAGCAACCATCTTATTACCTTCCCGCTCGGCGGGGCCGCGCGCCTCCTCCCCGCCACCCTCCCGCGCGCGCGGTGCCCCTGCCTTCTCCTCCCCCCACCCCTCGGCGCCCCGCCCGCGGCCCGGGCTGCCCCCGCTCCCCTGCACTTGATAACGCGCTTGTCAAGACTGCTGAGTTGTTCCTGACCTCTCCCCCGCCGCTGCTAATTAAGGCTCCGCCGTGACAGTTCAAGTGCCGAGCATCAAGTTTGCAGAACCAAAGCCTCTAATTGGGGCCGCTTTTCATTTCTCCATCCCGCGGGCTGGGGCTCCCCAGACCTGGGCACTGGCGCATTTTTCTTTTGTATTTTTCATCAAGGAGGAGGAGAAGGAGGGGGACAGGCACCGGGAGAGGAGGGCAGGCAAACAACCAACAGGCTTGGGTGGGGGGAGCTGAGGATCCAGGTGACAGGGGTGGGCCCTGCCCCAGGGGCCCGCCAGGGGCCACAGGACATCTCCCTAGGAGCCTACTGGCATGTCTCCTTACCCAGGGATCTCTGAACTCCCTGACTTGGGAGCAGGAAGGAGCTGAGCCCCATTCACTGAAGGCTGCAGGGGGATTCCCTGTCCCCTCGCCTCGCCTCGCCTCGCCTTCCCAACCCCCATCACGGGGGTGCGGCAGGGAGGGGCAGCCCCCATCCTGGGAGCTGGGGGTGGGAGGATGCCTGTAGCCCACAGTGCCAATAACCCTGCAGAGAGAGCTATGATGATGGCAGGCTTGCCAAGTCCCCTCCAGGGTGGAGAGGTGTCTTTCTTATACCCCAGCTCCTTCCCAGGGCTGCCGGCCTCTCCTTTCCAGATAAGTGCTGGCCAGCATCAAGGCTCTTAGTGACTCTTCAAGCTGCCTTTCTCCTCCAACGCCTACTAAATCAAGCCCGCGCTGAGAACCACCGGCTGGGAGGGGAAGAGAAGGAGGGGCAGGGCTGCCGGCGGGCTCCACGGAGCTGGCGGAGGGCGGGGGTGCTGGGAGAAAGTCACAGGAGAGGAGAAGGTGGGGGAGGTGAGCAGAGGCCCAGCCCCGGGGAGGGAAGGAGAGCTGGGAGGGAGGGTGAGGAAGGGAGGAAACCCAGCAGGAGGTACTTGAGGTCCCAGCCAGGCTGGCTAGCCAGGCCTCTCAGCTCAGAATCCTGGAGCCTCAAGCTGCTAGAGGCTTATGGAAATCCGGCGGCCTTTCCCACCCTTGCCAGAGTCTGAAAATTCCAGGTGATTCTAATTAAATTGGGGCACGTTGTGCCGGGCCATCGCCCAGGTGATTCTTGTGATGTCTCAAGTATGAGGAGCAGTCCTCCCCAGCGGGGCTCACGGGCTGCCTCTCACGAAAACCACCTGGGGCCCTTTAACCCCCTCCCTGGGCCGTCAGGGCCAAACCCGGAGCAATGGCCTCACACCTTCTGGCATCAACCTGGGCAGCATCAGTATTTTCTAAAGCTCCTAGGGGGATTCCTCTGTGGAGATGGGGTAAGAGGACCACTGTTTCAAGTCAGTGGTTCTCAGTGTGTGTGTGTTGGGGGGGGGGGGGCGGGGAGGGGTTCTGATCCCTGGAGCATCATTGGCAAGGTCTACAGATATTTCTGGTGATGGTGCTACTGGCATCTAGTGGGTGGAGGACAGGGCTGATACTCCACACCCTGCAAGGCACAGGACAGCCCCACCGCAAGGAATCCCAGTCCTGCGTCAGCAGCGCCCAGTGGAGGAACTGGGCTAAGCCAGTCCCAGCCCCAGGCAGAGGTGCTTGGAAACACGATGCTTAGGCAGCTCAGCTCACAGCCTGCCTCAAGCCTGCTCCCGGCCAGGACTGCTGGGGTAGACGGCCTCCTGGAGTTGAGCCTAAATCTTGGTAATTCCCCTCCGTGGGCCAAGCCCCCCTCCCCATCTGTCATCAAACCTTAGGTACTTGGAGCCTCCTTTCAAGGTCCCCTGAGCCATTTCTGCTCCTGCAGAATCTCACCCCATCCCCACCCCACCCTGATTTCCTCAGCTCCTTCCCCGTTGGTCCCAGGTTCTGGAATGTTCCTCAGGTTGTCAACATATTGATGAAAATCCAGGCCTCTAGGACCACAGCTGCACGTGGTCCACCTTTGCTGCCTCCCTCCCATCTCTTAATATCTCTGGAGGGGTGGCTGCTGGCTCCTGCCCTGCCAGGAGCAGCCAGGGCCTCATCCGCCTCCTACCAGGTTCCCCAGCCCCTGCTTGTCAGTTTGCTTTGGGAACTAAGTGCTGGATTTTATATTATTACCTCCACTCCATTTTATTCAGGGGTTCCCCCCCTCCATCATCCAGCAGATAAGCAAACAACTTACTTCCACATCCAAAGGGTCAGGTGCACCTCCCTAAGGGTATGGGTAGCTCTCATTTTGCTGGACATGCCAATCACTTGAGAAGCTTTAAAAACTACCAGGCTCGGGCCCCACACCTCACCAGCCAAATCAGCATCCCTGGGGATGGGGCCAAAGCATGGGTATTTCTAGAATATAGGTGTTCCTGAGGCGCAGCTGGGGCCGAGAACAGCTGTGGTAAGGACAGGAACACATGGTCCTCCCAGGCCAGACCCTTTGACCTTGAACACACTTGGTATTTCAGGCTGGAGTGGCTGTCGGGGATATTTCATCTGGTCCAGGGGCACGGGCTGGGAGGGAGGCAGAGAGCAGCCTCTCCGGGCAGAACTCCCACCAGTGCCCGCAGCACTCCTCCGCGCTTGCCTTGCTGTGGCAGAAGGGCTGCCTCATTACTCTGTGCAGGGAAGGCATGGAGGCCAGGAATCGGGTGCATGTAGGTCTTACGGGGTCCCGGGGGCTCCTCCTCTTTAACCCACAGGAAGCAAGCTGATCCCAGGGCACTGTAGGGTTGCTGCCTGGTGGGAACTCTCTGAGAAATTGCTGGGAACAGAGATAAAGCTCAGGCAGAAGTGGGAGGCAGGAGTGTAGACTCAAACCCAACTGGCTGATAAGTCACTGTGTGAGTTGGGTGACGTGGCTGGGTGACGTGGCCGGCTGTCCCGGGCTTCAGCACCCCCATCTGTAAAAGAGGGGCTGGACACTTGTGCAGCTCTGCACATAGCAAGGGCTCAGTACAAAAGAGAAAGGAACTGGAGAGGAGAAACAAAGTCTTAACAATGACTCGCTCAGGTCACACTAACTTGGGGGGGCCTCACGTTCTCACCTACACAGTGGACACACTGGGCTAAATGGTCTCTTCGAGTCCTCCACCTCTGCACCTCCCCTTGGCATGAATGAATAGACCCCAGCCACACCTGGTATGAGCAAAAGAGGTCAAATAGGGCGGTAGAGATGAGCACCATGGTCCCCCCAAGGTGAAAGGACAGCTGGTGGGCCGGGTTTGTGCTCCGAGCCCCTGGCAGCCAATGGGGGTGGCAGCATCAGCAGCCAACAGCCAGTCAGTCACCGCACAAGAGCAGCTGCGTGAAATGCTAAATGGAGGCTGAAACCAGGCCCTCACTCTGCTCATCCACACACACCTGGACTTAGGCTGTCTCGATCTGGAGGAGGACGCACCACGGAATTTGCACAAAGGACCTGCGTGGGCTGGTGGCAGCTCTGCTAAGGAAGGCCGGCTGCTTCCCATATCCTGCCCTCCTAGTTTCACATCCCTGTGCTAGGATAGGCTTCCCTCCCACTCTGGGAGCACAGACTGGAAATACAACCTCCCAGGAAGCACACTCTTAAAACCATACAAAGTGGTAAGTGATTGACACCCACCTGTTCCTGGGTGCAAGTGGAGACAGGACCCAGGAGGGCACGGGCTAGTCTTTGGGATGGGTGGGGTTGTCACCCTGGGTAAGTCTACCTGCCCTCTCTGACTTGGCCCTGGTGTCATACTTGCAGGGTGAATGAGTACAGGCACCACCAGAAACCATCAAGTCAGCAGAACAGCTATGGTGCCACATACAGCAATGAAATGGAGGTTTCTAGAGTCCCTCAAGGCCTGAGATTAAAGGACTAAAAATGATAGACAACTCTGGACACCACCATGCGCTGGAGGCCAGAAGCAGAAGGCACGGCCTGTTTCCTCATCTATTCAGTGGGGTCTACAATATCGCCCTCTGTCACGGGAGGAATGGGGCCGAGTCTAGAAAGGGCTCACGCCAGGGCCCACTCACTGCCCAGTGGGTTCTTCAAAAATGTTAGTTGCTATTGTTGTTGTCCTTGGGCAACCAGGGGACAGTAACCAAGCCTTGGGCCATGTTCTCCGTGCTCAGGGGCTCCTGCCAGGTCCCTCAACCCCTGCTCCTGTGCCCCTGCCCGGCCATGCTGAAACTGGGTGCCTGGGGGTGGAGAAATCAGCCTCATTCCCAGGGCTTGAGGACCTCTCTGGCCCGCTCACTCCTGATGGCAGGGAAACCCACGCGCAGGCAGCCGGGTGATGTAGAAAGGAGCCCACCCCTCATCCTGCTCTCCACATGCCAAGAGCTAGCAGCTGCCAGCCCCTGGGACAATGGCACATTTCACTGCCGGGAGGGAGACAGCAGGGTCTGCTGTGCTGACCCTTTAAAGGACAGCAGAGAAACCCAAGATGACCTGTATCCTCACCCAGCTCAGAGGCAGACTCCCCGCAGCAGTCACTGAATTCCTGGGCTTTGTGGTCAGGCCAGCAGCTGCGGTCCAGGCCTCTCGGGGGAGGCCACCCCCGCCCCCAGCTGCCTGGCTCCCCATGGAGATGCACCCTCTCCCGTCTCCTCCTCCCACCCCTTGTCCTGCCCCTCTGGGGTCCTGACCTTTCTCAGATAAGCCTGACAGGGCCTCTCTCCTCCTGTCTTCCCACCTCTATCCCAGGCGCTCCTGGGCAAACGCAGCTGCCCTTTCTTTTGGGGTCAGAGAAAAGCAGGGAAGGCAGGAGCCCTCAGGCTCACCAACTCAGACATCCTGGGCTGGCAGCCAGCCTGGGACACAGACATGAGGCCCATTCATCAGAAGACTTCTTGGAGCCCAGCGGGTGAAGTCTTCTGGCAAGGAGGCTGCAGGCGCCCATGGCCAATCAGCTCCTTTGGGCACCACCTCGCAGGAAGCGGTTCCTCGTGACTGAGCAGGGAAAGGCCTGTTTCTGTCCTCACGTGGTGAACGGTGGAATGGCGTCTTCAGAAAACACAACCTGCCCCCTGGTCTTCCCTGGGGAAGGGCCAGCTCCCCTTCTCCAGGGCCTGGGTTCCTACAGCAGCCTCCTAGCAGGTGCTCACCTGCTCCGTTTTCCCTGCCTGCGAAGCTTGATTCATCCTTTAAATGCCACTTAGCTGCCTCTAGTCTTTTCTCTCTCTCTCACACACACAACAAGGCAGAAAAACAACCCTCTCCTCCGTGTCCTAGGGTCCTCAGGGATTTGCAGTGGGTCCTGGTACCATACTGGCCTTTGCTTGGTGTGGTGGCTTGTGCCTTGCAGGTTTGGAAATTCTAGAGCATCCACTGGGAGGGCCCACTCCACAACAAACTATCTGTCGGACCCACTTCTGAGCCTTTTCTCTCGCAGTGCCTACCTCCTGGAAAGTCCTTTCCCCATGACTGACTCCACCTCACCTATTCCTGGTGTTGGTGCCCAGTTCCATCGGTCCCCAAAACCAGACAAAGAGAATGCTGAAGGCAGACTCCCGTTGCCATGGGTCTGGCACACAAGTCTCCTAAAATACCATCTTGCCCTTCGGTGACCCCCTCCACAGCCAGGACGGTATTTACTTAGCGAGCCTCCTGCCTCCTCTGAACCAGGCCAGGGTGAGTGAAGGTCACATGCCAGCTCTGTGACTTAACAACGGTGAATCCCCAGGCAAGCCGTAAGCCTCTTCAAAGCCTCAGGTTCCTCATCTGGAAAACGGGGACACTTCGAGAACCTCCTTGCAGAGTTATAGGGAGGATGGCACAAGCTCACATGTGTCTATAAGGTGCACAGAGTGGTCCTGACCCGCAGGGCCAGCATGTGTGTGCTGGGCCCTGGGAGGGAGGAGCCTTTCAGCCCAGGATCAGGGGCAGGCACCAGCAGACATGAGGGTCTCCAGGCTCTGGGGGGCAGGAAGGCTTTGGAGAGGGGTACCAAGTAGGCCATAAGACTTTCTTCAGTTAGACGTGCAGCGATGTGTGTGTCTTGCCAGATTGGGGTGGTGTGCAACCTCATTCTGTAGATGAGGAAGTAAGGCATGCAGAGGGTAAAGGACTGAGCAGGGTCACTCGACTGGAAGGCAAGGGCCACCCTCTTTTCCATCCCCCAGGTCAGGCACAGCCCCTCTCTGATCCCAGGCATGGAGGACTATCTCCTGGGGGTGAAAAACACAAGCCAACCCCAGCCTCAGCAGCTGGGGCTCCTGGAGTCACCCTCAGCCCCAAGGTTACCACCTGATGGGACCTGCCCCACCTCCACTCACTGACTTCACCCTAATTAAAGGGGCCACCCTCACTGAGCAGCCCAGTAGACCCTGTTGCTCCAGAGCTGGCTCACGGCCCACTTGCAGCCTCTCCTTCCCCAATTAATCATCATTATCAAACACCTGGTGCTTATGTACGGCGTGCTCCGGACTGAGCCTTCATGCATCCCTGTTTGCTCCCAGAGTGGTCTGCACAGCCTCTGAGGAGGGGCCGTGGAAAAGGAAGGAGCACGAGGGCTGGTCAAGATGAGCAAGGCTCCCAGGCCCCTGGGTGGTTGGACTGCAGCGTTCTCTAACAGGGATCCCCCTCACACCCCACTGTGCTGCCACCAGAGCCTCAAACCTTCACCAGCTGCAAGAACCCAAAGGGCTACTGCGTGGTTGGTAAACCACTGCCCTCATCGAACAGAGGGTGGGGGGCCCAGGCCCCAGAGGTCTGTGTCTCAGCCAGTCTGCCCAGTCGTGAGCCACAGCATTGGACCACCTCTTGGGGTTGGGCGCACGAAGCCCAAAACACACATAACAAGAGGGGTCAATGTTGCCAAAAGCCACACCCAGAGAATGCCATGTTCTCCAGCCAAGACCCCTGGTACCCACAGGGTGGGGGGTGGAAGACACCCAGCAGCTCCCAGCCCCCATGCAGGAGTCTCTACCCACTTGGCACCAACAGAACGCCTGGCAGAAGGGAGGCACTAGTAAATGTGTGTTAAAATGAATGGGGGAGAGAAACAGCCAGCATGCTGCCCGGGAAGATACCTGGAGTCCGCCCACCAGATGTTTCTCTCTGGCAGTGTCTACACTGAGGGTCCCCATGCTCCAAGCCTTCTCCAGGATTCCGAGCCCGGTGAATCCAGGGGGGAAGGCAGCACCCAATTTGGGCTTCACCTGGGGGAGCTTTGAAAAATCCCAATGGCCTGGCCACTGTCCCAAATCAACCACATCAGAAACATGGAGCGGGGCAGAGGGCTGGTATCAGCATGTGTAAAGTCTCCCTGTGACTCAGGGAGAGCTGGAGGCTGGAGTGGGCTCCCTACCCCAGGGTCATTACTCCCCGGCCCCCAGCCAGCGTGTCCTAGCCTGTGAGAGTTGGGTAAATAAATAAACAACCATCCCAGCAGGGCCAGCGAGCACCACCAAATTAGGGATGCAGTCAGACAGCTTGCCTCTCAAGACATAATCGGTTTAATTGCAGGGCCTCAGCGCAGGCCAGGGTGGCAGACTGCTTCTGCACTCCCCTCCGTTTTATTAAAATCCAATTATTCGCCCTAGCCATGGGTCTTCAGCGGGGACAAAGAGGCATCTCCAACCAAGGTCAGACCTGCCGCTGGGAGATGGGTCCCTAGGGTGAGGGCACTTCTTGTTGCAGGCGCGTGCGCACACAAGGGACCTGGTCGCTCTGGGAGCTGGAAAGGGGAGGAGGGGCCTGGGGGGAGGAGGCTGGCAGCCTGGCCCTGGGCTTTCATGACACCGCTGGTCAGAGGGGATAATAATGCCGTGTTGTGTTGTTGTTGCTTTGTGTTGTTGTTGTGGGCTGAACATGTGTGCCTTCAAGCTCAAGTGTTAAAGCCCTAACCCTCACTGCAATGGCATTTGGAGGTGAGGCCTTTGGGAGGTGATTTAGATTAGATGAGGTCACGAGGGTGAGGCCCCATGATGGGGCCAGTGCCCTTAGGAGAGGGAGAATGGTCCCTTGGTGAGCACACCATGTCCCGTGAGGACATGACGGGAGGTGCTGCCTGTGAGTCAGGAAGCTGGCCCTCCCTGACACAGAATCTGCCAGCACCCTCATCCCATACAGCCTCCAAAACTGGGAGAAAGAAACATCTGTTGTTTTAAGCCCTCCAGTCTGTGCTATTTTGCTACAGCAGCCCAAGACAGTTGTGGAAGATCTAAAGCACGCAAAGTAAATGCCCCAATGTCCACGGATGGGCGAATGGACAAATCAACTGTGGTGAATCCACACGACAGACCACCCATGGGCACCCTAGGTATGAACGCCTACTGGATGACTGCAACAGCGTGCTAAGAGAAGGAAGCCAGACCCAAGAGTCTTACATGGAATGCTTCTACCTCTACAACATCCTAGCAAAGACAAAGCTACGGGGACAGGGGGCAGATCTGTGGTTCCAGTGGCTAGGGAATGGCTGCAAAGGGATAGCACAGAATTTTCCCGGCTGGGAGAAAAGTTATGTATCTTGACTGTGGTGGTGGGCTTATCACAGTATACATCAGGGAAAACGTGCCAAATAGTATACTGAAAAAGGGTGAAGCCCTGGCCAGTGTGGTTGAGTTGGTTGCAACATTGTCCTATAAGCTGAAAGGTTGCAGGTTCAATTCCCAGTCAGGGCACATAAGAGAGGCAACCAATCGATGTGTCTCTCCCCACTCTCTAAAATCAGTCAGGTGAAGCTAAGATACAAGAAGGGTGAAAACTACTGCATATCTTGATAAATCTAATTTTTACAAAAACAAAGCAAAGGAGCCTAAAACAGCTGGCCGCCTGTGGGAGGGTGGCTGGGGGCAGCTGTGCAGTTCAGATTCCATAGAGGGGCTGGAGGGAGACTGCTGCTGGGGCTGAGATCCTGCCCGCCCTCAGCAGATCAAGTTGGGGGCCCTGGTGAGCAAGGTGGTAATTGATCTGCCAGAGGCAGCACACCTTTCTCTATATTCACAATATTATTGTTGTTATTGTTGTCATCGAATTCTCAAAGCGGCTTTTCAAATCCAACCCTACGTTTTACAGGAGGCAGAACCAGAGAAGTCAAGACATCTCTCCAAGGTCACACAGCAGCAACACAAAGCCAGGCACATTGGGCCCAGAATCCCCACCCACAACGGCTCCTCGCTGCCACCTCCTTCAAGTCACTCAGCAGCCACTGAGTGAATCTTTGCTGAACAGAAAAGGCAATGGCGTTTCATAAGCTTGGTCCCTGAGGACAGAGGAGGCGTCACCACCGGGCTCACATTTCCAGTCAATCTTACTTGGCAAACATTCCTCCTGTCATCTGGGCCTCATGGAAACTGGCTTCTCAGGTGACCCTGAAGCCAAAGTTGACTTGATGAGGACTGATCTGGAGCCCTGGGCGCCCCCCTCAACTCCATGCTGCTACCCTGTGGCAGGCTGCTGGCCCAGCCAGGGCCCTGAGGTTTCTCTGCCACCCCTGGCTTTGTTGTTCCAGGCCCTTCCAGGCCAGCACCATCCAGAAACGTCGGTTGGGCTGGGAACAGCTGCCTGGCGCCTTCCGAATGCCTCAGATGTGGTGCGCGGGCAGGAGCCCCGGGCCAAACGGCTGCCACTAGGTGAATCAGGCCTGCCATCAGAGTCACAAAGACCAATTAAAACGAGGGGAAAAACAGCCTTCCGATCTCCCAGAGCACCCAGGCCAGCTGCTCCCCGCTCCCACCTCGCCAGCCCCACGGGGCCGGGGGCTTGCTTTCCAGCTTGCTCCCTCCTGCCCGGGCCACCTGCCTCTGACAGCAGCAATATTGCTGCCCGCCTCCTAAGCCCCTGCTCTGGCGGGCGAGCGCTGAGGGGCGGAGGCACCAGGGAGGCGAACAGCTCCCGGATTTTCAACTCAATTGCTGGGAGGAGAGATGAGAAATTGTCTTTCTGACCCAAAACCGGAGTTCACAGCTGCACTTCATTACGGATTTCTCCAGGAGGCCCTGGGAGAGGCGCAGCGAGGGAAGGGCTCACCTGTTAACAGCAGCTGCGCCTGCCTCTTTCATAAGCACGTTGGTGGTTTCCTGCCCAGGGTTGCAGGGGCAGGAGGTGTGGGCGGCACGGGGCAGACTGCCAGCAGTGCCCCTGAAGCCCGTCTGCCCACCCTCCCCCCACCAGTGTGCATGAACTCAGCGGATGGAAGGAGGAAGAGGTGCCAGATAAGTGAGCAGGAACGAGAGGAAATGGGCCAGAGGTCTGGATCTCGCTCTTTTTAGAAAGTACCAGAAGGCAACGGGCTCAGCTTCCCCTTGCGGTCCTACTTCCTTTCTCCGGGTCCGTTGTCCACTTCACTGGGCTAACGTGCACATGCACCACGTGCCTAGACCATGCCAAGTACATAGTAGGCGCTCAATAAATGCTCTCCCCCTTCCTCTCTGGCAGTGGGCCCCTCCGTGCTTCTGAAATGCCACCGTTCAATATCTGACAGTTATTTAAAGAGCACAGGCTCCCAAGGACCAGGAGCTCTCCACCCTGCCTAGCTGCACATTAGCATCATCTGGAGAGCTTGTGGAAAGATCTGGAAGCCTGCAGCAGCAACTCTGAGGCTGGGCCCAGATGTACTGCACAGTGAAGCTGAGACACTCTGCCTTGGATCTTTCTTACGTGGCCCCCGATGTTGGCACACCCTTCCCCAAAGCAGGTAATAGGTGAGGGACCATGAAGGGGCCCAGAGCCAGCTTTGGAAGGAGAGAGCTGGGCTTTAGTGAGCCCTCGCCAGCCATCAGGATGCCCACCGTTCCCTTCAGGCTGCGCTTCTCTCTCTCTCATTATGACTTGCAGTCACGTCTCCAACGTTGAGACAGAGCAGGCCGGGAGGAATTGGAAGCTGCCCGAGTCCCACCACCAGGGGAGAGCACGTTGTCCTGGCAGTGAGAGCTGTGTGATGCCAGGCCACTCGCTTAACTTCTCTGGCACTTTGCCGACAAGGCTGGGTATGAGCTGGGCACAGATGGCCTCAGAGCTGTGCCCGGGAAGGCACTCACATCTCAAATCCTGTCTCATTTCTTCTTCCATGCATTTCCCCGAGCTCTTCATGGCCTGAGGGGAAATGGGCTTTCTATTCAGTCTCTGCCCCTTGATACCTACATGATGCTGCAAAGTCTCTGTCACCCCACCCGGGAAGTGGAAAGAGGGCCCCACCTACTGAGGTCATTGTGAAGGTGAAACAGCGAGCACCTGGCTCAGCGATGGTGACAGCTGGTATGCCCTGAGCCCTGCACTTGCTGTTCTGAGTCCTCACAACATACACACGTAGTTGGTTCTTTTAGCAACCCCATTTTCCAGATGAGAAAGCCACAGTCGGGAGAGGTCACCTGCCCAGGGCCAAGTGGTGAGCCTGAGCTCATGACCCAACCCTCCCCATGTTCATGGGGGCCTCCTAACAGTGTGCCTTCCCTTGTCCTGTGCTCTTCCACCAGGGCCACTGGGACCCTGGGATGGCCAGAGCCAAGGATGGTTGACGGAAGAATCCTCGAAGTGGGTAATAGGAACTCTCATAGCACCCCTGGGCCACCAAGGGATGGAGGGGGCCACACTTTCATCGATGCCCTCCACTGCTGTCCAGGGGACAGAGCAGGCAGAGAGCCTGGCTCGGGTGCCCAGGGTAAGAGGCCCACACAACGTGTGTGCCTGGGGAGCTGGCTCAGGTCCTAGCTCAAGACAGAAAAGCCCAGCCCTGGGCATGCAGCACTGGCAGCAATCTAGGAGCCAGGAGGGGCAGCTAGCAGGGGTGGGGAAGGGCATGGGAGGGGCTGCGGGAAGAGGGAGTGAGAGGACAACCAAGGAAACCATTTGCCAGCAGAGAGAAAAGAGGTCAGGTGAGAATGGGGGCCAGACCTGGAAGGCCTCTGGGAGTGGGGCACAGGTGAGAAAACCGAGGCTCAAAGAGATTAGCTAACATTCACCACAGTGCACAGGAAGACGAGTTGGGGCAGAGCTGGGCCATCACTGGCTGCACCTTCACTCCCTCCTTGTTCACACATTTCTCAGGCTGGGCATAGTAGGTCCCTCTACTACATGCCTGTCCAGAGAGGCCCTAGTCCTGCCCCAGCCACTTGCTGACACCCTTTCTCTGGACTTCTCATCTCAGTGCCCAAAGGAGGAACGGCTACCGCCATCGTGAGCCAACGACCTACCAGACACGGATCCAGCAACCTCTCAACCACACTGTGAGTTAGTTCCATTATCACCCTTTCTTAACTGATTGGGAAACTGAGGCACAGAACGCTGTAGCTGTCACCCATGGCCCCAGTGCAGAGCCAGGCTGGCTGGCTCCTGAGCTCTCACCTTCACCCAATGGAAAAAGGGATAAACAGGGGCCTTGGTGTCCTGGGAGAGCCCATATCCTCCCAGGAATGGAGCCCCTCTTCCCAGATCTCACCCTACACACTGTGCCCTGCCTAGCAGGGTGTCCAGGGCAGACGAGGCTCTGGAAGCAATAACGTTAGCAATGATGATGATGGTGGTGGCTTGGATACCAACAGCTAATATTTACATAACGCTCACCGTATGTACGCCAGGCACCGTTCCAAACGCTGCATACACAACCATTACTCACAGAACCTCCCCAGCTCGCGCAGTAAAAGCCATTATTTGCCCATTGCACAGAGTGGGTACCCGCAGCACAGAGGCTAGGAGGCCTGCCCAAGACACAAAGCCATTAGGTGTCAGAGCCTGGATGTGCACTCACCGACTTGACCCCAGGGGGCTGTGAGATGGGCCCCAGCAGAAACCCCACAGGGACGGAGTGGTGGGAGCAGGCCAGTGCCCCCAGCGTTGGGGAGGGAGAACGCGCCCACCGGCCAGGGGAGAGCTGCTGCTGGCGCTCCCGTCTAGAGGCCAGGCCTTGCAAGGGAAGCAGAAATCTGTCGTTAACACAGTGCCAAACCCAAAGTGGCTGCTCCCGAACTGCAATCCAATAAAAGTGCGACTTGTCTATTTATCATCCTTGGGGCTTTTTATCACAGTGCAGATGGCTGCTACCTTTGGAAGGCTCAGCAGCTCGCTGCCAGCCGCCCGCCACGCAGAGCTTAGCTCAACAGAATCTGGGCTTGCACCTGTGAGGGGCCATGTGAGGCAGCAACCGGCATGCAGGGTCCTCTGTCTCCCCTCCGTGCTCACACTCCCCGCTGCGTGCGGCTGACGGGGCAGGTAGCAGGCTCCCACCTCCGTGCCAGCAGCGAGGCCGGCTGCACCTGGCATGGAGCCCTTCATTACCCGAGTGGCAGGTGCTCCAGGGAAGGAAGAGGCAGCAAGAAGCCCCGCTGGGGAGTCAAGGGGGCACTGGGGGCTGTCTGCATACACAGCACCCCAAGCCCAGAGCCAGGCAGTTTGAAACAAGGGGTCCCATGGGGCACTGCTGGAGATCCAGGCTGAAAGATTAAGGCTGAGAAGATCAAAGGCAAGAAGTCAAGAAAAGTCAGTAACCGTGCTGCCAGCCTCCCGGTGAGGGTGCGTGCAGTGGGGGAATCCCGAGGAATTAAAGCTGCCTCCAGATCACCGGAGGCCAAGATGTGCTGCTGGGAAGCAGGAGGCGCAGCCTGGCCCCCAAGACAAGGTCCGGAGAGGAAGCACAGAGGGGTGGGGTAGGACCCCAGGGGGCATTGAACCCCTCTGAGCCTCCACTCCACACCTAAAGCCTGGGCCTCAGGTGGAGGCTGGGTTAGAGGAAGGATAAGGGAGTGTCCAGCTCAACGCTGGGCAAGACATCAGGCCTGAGGCCAGCTGCTGGTTCCAGCCCCTCCCAGCTGCTACAGGTTTGCATCCAGAAGAGACAGCTTTTCTGTCAACACAGCCCCAGCTACAGCTTGTATGTGTGTGTACAGACTGAAGGATTCGCCCCACCCAGGCCACAGACGCCTGGGGATGTGGGGGACCAGCGCACAGCAAGCCACAACCTTTACCCTCTGGGCCAGTGTTCTCAGGAAATAGAACACCCCCACCCCTGTCCCCGCCCCCGCCCAGGTTTTCTGGCTGTTCTGGTCCACTCCTCGAATAAACCAGACTGAGCAGCTGTGAAAACCAATGGCCTTCTGCATCATGTACCTTGGGGATCCGGTTGGAGGAGGGGCTTATCTGGAAAAGCCATCAAACCTCCTTTCTTGTCACCTCTTCCGTCTCCCCTACGGGACTGAAGGCTCCCCTCATTCCAGGGAAAGCTCTCCAGCTCCTGAGACAGCCCCTCAGGTCAGCTGGAATGCCCCTCCCTGGTTCCAGAACCTGCTTGCCACTGTTCAAAGCCTTACTTCATTGTAGGAGCTCTGGGCCCGCTGCCAAAGTTATTTCTGTTCGCTACACCATGCTACAAGTGAGCACCATCACTACTCAGAGGGGGAAACTACAGATCAGAGGGGTCAGGGAACCTGGGCAAGGTCACCCAGCCTGACAGTTTCCTGCTGTCTTCCAAATGCTAGGGTTCCTATTGTCCCAGCCACTCCTGCGAGGAGAAAAGTTGTTATTGGTGGGGGGGGGTTTGAGGGGGGTGGCTTTAGGAAATCGATGTGCGGTACCTCGTCTTCCCAGCTAAATTACAAACATGTGCCACACCTGCCCTGGAGATTTGCCACTAGGTTTATACTTGGTGTAATAACACTTAAGATTTTGCCCACAATAATACTGGCCAAAACATATAAACATCACCCTGGGCCAGGGCCAGATCTAAGCAGAATATAAACATTTCCTTATTCAATTCCCCTCAACAACACTAAAAAGGAAGATATTATTGCTATACTTCCTTCACAGAGGGAGGAACAGCACAGAGAGGTGAAGGAACTGACCCCGGGTCCAGTACTGGAACCTATGGTCAAGGGCCCCAGGCCGATGACATCATGCACTGCCAGGCCCTCACAGGCCTGTTTTCAATACAATCCTGTCACGCCTGCTAGTGCTCTTTGTTGGGACAACAGGACCTGAGACAACATTTCCAGCTTGCAGCTGCAGCTTTCTCATGGTGGAGGCGGGGCGGGTAACCATCAAGCCATTTGTCACCTGAGGGTTCATCCACGCAGGGGGACCACACCAGGAAACCTTTCCTTGGCCCCCTGAACCTGATTTGCTCCCCCCTAAATAGGAAATGCCTGTGAGCATTTCTCAGTGGGCAGGGGGAGGTAGTCAGGGCCCACACGCAGCAGCAGCATCTGCTGAGAAGGGAACGGAGGCTAAATGGACAGTGTATCCCCCAAATTCACATCCCCCTAGAACCTTGGAATGGGATCTTATTTGGAAATAGGGTCTTTGCTAGCCACTATAACAATGTAATTAGTGCAAGATCTCAAGATGAAGTCATTCTGAATTTAGGGTGGGCCCTCAATCCAATAATGGGGGTCTGTACAAGAGAAATGGACAGAGGGAGATGCAGACACAGGGAGAAGGCCATGTGAGGACAGAGGCAACGACTGGAGTGGTGCAGCCTTGGAGCAACTGGGAGCTGGAAGAGCCAGGGAGGATCCTCCCCTACAGCTCTGAGAAGGAACCTATGCTGTCCACACCTTGACTTTGGACTTCCGGCCTCCAGAACCGAGACAGAATCCATTTTTGTTATTTTAAGCCACTAAGTTTGTAATGGCAGCCCCAGAACACTAACTTAGGGGGCTGTCAGGGCGGACACCACCCAGGCAAGGGGCAGAGTGCTGTGACAGTCCCCACCCAGCAGGGCGCCTGGCTAGGACTCCTCGTGGGTACCATCTGGGTTCACAGCAGGTATGAAATCCAGAAGAACAGACACGTCATACCCCTCTCCTGATCAAAAGCTCCTGGATGACCCCTTGACATCAGACACTGCACACTGCCTCCCTCAGTTTACCTCTGCCGTTGGGTTCAACCTCCTGCTTCTCCACCCATCAGCAGCTCTGCTCTGAGCCCCTCAATGCTGTCCTTCCTGCACTCATTCAACCTATGTTTATCAACCACCTACTGAGCACCTCGCACTCTTCCAGATTCTAGGGGAGCAGCAGGGAATGTGATAAAGTTCCTGTCTGCATGGAGCTGATGCCGAGACTGAGACCGGGAGCCAGATGGTGAATAGGCAGAAGAGTAATACCGTTTCGGCAACCAAAGACTGCCATGGGGAAACAAAGCCAGTGCACGAGGGTGGGGGTGGGGGTGGGCAGAGAAGGGCTGCTTTAAGGAGGGGTGGTCAACAGAGGCCTCCCTGGGGAGAAGATATTTGAGCTGAGGCCAGAGTCACAGGAGAAACTGAATCCTACATAGAGCTTATAGAAGAGAGCACCAGGTCAGCTCTGGAACAGCATGTGCAAAGGCCCGGAGGCAGAAACAAGATTCATGTGTTGGAGGTCCAGCAAGGTGGTCAGTGTGGCTGCAGCCAGGGCTCCACATGGAAGGTGGAGATGCAGCTGGATAGAGCTACTAGAAGCCAGAGCACTCGAGGACTTTAAGCATCATCAGGAGCTGGGATTTTATTCCAGACCACAGCCCAGCTGAAGTTTAACTAAACCCTAGCAGCCTACGGTAACTACCTAGCCCAGACGTGTCCTAAGTCATCCATTCAATCAATCACTCATTCGTTCATTCACTTATTCAATAAACAGTTCCTGTGCCAGGCACTATGTATGCCAGATGTTAAAGACATGCTGGTCACAAGACGTGGGAACTCCATTTGCTGGGGGCTTACATTCTAAGGAATAAAACAGAAGACAGATAATAAGGTATTAACAGATAAATATGGCAAAGTGAAGGGACAGGAGGGGGAGAGAGACTGGTTGTCTGGAAACAGATTTTGCTGGGGGAGAGGGTGGGTTGGGAGCCAGTTGTCCAGAAGGAGAAAGAATCAGCTCTGAAGCCTAAAGGGAGGGACCTGCCTTTAGTGGGCTGGTGACCCTTGAAGGGCAGAGACATCTGTGGGTGAGCAAGTGCGTGTGTATGTGATTCTGTGCATGTGCATGTACGCATACATGTGTGCACAGGTCTCTGTGTTTCTGTACATGTGTCTTGTGGATGCATGCATGTCTGCATATATCTGTGTGTATGTGTGTGCGTGCATGTGGATCTCTGTGCATGCATGTGTGTATGCACATGTGTCTGTGCTTATGGTTGGACAGGGTTTTCATCAGGCAAGTCTGGACCTGAAGTCCCATCCCCACCAATGACACAGGCCTAGAATTACAAAGTGCCTAGAGTGGCACTTGGGGTGTGCGTGCATGCGTGTGTGTGTGTGTGTGTGTGTGTGTGTGAGAGAGAGAGAGAGAGGAAGGGAGGGAGGGAGGGCCTATGCCTGCAAGTGCCTCTGAACAAAGTCCACCCTCTACCTCAGGCCCACCACCATCTGTCTCCAGGCCTCCCTCCGCTCAGCCATTTGAGCCAGTGGGGGGCACCCCCACCTCCCAGGCTGAGAGAGCCAGATGGCAGGAATCAAGGCCTCATCTTGCCCAAGGGAGGCCATGCTGGGGCTGCTACCCCTCCCGCAAGACTCCAGCCACCTGGGTCACAGGGCAGGCGACCACCCTCATCCTTGGCGCCTCCTGGCTGTCCTGACCCCTGTCCATGGGCCCCATGGCCACTGGCCTTTGGCTGCAACCCCATAAATCACGGTCCAGGTCAGGGCTGGTGAGGCAGCAGGACTGGGGAGGGCACGGCCCTGAGGCTCACAGACAGAGTTGCTCCCAATGACCCCTGACAGTGCTGGTCAGCAGCAGCCAGCGGCGGCCAAGGGCTCCCAGGGGCCAGCAGGGAGGTTAAAAGCGTCCAGTGTTACCCTGAACCTCTGGATGATCCCTAACTACCTCGCAGGAAGGGTACCTCTAATCGTGGGGCCCTGGATGACAGGCTCAAGCCAGCACCTGCCCAGGTGGCCCACGGGGACAGCAGGCAGGAGGCAGCCTTGGGTAGCCCTTGGCAGCTGCCTGCACTGGCAGGTGGATTCCCACGTCTGCATCTCTGCCCAGTGGGGACCGTGGGCAATGCCTATAGACCTGGGCACAGCTCAGTGACCTCAGCCCTCTGTATCTCCACACTGAGGTTATATGGGAGACCTTGAGAATCCTGGTGGCAGTTGTCAGTCGTTCAGAAGCCATGGCTGAACACAAAGGCTATGGAACCAATAGCTTGGTTTGAATTCTTCCGAGCTGTAAGAGGTTGGGCAAGTTACTGAATGGCTCCAGGCCTCAGTTTTCCCATCTGTAAAAGGGGATAACAGCACCTCCCTCCTGGGTTCCTGTGGGAATTAAATGGAGGCAGTGCTTAGGACAGGGCTGTCACCCAGTTGGGTCTGTAACAGCTGTTACAACCTACCCATTCAGAACTTGGATTGGGCCCTGAGAGTGCCAACAGAACGGGCGAAGGAACAACCCCTTCCTCTGCCGCCCTGGAGACCATCACTCCCCACTTCCCCGCTTCTTTGGGTGAAGAGGAGGGAGGATCCAGAAAGAATATGAACAGGTGATCCTTCAGGAGCCCTCAGGTTGGGCTTGAAGTCCCTTGTGTCAGGTGTGTTGATTCATTCACTCATTCATTCATTCCTTCCCACACTCATTCCGCCAGGTTTACAGAGGGCCCACTACACGTTAGGTGCCTCGTGGGCCATGCAGAAATGAAGGGAGTGTCAAGCAGGAGGCAGGGCCAAAACAAAGGCTCCTATTCAGGCAGATACTCAAGAGAGGTGACCAGCCTTGAGGATGCTGAGAACCCATCCCTCCCCCTCCTCCCAGGCCTGAGACAGTTTCCTGGGAGCCGGGAGTGATCTTTGAGCTCAGTCTTCAGTAATAATAAAAGTATAAGGAGTAAGTATTTATTGCATCCATTTCATACCCGTAACTTAATATGACAAAATCCTATGATGTGAGGCAGGTGTTATGACTGAGGAAACTGGAATAGGCTCAGAGAGGTTCAGCCACCTGCCCAAGACCACACAGCTAAGGGGTCAGAGGAGGATTTGAATCCCAAGAAGGCCTGCTGCTGAACAGAACCATGTTGGCTCTAGGGGTGGTGGACAGCCTATCTGACCGCTCCCCCTGTCCCCTACCTCCCCTCGCCAATTTCTTGACTCCTGACATTTGGAAGGGAAGCCAAGAGCATTTACTTCACAGATGGGAATACTGAGACCAGGCAAGAGGAAGAGACAGCCTGAAGTGACAGGCAGTTAATGGCAATGCTGGACTGGAAACAGCTCCCTTCCGGGCTCTGATCCTGGACACCTTGGGGCTCTCCTCCCCTTCCTTCCTGGGGAGAGCCCAAGGGGTTTTCCAGTGCCCACTCTCTAGATGACATTATTTCATATTTCTCCTCCCTGGCACCAGACGGCAGCCTCGAGGTCCAGCAAGAGGCCTAGTCTAGGCCACACCAGGCTTTCTATACAAAAAAAGGAGGGAAAAAAAGCCTTCTCAGAAGGTTAGTTCCCCTATTTACATGTAAAAAGGTCTCCTCGATGCTCCTCGCCCCTCCCCCACTTCCTCCGGGGGCGGGTCATTATTTGGAGGGCCCGCTGGGGGCTTCAGTGACCCAGGCGCCTCTTCAGGGAGTGGGGCGGAGGCGTACGCAGGACGGGGAGCTCAGGTAGCTGCTAACCCGGGACTGCAGGGGAAGAGGAGCCTGCCTCCGGCTCTCGCCCTCGCCTGGGGAAATTTCATGGGTGTGGTACTATGTGGGACCGGCTGGCTGCGCCCGCCGCCCCCACCATCTGCTCCAAGGCCAAAAGTCGCCCGGGAAGGTTGCGGGGGGCCGGGTGGGGGGCGATGCTGCAGGCTCCAATGTGCCGACCTCGGCGTTAACCTCCTCTTCCACCCCCACTTTTTAAAGCAGCTGTCTCCTATTGATGAGCTCAAGGTTTGCTCCATTCCGCCCCCACCGACCCGAGCCGCCCACTGCAGCCGGGCGAGGGCGCAGGGAGGAAAAGGGGCGGAGGGGGAGGGCAGGAGGAGCAGGGCGGAGGACCAAGCCTAGCTCATTCTCAGGCTTGAGGGTTGGGTTGTCCCTCCAACTCCGGGATGGCCGCAGCGTGGGGTCCCAGCCCAGGAACTAGGCGCCTGGCCAGCGGGGCCCCTGCCAGACAGCCGTCACGCCCCCTTGGGCGGACGGACCGGGAGGCCGGCGCCCACGGGCCCTCCGGGGTTTGGGCCGGGTCCAGCTGGCCAGGCCTGGGGCTGGAGCTGGCTCCCGGGGACTCCCGGGGAGGGAGGTCAGACTCTTTACCCTCTGGGCTGCGGAGACCCATGCCTTAACCCTCTAGGCCTGGACTTTTATTTCTTACTCTCCACTCCCATCAGAGAAGGGAGGCCTCCTCTAACGGGGACCCTGGCTTTGGCCCATTGGCTCCGAATTCTAGACAAGGAATTGCCCTGTAAACATGAGAGGCTAACCCCCACCTCACCCACCCCACCCCACCCCATTTGCCAGCTCTGATGCCACTATTTCAAAGCAAGCTGGAGCTGTAAATACTACTTAAGGGAGAGGGCAGGCTGACAAAATCGTACTCAAATGTCAATGAGTTAGCTGGCCCTGGAGCCAAAACTCAGGTCTACCTGGACTGGGCGGAGCCAATTATCAGCTGTGTGGCCTGAGGCCAGTGTCTTGGGGTCTCTGGGCAGTTTTCCTATTTGCAAGAGCAAAATGAGAAAAACTATCTTGCAGAACCGAAGTATGCTGACACCCTCTAGGAATGCTTTCAGAAGGAAGAAGGGGAGGGGTTGAAGAGTAGAGAAGGCATAGAAGTTCAAACTTCTATTAACCCTGTTAACCCAGAGCCCAGCAGCCCTGCCCGATGCTCCCTGCCCTTTGCTGGATGGGATGGGGGAGCCAACAGAGCCTTAAACCAATTTCCAAAGCACTTCCCTGGGATTCGGGACCCAAGAGTCCCAGACCCTTCCTGCCTTATGGGGCAGCTGGGGGAAGCCAAGGGCTTGGCCATCGGAGCCCACACTTGGAGGTGGGCTAGGGGTGACCCTGTCCCACTGGCTGACCTTTGAGCGTGTACATTCACCCCCACCCCATGCCCCGCTGTCAGCTTCCTGAGTGGGAGCTATGGGGCCCAGAGCATCCACTTTGCAACAGGAATCCTCACTGGGTGCACAACCTCTAGTCAAACCTTAGGCCTCACTGCACAGATGAGGAAACTGAGGCACCTACAGAAAGAGACAGAGCTGAGTGGCACTTCGGGAGAGGAAATTTCAAGGCTCTCTCCATTATCAGACTATCCTGGTCTCTCCCTCTTCCCGCCTCTCAGATATGCCAACACCCCTGATGATGCCTTATGACTTCCTGAAGGGGTGGGGCTTGGGGCGGAGGGAAAGCCCCTCATCTTCTGCTTAGCCCCAGCCCCTCCCACAAAACCCATCCCAGAAGTCAGGTGCTGAGCACATGCTGTGGGGGCTTTGACAGGTCTAGGGCACCAGCCTGGCACACACAGGACTCCAGGAATTTCCACTGCAGTGGTGGGGATTGGGGTGGTTGAAGTGGTGGTGGGGAAAGATCAGCATCTCTAGGGTAGAGGACCCAAACCAGGCCCAAACTCAGGGGGCTGGCAGGTAGGGTGTACCTCCTACCTCTAAGCACATCTGCTCTGCTGCCAGCCTGGCCAGGAGAGGCGACAGGGGCCAGGAGGTGGGACTGGCCACAAAATTTGCAAAATGAAATGAAATGCAGTGTCCCTTGTTAAAAAAATACTGATCGTTAAGATGACAACATCTGAGTGTGGAACCAGGCATGGAACCCCGTGAGACTGTACAGGTCACAGGCCTGTGAAGCCCCTCTGCTGTGGGGTCAGGGGGCAGGCAGGGAGGGAAGGTCTTTGACTGTACAGGCCCACCCGGTAGGGCGGGCAGAGATGGGTAAGCCCAGCTCCCAGCCAGTATTACACTCTGGCTCTGACACTCCTGTGTTGCCTGGGGCAAACAACTCAAGCTCTGTGCCTCAGTTTCCTCATCTATAAAATGTCCCTGCTCTGGCTGGTGGCACAGTGCATAAGGTGCCACCCTGTGAACTCAAAGGTCGCTAGTTTGATTCCCCACTCAGGGCACATAACCAGGTTGCAAACCAGGTCTCCAGCCAGGTCCTTAGCTGGAGGCAGGTGAAAGGCAACCATACATTGATGTTTCTCTCCCTCTCTGCCTCTCTCCCTTCCTCTCTCTCTGGAAATAATAAATACAATCTTTAAAAAATAAAATAAAATGTCCCTGCCTTAATTGAGGACATTAAAGGAGTTGCATACACATGTAAAGAGCCGGCACACAGTAAACACAAAGGAGATGTTATTAATTTTTGCCATTATAGCCTTGCTATTATTATTGGCCCCACCCTGGTGATCTGCATCACACCCTGGGTGATGCTCCTGTACTAGTGGGGGGTTACAGGTATTCTTTGAAAGCCCTATTATGTTATAGGAATGAGTCCAGGATTCCTGACTCTGCCGATAATAAATCCCATGACTGTGGCAGGTCCCTTCCCAATCTCTGAATCTCGGTTCCTTGGTACACTGAGGGGTTGGACCACAGTCCTTCCAACCAGCTCTGTGGAGCTTCTTTTCGGGCTCGTCCCTTTTACCAGGGATATGAGGAATTATGGCTGTTCCTCCCCTTCATGGTGACCAAGACATCTTTCCTCCCATTTAGCCATCTAACCAAACTCCATCCATCCATCCATCCAAAATATATTCATCCAACATCCATTGATCTATCCAATCATTTATCCATTCATTGTCCAACTCCACTACCTACAACCAGCCACCCATCCACCCATCTATCACCCATCCATCCATCCATCCATCCACCTATCCATCCACCCACCCACTCACCTATCCATCCATCCATCAATTCTTTCACCCAATTTCATGCAAGTATCCATCATCCATCCATCCAACATGTACCCAATCATCTATTCATCCATCCATCTATCCATCCACCCACCCAGACTGCATAGGGTCATAGTTATCAGTGCCATGCAAATGGACCCCAGAACCTGCCAGGAATCTACAGTGAGTGGACAGCGAAGAATCCTGGAGGTGGCCAGTGATCATGGTCAATAGTGTATATTGGCTTCTCTCTCTGAGGCCAGCAGAGGGCAGGGAAGGTGTCTTAGGGGTCAGAACAAAGAAGTGATCCAAGGATTGAGGTCAGGCAGACCTAAGCTCAGTCAAACCACAGTTCTGCTTTTATGTCAGGTGAGCTGGTCTCCCTCCTGAGCTTCACTGTCTGTCTCTAAAATTGGCATAAAAGCTGCCTCATTAGGGTTTTGTGCAGACAGAACCCTATGATATAAATATAAATTATAAACCTAGCCAGAGAGTGATCTAACCAAAGGCAGGTTGGATTGTCTGCTCACATCTCATAGCTCACTGTCGATAACACCAGCCTTGAGTCCCCAGGACCTCCGACCCCTTCCAGTTTCCCCAGAAGAGCCTCTGGGGCTTTGTCAGCATCCCAGAGCAAACCTGGAAAAGCGTGTGATTGAGAACAGGAACCCTCCACCCACACAGCGTGACCGCCCTGGACCCTGAGACGCCAGGCTCAGTCTGCACTGGCCAGGCCGACCTGGGTGCATCCCTGCTCCATCACCAACTGTGTGCCTGGGACCCGCTGCTTACATGGTCCCAGCCTCAGTTTTCTCCTCTCTCCTTCAGAGGCATTTCAGGCTTGTAGGAAGCATCGCAGAGAAAGCCTGTAAGACACCCGACACACAATCTTTCAACAAACGTCTGTCCTCATTAGAAATGAGGGCAGAGCAGGGACGATGGTAACTGTGGAAATGCACAAAGGTGCACTTATAATAATGGACATAGCATGCAACACAGTCCACAAATGACACCTGCCGCAGCACACAACAATGTCCACGACACATAACATACACATGCAATGTGTACACAGGTACGACATACGTACGTGTGGGCAAGGCCTGGAAGGGACCACACAAACATGAAAACAACCATGTGGAGTTGTCATGTTCTGAGACGTGCAACCCAGGTGCTCAGGCACCTGGGAGGCAGCCGCGAAGCAGTGAGGATGCCAAGACTGGCTGAATTTCAAGCTGCTCCTCACCTTTCTCCCATCCAGGCTCCACCTACCTGTGGTGCAGACACCACCAAGACTTTCTACCTCAGATGAGTGGGTCTCACTTCAGCATAGACCTGAACTTTGATTCCAGCTGTGTCCTCAGTTCCCTAAAACCACCTGAGGGAAGGGGTGGCTGTCGACAGGCTACCACCCTCCTGCCTTGCCCTCTGGGTGTGCTCCCATCAGCCAAGGGCGGAGTGTTCTAGAAGCACTGCAGTCTATTCTGCACTCTCACAACCTGATCTTGTGACACTTGGAGGGCTTTATTAATAGCCCATTAGGGGATAATTCATGCATTTTGATGAGAAATCATCTAAGGGTAGTGTATGGGGGAGGAGGGCTGTAGGGCGAGTTGGGGGCAGGGGGGGTGTCACATCCAATTCACTTCCCAGCACCTGCCCAGGTGACAACAGCG
The DNA here is from genome assembly GCA_004026585.1 of Noctilio leporinus. Classification (NCBI taxonomy): domain Eukaryota; kingdom Metazoa; phylum Chordata; class Mammalia; order Chiroptera; family Noctilionidae; genus Noctilio; species Noctilio leporinus. Next base: position 554,135 of record PVIW01000093.1, on the reverse strand, counting down.
GCGGAGCCCGCTGAGCTGGTGCGTGAGGCGGCGTGCCTGTGATGCGCCCTCCTGACAACCCCGCCATCATTAATCTTGATGAATTTTCTGCTGAGTGTACTTCCAGGGCTTTCAAACCGCTTGCTAATTGCAATTAATCACTTACTGAAACAGATGTCATGAACAATGGGATTGGGAAGGCTGGAGGCTTGATAAAGCTGTCAGGAGCGGGTGTGTGGGTAACTGGGGGGCCTCAGGGACCCCAGGCACCCTCTGGGATCTAGGTGCTTAGGGTAGCAGGCGATCGCGCCTGCCAGGTGGGCTCAGAGTGGAGCAGGGATGGCAGGATCCCTCTAGGATGGCCAAAGGGTCCGTCGGTCACCACCTAACGTCAGGGGAGAGCCAGGAGGACTCCACCACACCCAGAGGCCAATCTCCAGCCCTGACCCCACAAAGTGTCAGACCTGGGACCAGTAGGCGCTGGGACCAGGGAAGGAAGCTCTACCAACGTGGCCTGCAAACGCCACTGGGGTCTGCGTGTTCCTTGCCCTACAGTAACATAAGAACGGTGTATTCACATTAGTTGCCAACCTTTAAAAATCAGATTTGAAAGAAAAATCTGGACTTCTGGCTTCTCTTGAGAAACAAGTTTTTTGCCGCAGCCACTGTGCAGCGAGGGCTGGCTGTGTCTGAGCAAGCCGCCACGCTCCCTCGAGGGCAGGACCGAATGCTGGGTTCTGCTAAAGAGCCTTCCACGAACACCCTGGTGGCTCCCATCTTTCTTTGGTTCCTGTGCCTCCTTCACAAGGCTACCCTTGTCAGGCTAGACGGTGAGGCTTGGTACATTAACAACCTTGCAGCATCCATGCAATTCAGAGCCACGCTTCAGGGTTTGAAGAGTGGACATGAGAAACTTGCTCAGTGCAGGGGGTTTCAATCTTAGCTGCCCAGGACGATTACCTGAGAGGCAGCAGCATTTCTGGGGAAGCTTGTTGGAAATGCGGGTTCTCAGGCCCCATCCCTGACCTGTTGCATCAGAGACCCAGGGCTGGGGAGGCAGTCTGGGTCTGAGGGATTCCTCAGGGGAGGCTGATGCTGGTCAGGTCTGAGACCCTGACCTAGGTGGAGGTCACACAGGTATACCATTAAGATGCACACCCCTGACTACTGCATTCCCACGAGGCCTCTGCTCCTGGGTGGGGAGGAGATACTATATTCTCACTGCTCCATTTCCCAGGTAAGCAAACTGGGGCTCCGAGGTCACACAACAGTAAGGAGAGAGTCTAGATTTAAACCAAGGTGTGTGGGACACATGACAACCCATGTTCTGCCTTGCCCTCCTCAGCCTCTTCTTCAAGTGTATTTGAGTTGAGGATCTTCGAGTCAAGAGAAGTGGACTAAAGCAGGGTTAATTCAACACACTTCCAGTGAGTGCAGCTGTCTGGGGCCAAGGGGATACCTTTCTGTTGTTTATTTTTACACCCATCCATCCATCCTCTATCCATTCTCCATCCACCCACCCATCTGTCATCCATCCATCTATCTATCCTTCCATCCATCATCATCTATCCACTCATCGATCCATGCATTCATTTCCCGGAAGTTCTTAGAGACTGTTGGGTACAAGTGTAGACTCTGGAGTAGAGATGTTTAAAGGTCAAATCCAGCCATGCTACTGACTGCATGACTGTGGGCCTGCAGGTAACATCACCCTTCCTTGCGTCAGTTTCCTTATCTATGAGAACTGACCCGTCTGTAAAGTATTATCTCCAGGGGGTTGCAGTTGGAAACTCAGATTCCTACTTGCCTCTTACCTGCTCTGGATTCTTGGCCAAGATAAGAGTTACTTCTCAGCCTCAACCTCCCCATCTACAATCTGGGAACAAAATTGCTCTTTCTGCTACCGCATTAAAAGGTTCAGGAGATAAGACTGCCCAGCATAGTTTGATAAATAGGGGCTGAGTGATTTTAGGAAGGTGGGAAGGGCAGGCTGGCAGGGCTACGGGGTGTGCTGTGTCTCTCTACCCCCTCCCGCTCCCCCGTTCCTTGCAGGAAGAACTCATGACCCTTCACCCCTAAGAGGTTTGTTTTGGCTCCTGAGCATTATCCTAGTGGTTCCTCCCCCAGCCCCCACTCAGCCCCTCCTGCCCCAGAGCCCTGGTTGTTTCTAGTTTTGATTCTTCCCCACACTCCCAGCTCCAGCCTGGAAACACCGCCTCCTCCCAGGCCTGGCTCCCAGCTCCTTGGGTCCCTACTCTGCTAACTCCTGATTTCTAGCAACACCCCTCCTCCCTGGCCCTGGGGCTGTACTGCTTTCCTCAGGTCCTACCTGTTAACCTGTACGTCCCCCTGTTGCCTTCTACCCCCTCCAACACCTGTTTCACCAACACCCTGTATTAAATCCTCTGTTGAAATGCCTCATGTGGTTTCTCCTTTTTGGCTGGCCCCTAACTGAGACAGCACGGAATAGCAAGCTGTTCAACAGCTGTGACAACGCAGAGCAGCCAGGGACACAGGGCACTGCCAAGTCACCTCCCCAGAACGCTCAGGAAAGGCCAGCTGGAGCCCGGGGCGCAGCCGGGGTCGCCTGGCCCAGGCAGTCCCTGAGTGTGCTGCCTGCCGGGCCCCTGCTGTCCCCCGGACGGAAGTCCCACTCTAGCTGCCCGTACACGAGGCAGAAGCTCTGCCTGCACCCTGAGGAGGCCCTGAAACGTGTTAAAATAAATATTCTGCAAATATGATGTTCCATATGTATGACTTCGTGGGGTGATGATTTTCCTACTGATCGCTGTAAGTGACAGCTGTGCAGGGAGCGCTGGAAACACAGGCTTGGGCAGCCCTTGCCGCGCCACGGGGCGGGGGGCGGGGGGCGCCGAGGCACGGGAGCATCTGGCGACTTGGTTTGCTCAAGGAGCCCAGCGCCTGTCAGTGCTCAGCGCAGGCACATTAGCGATTCCGAGGGACGGTTGGAGCAGGTGTTCCCAAGCAGTCTGTTCGCGATAATTACTTTTAGATTGTTATAAAGTATTTAAGCAAGATCCTGGAGAGATGGGAGACGAGAGAGAGGGGAGGAAGCCGGCCTGGGGGCAGGGGGTGGGGCTGCACCTCCCCCCAGGCCAGCCTCCCAGATTAGCAGAGGTGGGCATGGGTGGGACCGCATGACAGGTGAGTCCCACTGCTGGTGGGTCAAGGAGAGGCTTGTACCAACTAATCCAGGAGAGACAGTTGTTCATATAGGAACATTCTTCCCTCCTGCAGCCCCAGGCCCCAGCAGGCTGCTTTCAGAAGGCCTGGGCCCTCTAGCAAACCCTCAGTCTCGGCAGGACCATAAGGGGAGGCGGGGGCGTAAGAGGTGAAATATCCTGACCAACGACCCTGACACTGCATCGCAGCCCTCTACTTCCGAGCAAGGGCAGAGCAAGAACAAGTGGGGGCCGGCACGACAGGGGTGGGCTGAGGTCCCCAGCCCAGTGCTGAGAACACAGAGATGCTCAAGTCCTCCCTGAATGAATGAATGAATGAATGAATGAATGAACAGGTGAATGGGAGACAAAAGCTATCTTTTGGCTCCTTCCAACATTCTCTTCATTTGAACAAACAACGGCTCTAAACAGTAGGCTAGTGCCCAGGCTTCAGGGTGCTGGGTGCTGGCGAGAGAGGGGCCCTCGGCCCCGCAAGTTAGAGAGCAAGTACCAGGGTACCCTCACCAGGGACTCGGGGGACCTCCCCTCAAGAAACCTGACACGTTGGCCTCTAGGGGCCCTGCCCATGAGCTGGGGAGGGGCTATGCAGGCAGAAGGAAGAGCTGGGGCAGCGGCAGGCGGAGGATGGACGGACAGGCGGACAGACCGACAGATGCACGCAGCACAGTTCCATCAGGTTGGCAAAGGAAGGACGCTGCCCCCCTTTCTGGCACCCTGACCCCTGCCCTGATCTACTTTCTCTTTTGTCCACAGCCCCTCACCCTTAGCATGTCACAGGATTCACAATTCTGGGCAGGGAGTGCGCCCAGGCCCCAGACTGATCAGACAAGGCTGGGCTGTGCCCGGGGAGATTCAGAAGCGCTCCTGCTGAGGGTACAAGGTAACCACACTGCAGGAGCAGCAGCCCCAGCCTAGGGCCTCTGGGAAGGGGTGGGGGTCCGGAGAGCGTCCCGGAGGGGCCCGACCCCAGCACCCGGCCTGAGGGTGGGGTTGGGGAGCAGCCGAGAAAGCAAGCCTGCTGCTGCTCAGAAAGGGTGTCCGTGCAGGGCTGGAGACAGCTCCCCCGCCCGGTTGGGCAGTCTGCCCCTTTCCTGTCAAGAAGGGCCCCTTTTGGTCATTTCCATTCCAAAGGGTGAGCGGAGGGGACACCGCTTCTCAGGGGTGGGCCAAGTGATTCAGATCCTTGGTCCTAAGGAACTGCCTGCCCGATTGCCCTCTGTGGTGTCCACCCAGGAGGAGCTGGGGCCAGCCACACCTGAATGCCCCCCTCAGGTGTGGTTCAGAGGACTGGGGAGCAGGGGTGCTTACAGCTGCTATTTAAAATCCAGGCAAGTTCAATATTAGCTCAGTGATTTGTGCCATCTGCTGCCAAGATAAAGCAGCGGGGCAGCGAGCAGGGTGCCCTGCCCTGCCCGACCCACTGGAGCCCAGGGTGGCTGCGCCTGGTTAATGAGTAGTCTGCAACCTCCAGCAGCCCCTCCTCCAAAGCCTGCTGGACAGAGTCCACCCAGGCCAACTCAGGGCAGCAGGACGGTGCTCTGGCCACAGAGAACCTGAGAGGCTTCTTCCCGCCCTGCTCAGCAAAGAAATGGCAGCCCTGGGTGCCTCCAGAGCCCTGCAAGACCTGCCCACTCCTCCATGGCCTAGCACCTCTCCCTCCGGGCTCCAGCCCCAGGGTCTTTTTGTAGGCAGTGCCTCTACCTGGACCCTCTTCCTCCTCACCCCCTTCAGGCCTGAATGTCACCTGCGACCAAAACTCCCACTTGTGCCATCCCTCCCCTCCCCCAGTCACTATTTCCATAGATCTCTTCACACCCCACCTGGCATTGCCTATTAATTTGTACACATGTTTATTTTCTGTTCACGCTTCTCGCTGAGGGCAGGGTCCTTGCCTGCCTTGTTCTTTCCTTTTTCGGCCAGATCAACGCCAGGCACAGAGTGGTTGCTCAATAAACACTTGTGCCAAGGGCCTGGACTCCCAGCCCAGTGCTCCTCCTGCCCCCACCTTCCTCAGCAGCCCCTCCCACCTCTCCCCTCCCAAGCCTCCCCCAACCACCAGGCCTCCTGCGGAGGAAGCTGATAACCCTTATTTAGTGGCTCAGTGGGGGCACCCCCCAGCTCCTTCCCCCCTACTCAGCCTCTTACTGTCACTCTTGCTGGGAGGGGAGCCTCCGTGGTGTGCAGCGGCAGAGTGTAGGAGGATCCTGACAGCCACCCCAGCAGAATTCATCTTTTATTCATGCCGATAATGTAAACGGTATTGTGTCTGGAGCAAAGTCATTTAACCCATTAGAAGAAACTGGTGCTGCATCGCAGCCCCGGGTGGGAGGCATAGGGGCTGAGTTGGGGTGACCCTGGGGGTCAGCTGGGCTCAGGGGGCCACAGATGGGCTGCCTGGGCTCCAGGCCCAGCTTCCTCACGCTGGGTTAACCATATAGATAGGAAGGGTCTGTTCTGAGTGTTTCCCAAGGCCACACTGGAAGGGGGGCCGGCGGTGTTCAGCTAGGAGGGTGGTGATGAAATAAATGCCTGCCTCGTGGGTGCCCTGGCGACTCTGGATCACGTAGGGAAAGAAAGAGCAGAGTCTGGTCCAGAGAAAGCCTTCTCTGAGAAAAAAATAAAAGCCCTTGGGTCAGGTCCTCAAGCCATTCCCCAAGGAAATAGTAAGGATGGAAATACAGCTAACTCCTCTCACTCCACCTCTGGGGAAGCAGGTAGTATAAGAAGTGATATAGAGTAACACACATGGAAACCATTCACAACGGCAGGTTTGCAGAAAGAAGAGTGGGTGGTTCTGGACACCTGCCTTCTCTCTGTCCAGTCAGAAAGTAGCCGGCCAATGTTTGTTGAATGAATAAATGACCTCACTGGGGCCCTCCCTGTTGGACACCTGGCTCTAAATCCTACAATCTCTGAGACCTGGGCCTACGAGCCTCCTTGGGCTCAGGGTCACCAGCTATGCATTGAGAAAAGGCATACCCTCATCCCAGGCTTTGTTGGGCGAGGATTAGATGAGGTGCTAGGGAGAGCACCACAGGGAGTCAGAACCTCGTTTGGCTGTGCGTCTTCAATCCAGGCCCTGCCCCTCTCTGTGCCTCAGCTTGTTTCTTATGGAACAAGAGGGGTGGAACTGATGTCCTACTTGTTCAGCTTTTTTGTGTGGTGCACCTCTTAGGACTAGATGAGACAGGAAATCAGGGTGATTCACATATGGTGAGATGCTCTGGACCTCTATCCTCCCTGAGGCCAGGGTCAGAGAGACTACCAGACACCCATGCTAGCCCCAGAGCCCTGGGGGACCTCATCCAGAACAAACCAGGGCCTCCGACTGCACCCCCAACTTTCCAGCTTCCCTTCTGGGTTTTCTCTGTTTCACAAACAGTTCAGTGCTTGTCAGGCACTGTTATAAATACTCGACATATATCAATTCTAACCTTCCCAAGGACTGCTGAAATAGGTACTGTCATTATTCCTGCTCTACCGAGGAGGGAACTGAGGCCCAGAGGGTCAAGGGCCAGACACAACCATGGCCCAGGCAGGAGGCTGCAGGTGCCAGGCTAGGACACAAGAAAGGGGTCTCCAAAACGTCTCATACAGGGCAGGCCACATTGCAGTGGCACCCCCCTGTGGAGGCCCAAGACATTGCAGCTCCGGACTCGGGCCTGAGTTCCCTCACCCTCTCTGGGGTCCTGATAGGAGGCCCTAATTCCCCCACTCAGTGTGACAAGAAGCCACCTGTTTCTAGGTCCCCTTATCCTCTGGCCAGCACTGACTGATTACAGGAAAGCTGACACGGCTGAGCCTTGGGGGACAGGTGGGTGTCTCTGGTCGGCAAGGACTTATTTGCTTCTCCATTATCCAGAATCCAATCCGCCAGCCATAGGAAGCACCGCTGGGTAGGACAGGGAGAGCGCACAGGCCCAGGGGGAACCAGAGAGCCAGGCGGCCTCAGCCTGGGAACCACCTGGCCCTTCGGGCAGCTGGGCAGGGGCAGCAACAGCAGAACACGTCCCGCCTGCTGTCCCCTCAGGTAATGGAGGGGGGAGGGTGACACCAGGTGAGACTCCAAACTGCCTGGCCTTGGATGAGTTTCCTGTAACTGTTGTAACAAAGTCCCATAATCTGTGACTTACAAAACCAGGAATTTAGCCTTTCAGCCTGGAGGCCAGAAGTTGAAGGTCAAGGTTGGACAAGGCTGTTCTAGCCCAAGACTCAAGGGCTGCCTCCTGCCTCTTTCAGCTCCTGGGGGCTGTCAGCAGGCCTGATCCCTTCACCTGCTCTTCTTACAGGTACGCCAGTCCTAGGTTTCAGGCCCACCCAAACCAGGTATAACCTCATCTTAACTACACGGACAAAAACCCTATTTTCAATTAAAGCTGCATTCTGAGGTTTCAGATGGATACGCATTTTGAGGTCACAGTGGTCACACCCAGCGCCCAAGGCCTCACCTGAGCTGACCCTGTAGACTGTACCCTGCCACCGGCACCTCATCTTCTGCCCCAGACGCACCCCCACATCCACGCTGTTTCCATCTCCAAGCCTTCACCCACCCACGCCGTTCCTGCTATCAGGAATGCCTTTCTCCAGCTTCCCATGGAGAGTTCTCAGGCCTTCGGGGCCCAGCACTAGCATCACCACTCAGGAAGTCCTCCCTGAATTCACGTTGGATTTGCTACCCCCAGGGCTCCCTGCGACTCATCACAGCCACCGTGATGAACATGCATGCTGTTTATAGTCTGCTGATGTAACTATCAGTCTTCCAGACACTGGGAGGGCAGTGGACACGTCTTGTTTACGTCAACATTCCAGCCCATCACACAGGCCTGGGCATGTCACCAGCTCATGAGGACTGCTGGCAGAAGGAATGACTGGGCAGTCCCAGCTGGGTCTCAGAGGGCCCTTTCCAGGTAAGACCTGTCCCTGACTGTCCACCGTCCTGCCTGGCACCCCATGACCCCGGCCTTCTCAGAGCCCTGGCCACATATCACAACCAGCACAGAGCCCTCAACAGCCTGTAGAAGCCCCACCCAGATGGGTTCCCTCAGGGTCTCTGGAGGTGGGGCCTGGGCATGTAGTTGTGTCAAGAGTTCCCGGGGTGAGGTCTCAACACGCAGTCAAGGCTGAGATGCCCTGCACCACCGCCAAGGGAAAGATTGGGAGATTCTTAAACTCTGACCTCACTTGAGATGGGGTTTCCTAATGTGTCTACAGCACCCCCAAAGCATGAATTCTTACGAGGGCCGGCCCGTGCACCCTCGCTGCTATCCCCACAGGGCCCTAGCATGCTCCAGGACTCCGTGCTCCCCGACCACCACTCACTCCCAAGGTGCCTCCCCCAGACTCCCAGTTTCACATTCCATCTGTGCACTGAGGACACCTGCATTTATAGCTCCAGACTCAAATACCGACTGCCAACTGGATCCCCACTTGGGTGTCTAACAGCATCTCTTATCTTGGCCAGAATGGAGCGCTCCCTCCTCCCCATACCTTTCCTTCTGGCAGCGCTATCCTTCCAGTTGCTCAAGTCAAAAAAACTTGGAGGTTTCTTAAGCCTTCTTTCTCTCATATTCCACCTCCAATCTGCCAGCAAAGCCTGACAACTCTACATTCCACATTCCAAATGTACCCTGAATCCAGTCATTCCCTCCCGAAATCTACTATTCAGGCCCTGGAAACCATCATGGTCTTGCCTTGATTATTGCGGCTGTCTACTGATGGTCCTCTGCTCTATCTGTTTTAGTCTGTTCCCCACACAGTGGCCAGGGATCGAATGTCAGCAGCCTGGAAGGAATGACGCTGGGGCGCTCTATCCTCTTCAGCTCTGGAACCACCTCCTCTCAGTGGTACTTGTCTCCAACATCCTATAGAGGGTGGTGGCTCCTTTGTGTTGGGAGGTTGCAGCAGTCAGGGAGGGCTTCCTGGAGGAAGTGCCAAGTGTTGCTCTGGATGGAGAGCCAGGAGGGAGATGGTCAGCCCACCACAGGCAAAGAACAAAAGGCGTAGTGTGCTGGGAAAGGAAGGGAGCGAGCTACATCATCTGCTTCTGCGGCAACCGGTTATCAAGGGCACAACTGGGAGAGCCCTGAGGCCCCAGGCTTGCAACCCTGCTCTTCCCCTGCTTCAGAGTAGTCCAAAGACTCCTTCCTGTTAAGCCCATTTCCAGTAGTTAAGCCCTGCCCCACCCTGGGTTCCTCTGGCCTGGTGACTCTCAGTGGTCACTTAAGAACTTGTTAGAAATGCTGAGTCTCCAACTCCACCCAGACTCAGAGTCAGAAAGACTAGAGGTGGGTCCAGAAATCAGGACGTTAACCCATCCTCCAGGATGCTGATGAAGGTGGCATTTGAGAATCCCTGATGTAGCCTGTGAGAACCTTGTATTAGGGGTGCAGAGCCCCATCCATTCCCACTGGACTTAGGATTCAGCCTTCTAGGAGCAACCTGGGCCACTCAAAGGGGGACAGAGGTGACAAACCCACTCAGGCAGGTGCTCCAAGGCTGGATTCCTGCCGCTGTTCGGACACACCCATGCCAGCCATTGTAGGACCACAGGAGGTTAGGGCTGAAGAAGGCAGAAAACCTGTCCTTCTGTAGATAACAACAAGGGGTAGGGGGGTACGTCAAGAAGGTCAAAACCACGGCAGTGGTAAGAGACTGAGCTGGAGCATGCGTTTAGTTGAGGGGGCCCACTGGGGCCATATCACCCTCGGGGGAAAGTTAGCAACGTCTAAAGGTCTTTTTGGTTGTTACAGCTGGGGAGGTGACCAGGGATGTGTGTGACTTGACCGCCTACAGTGCACAGAACACCTACCCTCAAAGAAAGATCCAGCCCCAGACCTCAGCACTGAGTTGAGAAGCCCTGGGCTTCTTGGGCCTCCCAGCTGGCTCAGGACCGGAAACCAGTGACCTCATAGAAGTGCCTACGCCAGGAGCCCTCAAATTCCCACCCAGCTCCTAGCAAGACCTCCATGGCGGGTAAACTGTCCAGCAAGAGTCTGACGGCATCCAGACCACCATCACCACCATTGACCAGGGACCCCCTGGAGGGCAGATGGGCATAGGCACCCTCCTAACTCGGCAGGTTAGGAGGGTGCCTAACTAAGCCCCCTTCCTGGAAGGAGCAGGGCCCCAAGTCTAGCCCTGACTTCCCACCTGCTCAAGGACGGGTCAGCCTGAACGCGCTGCCCCCACACCATCATGCCACTCGCTTCCACTCAGGGCTCCCAGCAGAGAACCCACAGAGGAGAATCACACGTTCAACCTTGAGAAATTAGGCGGCCCCTCCTAGCTCCGGGTTCCCAGCCCCCTCCCTCTTTTCCGCTGGCGAGCACTGGTTCCAAGAGCGGTTCATATTTAATAACGCAATTTATATTCCACTCTCAACATAAACTATTGTAAAGGCGCTCTAATGTAAAAATACATCTGGCTTGTCAATAGTTTATCTTCTAGATCTGCATCTAAATCCCTGGGTCTTTTTGACTTATGGCTGCACCACTGTCTAATGAATAAAAAGGTGCAAATTATAGGCCCGGCTTTAATGCTCATCATAAAATTAGACGATAGTTGCAAAAGCTGCATTCTCCTGCCCACAGTGCAGCGATGGCGAGCCATAAATAAAATGTATTTAATGTATCCCAGAGCTGTGCAAACCCAGGAAACAGTGCGTTATTGCTTGGCCTTCGATGGGTCCGCCACAAGTTCAATGAAGTGATAACGGATCCATCATGTGAATTTATGTTAACTGTCTCCTCGCAAAGCCATGGCCTCAACACTGTAAATAGCCTACAATCCTTCTAGCAGGCCTGCCTGCCAATAAAACTGTCACTGCCAGGCTGGCAGCAGGCACCTTCAGGACAGGGGAACGAGCCGTTAAGTTCTGGAGGCCGACAGGGCGCTCCTCCCATCCTCCCGGGCTCTTGTGCAGGTCCATCAGCTGCAAAGGAAATGAATCTTCTTCCAAATAGCAGGTCCCAATGGTGGGGTCAACAGAGGTGGGGCGGCATCTCTGTGGTGTGTGTTCCTATGCAGATTCCCAGGTCCAGCCCTGGGCTCCTGGGTCAGCACCCCTGGGGCTAGGGCCAGGGTCCCAGCTACCCAATGAAGTGTGACAGACACTAAGTGTCACCCTGGGTTGGCAGGGCAAGTTGAAACACACAGGGTTTTGAAGAGAACCAACACCTGGACTCCACGGTCAACCATGAGGTAAACAGCAGCAGGAGCCAGAAGGGATGTTCCCTGTGGGTTTCTGGCAGAGACAGAGGCAGCGTGGAACCTTCCAGAAGCTAGGCCTTTCGTGGGCAGAACTCTGACTGCATACGTATATGTCAAAGGTTCCACTTTGTAATCTGCACCTGAACAAACAGCAGGGCTGCCTTTGTGGGTGTATGGCACAGGGTCTGGGGCAGGCTGAATCATGGCCCTCCAAGCCGTCCCTGTCCTAACCCTGGAACTGGTGAATATGTTGCCTTACATGTTGAAAAGTTAAAAATAAAAAAGGAGTGTTTGCAGGTGTGATGAAGCTAAACATCTGAGTTAGGAGGGTTAGCCTGGATTAGCCAGGTGTAACCACATGCATCTTTATAAGAGGGAGGCATTTTCCCCCCGAAATTGGCTTTATGTGATGTACTCAAGTTAGAGTCCTCAATTAAAAGAAAAAAGAGAGAGGCAGAGGGGATTTTGACACACACAGGGGAAAGGCCATGGGAGGGTGAGGAGGAAGAAATATGAAGATGCTGGCCTTAGAGACAGGAGGGATGAGGGATGCGGCCACAAGCCAAGGAGCACTGGCAGCTCCCAGATGCTGGAGGAGACCAGAAGGGAATCCTTCTGGACCCTTGAAGGAAGGGGGAGGGTCCTGGTTGCAGCCCGCTGATACTAATTCTGGGCTTCTGGCCTCCAGAATTGTAATAAAATAAATGTCTGTTTTCTGAAGCCACTGAGTCTGTGGTCATTTGTTATGGCAGCCCCAGGACACTCCTCCAGGGGCTTATGTTCCAAAGGGTCCAGGACTTGACATTAAATGTGCTGTGGTCACCACCTTAAAATCCTTAACAATTTGACCTTTGGATTTGTGTCTTGTGAGGTCCGATAGGACAACAGTATATGTACACTGGGGCTTGATGCCTCAGATCAGCAGTGGTCCTGCCTCCTACTGCCTCCCTGCCACCCCAGCCCAGCCCTCCTCCCAGAGCAGCAAACAAGTTGATGGTGGGTGTGGGGAGGCTCACATTCGGTCATCACCTTCAGCCCGGGTCCCCTCTACCCCTTCACCCAGGTACTCGGCCCCTCCCGGGTTGGACGCCAGGATCCCCTAGGAGTGACTGCTCCGCCACAGCCTGGGGTGGCAGGCCCATGGGAAGGCAACACTGATTTTCATCTCGCATTGGGATCAGCTGAGCCTGACAACCAGATTTCCAGGCAAAGGTGTGGTGTTCAGGACACCCTGGGCAACTTTCTTAGGAGTGTCCCCGGACTGCACCCTGGGCCAGCCCCCAGAGAGCTCCTGGACCTGCAGGAGCAGGAAGGGGCTGCCCAGCATGCAGAGCCAGGGCAGGGGCCACGTTTTCAAGAATTAGGATGAATCCCTTCTCCTGCTCTGCCGGTAGCCAGTGCAGCTGGTTTCTAACTACCCCTCCCTATGGAAGCCAAGGGGAAGTGCTTCAACTTTACCTGGTGCTCAGACACTGTCACTGTTCCTTAAGTAACAGTCCCTCCAATCTCCAATGACTCCCTGTGTGGCCTTTCTGTGGCAACACTGATAATTTCATCCTTCCCTTGATCACATGATACAAGCATTAATGCTGCACGCCGAACACTTTGTTCTCGTCATGCCCAGTGTTGGGGCAGCTCTGACACAGCCCCTATGCTCCACACCCCAGTGTTCATGCCCCTTCAGCATGGAGTGGACCTAGGGACTGGACTCTCATGAACAGACCATGGCAAAAGTGATGGAATGTCACTTCTGAGGTTAGGTTATAAATGCTGTGACTTCCGTCCTGCGCGCCCTCTCTTGCTGACACGTGTTCTCCCACCTTCTTGGCCCGCTCACTTCGATAAAGCTGCCATGTGGTGAGAAAGCAAGGGTGGCCTCTAGGCAACATCCAACAGGGGACTGAGGCCCTGGGTCCCACTGAATCCTGCCACTAACTGTTGCGTGAACTGGGAAGGCGTCCTTCCCTGGTGAGCCTTCCGGCGCAACTGCCACCCCGCCGGGCCCTGGACCACAGCTTGCGTGGGCTCCTGAAGCAGGAGACCCCGTGGAACTCTACACAGATTCCTGACTTGCAGAAATGATGAGATACTAAATGCTGTTTGGAGCCACTGCCTTTTGGTGTAATTTGTTACGCAGCAATCTACAGCTAGTACATCCAGGCAGACATCCCCAGGGACACTTCTTTGTGAAGGGCCCTCAGCGTAGCTTGCAGGGCCTCTGTCTCCCCTCTCACCCCCCACCCTGAGCTTCTGCAGGCTCAGCCTGGCACCAGCTCTCACTCAACGGTGACAGTCCCAGTCAACGCTCTCATCTGGGAAGCTCACTCCTTCTAGGCCCACTCCCCCTCATAACCAGCTCCTCTAATTGGTACCTCCCCTGGACCACTCAGCATCTCTGGGTTCAGCTGGGAAAACACTGTGGCCCTCCTGACAGGCCACCTCCCGGTCTCAGGACCCACTGGCTCATTTCTCCTCCCCACCAGGTAGCAATGGAGAGTTCTTAACCAAGCCAATGCCAAACACTGGAGGGCACCACCTACGTGCTGGAAGCTGTGCTTACAGATAAATGGCACAGGATTCTTGCCTTCTCTAGGCCTGTAGTCTCAGATTTGGGGGCTGGGAGCTGTGAGAAGATAGTCACACACTCAACATGTCTGGGCTCCAGTGTTGAGAGACGCAGCGTGGAGCACTCGCTGTTGTTCCCAGAGGGGACATCTGCTCCAGCGTGACTGCATGCAGACACAGGCTCTGAGTGCCTGGAAATGCTTGTTGGAAGGGTGGTTGTTTGGTAACCGGAATATGCTCATGTAATTTATATTTAGACAGCCATCAATGTGGAGAGCACCAAGTTTAGAAGTTCTGACAGAGGACTGGAAGCTAGATTGAGAAACATGGCTCTAAGAGCAGATAGAGGCCCTTTAGGTCCAGCAACACCAGCTACATGCGAAAGCCTAGAATGTTAGGGGCTCTCCAGGAGGAAGCGCTTGGGTGGGTCACAGCACCTGCAAACGGGACTGGGAAGCGTGAGACACCCAGATCAGGCCTCGCTCACAGGGCCTGAACTATTGGCCGCTGCCATTTCCAGACCACATGCTGAAGACAAAGGGACAGGCCAAATGCAATAAATACCTAGAAGGCATGCCCTGCTCTTCAACCGTGCGTGCTGTGCCTGGTGTATATAGGTGTTCGATAAATACTCATCAGTAATTAAGAGCCTCCTACATGCTCCCCAGCACTCAGCCTCCGGGTGCTCCCACCTCCCTTTCTCTCATCCTACCTGGGCAGCCCTCTCCCACCAACCTGTGGCCACAGCCATGGCCACTGAGCGAAAGGCTTGGGAAGGACCACTTTGGCCACCTGCCCATGGAAGGACCGGTAATAAAACCTCCCAACCAGGAGGCTGGCACATGCCAGGCAGGGAGGACTCCTTCACCTGGTGCTTGACTTCCGGGGAGGCACCCAAAGGAAAGCAACCACGTACCCCTTTGAAGTCAACAAAGCAGATGGGGCCCCCCTTCTGGCTGGGGCAGCAGTAGCTTTCATTCTCCCCACCCAGTGCCCCACCTACCACACCCAAATCCAATGGTCCTAGGGACGCCCTAATAATAGCAATACTAAATCCTCAAGGCCAATTCTGCTCCATTTCTATAAATAATGCAGAATCTTTTTATTTACTGACAGGTTGTAAAAGTATCAAGGAGAATAATGTGAAATCAGGAGCTGCTGAATAATGCATGACACCCGTCTTGCTCCTTCTTCTGCCTGGGTGGGGCCCCCACCGGGCCCCCCCAGTGACTGTGCCCACCTGAAGCCCCTGAGCCCTGAGTCCTCCTCCTCCCCATCCAGATGGTCACTATCTGGACGCCACATGGAGATCCTGGGGTGGGTCTCTAGGGCCACGTGGGGCACAGGGTCTCCAGATTTGCACCCTCACTGATTTGGTTATTCAAACCAGCCTCGGCCCCTCCCCCCTCACACACAGATGTTGGCACGGTCAAAACTGGGTCTCTGCTATACTCCCTTCCAAGCAGACAGACAGACACACAATCACACACAGACACATACATATACCATCACACACAAATACACAACCACATACACAATCACATGATATACAGCCACGTAAGGCACACATAAATATACACATTACACACACAACTACACACAGAGACATGTGCTTACACACATATCCATCACACACAGACCCACATAGGCACATTCACATAAGGTACATACCCACACACACCGTCACACACAGACACAGAACTAGGTACACAACTGTACAAGGTACATAACCACGTAAACACACACAGAGACACATGTATATACACAATCATATACACATAGCTACACAGAGATACATGCACACACAAAGACAGATACAATCACACAGACGCAACCCACAGACACGACATACACACAACCACACACGGATACAAGATATGTAACCCCCCACACACACGCACACCTTGTTTTTCCATCATTAAACAAAATCCTCGCCAAGGACATGCTGACTGATTTTAGAAAGAAGGGAAGTGAAGGAGAGAAAGAGGGGAAGAACCATTGATGCGAAAGAGAAACATCGATGGTTGTTTCTCATACATTCCCCCACCAGGGACCGAGCCCGAAACCTAGGTGTGTGCCCTGACCAGGAATCGAGCCCGCAGCCTTTCTGTTTGTGGAACAGCACTCCAGCCCACTGGGGCACACCAGCCAGGGCTTGTTTCCTCATATCTTTGGTGATCTCCAAACCTCAGCAGAGTGGAGAGGGCTGGCGGAAACTTTGGTGGATCATTCCGTGTTTTTCTTCCTGACTTCTGAACAACTAGTAGAGTATGAATTATTCAAGGTGCTGGCTTGGTTTTGCAGGCACAGTTAACAGTCAGTGGCTCAGTGTGGCCATGACATGAAGCCCCCACAGGAAGCTGCTCGGGGTTTGCCCCGGGGCCTGCTTGGGGCCACCACCTGCTGCCATGAGATTCAGCAGGCCCCTGCGCTGGCTGCTCTAGAGCAAAGCCCTCTGTTGCTGGACGGGTCTTGGGCCTGCGGGCAACTCCTCTTAGCAAGCCGGCGAGTGGGGACAAGCAGAGAGCTTCCCACCTGCAGGGGCGATTCTAGGAACTTTGTACATATTCCTATTTGTTTCTCTTTTGAACACACTACCATGTGCAACCCCAGAAAGGTGGGGGCTTTGTGTCATTGCTGTGTCCCCTGTGCCCAGGGCAGCACCGAGCTCAGCAAATATGCCCTGACCCAGCCTGGCTGCCTCCAAGTCTCCACCTCCTGACTCGGTTGGGACAGAGTTCCCAGTCTCCACCTGAGTCCCTCCACCTACCCAGCAGCAGGAGCCTGTTATTCACCTAGTAACTCATATGATCCTCATGACCATCCCCATTTTGCAGGTGAGGACACTGAGGCACAGGCAGGTGACTTCAGTTCCTGAAGCACCAGCTCCAGGTCACTCTCAAGTGTCCAGTGTGGACAAGGCTCTAGCCAGGGTGCACATGGAACCACTCTTGAAAAAAGCTTGAAAATGCACCAATACCTGCCACCCTGAGGCTCTGAAAAACTCATCTAAGCAGGGAGGCACCTTGGCAATGTATAAAGGTTATTCTAAGGGGTGGCCCATCTCTCCAGGGGTCATCTACTTCTGGAAACCTTATGCCTCCTTGGGAAGGATCCCAGGGGAAATGCCTGCATTAAAATCAGACCTGCTAGAGAGGCCCTTCCTTTTCCCATCATTTTAGTCCCTAAGCCCAAGGCCAAGAGGTCCTCAGCGAATCAGGTCTGATGATGACCAAGGTGTGAAGCCGTCAGTCTCCTTAAGTGGGGCCAGGTGACTGCATGGCCAGCAGGGGGTGCCACCCACGCTGCCAGAAGCTCTGGGGAGCCCTGGGGGCTGAGTCAGAAGCTAGGTTCCCTGCCTGGAAGGTGACTTTGGAACCTCATGAGTTCAGATGTGACAGCTTCTGGATCCCGGAGACACCAGCACCACGCACCTGCCCGCGGGGCAGACTCGCACACTGGTGAGACTTGCTGTGTGGCTCTAGGCCCAGCACTCTGCCTTCCTGAGCTGCTCCTTACTTCCCTGCCTGGGCTGAGAGGAGACATTTGAATCCCTGACCCGGTGAGAAACCAAGCCTTACCCCTTCTCCCCCTCCCAGTAGGAGCTCTCAGGGAGCTGGGAGGCCCTGGGGTGCCAGCCTCTCTCCTTCACACCCACCCCATACCTTCCCTGCATCCTCCCCTCACTGCTCAGCCAGCTGGAGAGTCCCCTCTCCACTTTCTTATCCCTGTTCTCTACTCTTTCTCATTTAATGTTCCCAAGCCTTGCGGGTCGCAGGCTCCGTGGAGAGAGCACCCCATCTCCAGCACAGACAGGAAACGTGCACCCTCCAAGGCAGCAGCCCAGTGCTAAAGCGTTTCCGCTGTGGCCTTCTTTGAAGCCACCCCTGGTTCCAGGCCCTGGCGACCTCCAAGGGACCCTTGGACGCAACCCTCGGGAGAACTAGGAAATGAACTGGATGCCCTGAATTGCATGCAGCCCCCGCTTTCCAAGTTGGGGAGATGGGGGAGCTGCCCAGGCCGGGGCCAACTGACTTCCTCAGCCAGTGCCCAGCAGCGGGCAGCACCTCTGCCAGCAGCATGGTGACAGAAGGCTCGGCAGGCCACAGGGGTGGAGAGACGCAGCGGGGCGGCTGGTCCCCTATCAGACTGGATGGGGGGGCGGGTCAGGGAGGGAGGAAAAATGATCGGAAGTGTTTTGGCATCGGTTACAGCAAATCTGCTGTTACGGAGTTCAGGCCGGGGCCTGTCTACGTGAGGGTTTTCCTGTCCCTTCGACATAAGCTGTGTCTGCCCACTCTCAGCCACTCCCCCCGCCCATCCTGCCCCAAGTGCCCACGCTGGCTCAGAAAAGGCTGTGCTCCCCCCAACCCAGACTTGGCGGAGCTGGGGAGCAGGAGGGGTGCACGTACTTTTAACCCATCCTTTTCTCACGGGACCTGGGAGGGTTTTTCACCTTGGAATGTGGGCTATGGGGCTCAGCCAGGATGCTCTCAACAGCCCTATCGATGTCCGAGAGAACGTTCAGGACTTTCCCAAAACACCCCTGCTGCAGGACCTGAACGGCTGTGGTTTTCCTTTCACTCCTGGTCTATTCTGGGCCTGCCCTGCGCTTGGCCAGGCTGGGAAAGGGGCTGGGGCCTGGGGAGGGCGGTGAGTGGCCAGCAGGAAGCCGGAGGAGGCAGGAGGCAGACAATTTAGGAGCTGTTCTGAGCGGTCCCTGGAGAGTGTGGGCGGGGGAGGGCAGAGGTAACTGAGGGAAGGAACATTTATGAAGGGGGAGATGAAAGACGTGAAGGGTGTTCTTAGAAGCCCTGGTAAGAAGGGAGGCTTGGAGCTGCTGTGGTGAGGACTGGGCACGATGCCAGGCCCAAAGCTAGGCCTGGGGAGCTGGGCACTGGTCACCAGGAGGATGTCTCTGGCCAGTGAACATGCCAGCTTGTGTCCAGCCCAGCCGGCCTGCCGGCTCTGAAATGCCCTTTTGCATTCCTTCTCCACCCTTAGGCTGACAGGCTCACTCCCTGACCTTGGTTTGCCCACTTGTAAAATGGAAAGACTCATGCCATCCTTCCTACGTAGAAGAACCTGGTGCACAGTAGGGATGTAATAATCTTAGTTTCTCCCTTTCCTTCTTGAACCTGGCATTCAGGGCCTGCTCCAACTTGCCCCAGACCCTTCCTTCCTGCTCATTGCCCTCTCTGCGATAGCCAGAACCTCCAGCCTTGCTTTTTTAAGGTATCTAAGCTCATACTCCCCAACTGAGAACGTCCTTCTGCTTTCCTCCACTTCCCCTACTGACTAATTCATAAACATCCTTCGAGGCCTAACTTGGGTGCCACCTCCTCTGGGGAGCCTTCCAGGGTGCTTCCAGCTACCCCTATTTGAGCTTCCGTAGTGCTGGGGCCGGGCCCACGCTGAGCCAGGTGCTGGTGCCCCTAACCTGGGGCCAACACAAAGGCTGGTTATCTGGAGGCGGTGGGAAACAGGACGAAAAAAGTTTCATTTGCTACAAGAAAAGAGGGGCAGGGGGTCGGGGAGGGAAGGGGGTGAGAGTAGCTGTCTGAGATAAACCTAGCAACTCACAAAGCGGGCACAGGAGAATGTCCCAAGGGCAGAGCCCCACCCCCAACTGCTATCCTAAGGACCCACCAAATCATCTGCTTGAAGGTGAAGCTGAAAGCCCAATCGTCCTCTTCAGGTTAACATGAGCAAGGCGAGTCTGCACCTTCCACAGTATTTGAGAATTCTCCCTCTACACCCATCAGATCAGAGTAGTGTCCAGTAGGGTACAGGAGCTCCAACAGGTATGAAACTTAAATGAGCGCTAAGGGCTTTGCCCTACTTTGCGAGCTCCAGGCCTGCATTTATGCATGTTTCATTTCTTGGGCCTTGATCTCCTTCCTTGCTTCTCCCACCACCCCTTACTAGCTCCCGGCCTCACAGGTGTCCATGGGTATCAGGTAGGGCAGGAACCTTCCTGGGCTCCCCTGATAATTGCCTCCCCTTGCCGGTGACTAAACAAACAGTCATTCTGCCAGGTGGAAAGCAAAACTCACCCATTAACCCCGGAGCCAGCAACCAGCAGCCAGCCAACAGGACTGCCACCCTGATGCAAGAGATGGTGGCATTTCATTAATTCCTTTACTCCCAGGGAGATCAGCAAAAACGTAGGGAGGGCCACGGCGGGGGGTGGGGGGTGGGAAGGGGGGGAGACCACCAGAGGGGACAAATTCCACTGCCATTTACAGATGAGTGGCCCCTATTTATGATCAGAACCCCCCAAGTCCAGCAAGGTCCTGTGTGGCCTGAGTCAGGACTGCAGGGCCCCCCGGTGGGCAGCCCCTGCTGCCCCTTGTCAGCAATGAGGTCCACTTGCAAGGGGGTGGAGGGATGGGTGTGCGTGGGATGCAACTGCAAACTCCTGGGCTCAGGCACAGTCACCGGGTGTAGGGACAGCCTACGTTCTGGACCAGAAGCCCTAAAAAGGTCAGAGCCCTGGAGTCGATTGCTATCCCATGGGTACGGGTCCCGAGGTCTCTGTGGGACTGCAAATCACACAGCAGCCTGAAGAAAACTCTGCTGGAAGATTCCAGACCTGTCGCAGCCAGTGACAGATGGCCCCTGGGGCCTCAGGAGTCATCTCTGCAAAATGCTGTTAACAAAACATACTCCCAGCTGCCTCAGCAGCTCTTCAGCTCCAAGATGGACTAAGGATTCCATCAATGCTTATTAAGCACCTACTGTGTGCCAGGGACTCTGACACCAACATAACCGATAGCAGGATTCCAGAAGGTGAGGTGTCAATCGCAGACATGAGGCCGCTGGTGCAGGCCAGCACCTCCCCGCTGGCCCTGGGCAGCCAGGGCCCCTAGTACACAGATGGAGCTTGCCTTTTCAGTCTCCGATGGGAGGCAGCTGCAGGGTTGCAGCTGGACCATTAGAAGCCATGACCACAGGCCCTGTGCCGGCGGCAGCAGCAGCAAGGCCTGACTGGACCATCTAGCTGACCCTCCCTCCTCTGACCAGCCTTCAGTCCTGCCAAAGGGAGGGGGCTGAGCCCAAGGAGGCAGGGGAGGGAGGAGAGAAGCCCAGGCTCTGCCAGTCCTGCCAGGATTCAGCTGCTCAGAGAGGTGCCTGGTCCCCTCTGGGCACATGTAGGTAGGGTTCCCAGCCTAGCCAGCACCAGCCAGCCTGGACACAGTCACCCCTTCTGGCCTCAGGCTCAGTCCCCAGAGACAGTGTTCCCCAACAGTTAAGGCCAATTAGCTTGGGTTCCTGTCCTTTCTACCACTTCCTGGCTATCTGGCTTGGCCTTGGTTTTCTCATCTGTGAACTGGAGAGGACAGAGGAAGGACCTGCATCTTAATAAGATTGCCAGGTAAAATACAGGATGCCCAGGGGAATTTAAATTTCAGATGGACAATGAATACATCTTAGAATATAATAGCTTTATTAAGATTTAACTCATATAACAAGTAGTTCACCCATTTAAAGTACACCATTTGATGGGTTTTAGTATATTCAGAGAATATACTATCACCACCATCAATTTTAGAAAATATCCTTCATTCCGAAAAGAATCCCCGTCCCCATTAGCAGTCCCTTTTATTTCCCCCAGCCCCTGGCAATGATAAATTTTTAGGGTAAGTATAGCCCATGTATTTATACAGGCCATTCTTGTACAAGGATGTATTTGTTGTTTATCTGAAGTTGAGATTTAACTGCACGTTTTATTTTTCTTCTCTAAATCTGGCAGCCTTACCCCCCACCCCTAGGCTGGTTGCAGGCATGAGATGAGTTAACCACCTCACACAGAGTCAAGGCTGTGAGTGTTGGCTGTTTTGTTATTATTTGTAGAGTCTTAATTTGGGTTCCCCCAGAAGCAGAGGCAAGGATTCAAAGAAAGGAAGTTTATTTGGAACTTCCAGGAAGTGAGGGAGTGGAGTAGTGAGACTGGGCAGAGGGGAAAATCAAAGAGGACCACTCATGGCCCTGCTGGGGAACCTCGAAGAGAAGCATCCCCGAGAAGGGCGAGGACAGAGTCTTTGTCCAGCAACAGCTCTCCTTAGGCAGTTGATCCTGGGGTATCGGTCTCCTGTCCTGAGTGGGACACAGCTGGTGTCACTGAAGCAATGAGGTCCAGAAGCTGGGGGTGGGGTATGGAACTCTCTAAACTCTGGGTTAGATGAAAGAGACACTGACAGCACCCCAATGTCTACTACATTGGCCTGGGGCAAGTGCACCAGGGTAGAGTGTCCCTTCCAAATCCATGCCTACCTGTGACCTGTGAGTGACCTCACAGAGAAACAGGGTCTCTGCAGGTAGAACCAAGTTAAAATAAGTCATACTGGATTAGGGTGAACCTCATCTAATGCCTGGTGTCACTAAAAGAAGGGGAAATTAGGGCCCTGGCTAGTGCAGCTCGGTAGATTGAGTGCTGGCCTGAGAACTGAAAGGTCTCGGGTTCAGTTCCCAGTCAGAGCCCATGCCTGGGCTGTAGGCCAGGTCCCCAGTTGTGGGTGTGCAAGAGCCAACTGATGGGTGCTTCTCTCCTTCTCTTTCTCCCTCCCTTCCCCTCTCTCTAAAAAAACCTTAAAAGGGGGGAATGGTGGAAATTTGGACATAGACACACACAGGGAAGACGGTCATGTGAACCCAGAGGCAGTGATTGGAGAGATGCAGCCACAAGCCAAGGACCACCAAGCAGGACCAGAAACCCCCAGGAGCTGGAAGAGGCAGGAAGAATCTTCCCCTGGAGCCTTCAGAGGCACCAGGATCCTGTGACACTTTGATCTTGGGCCTCTGGCCTCTAGGACAGTGAGAGGTTTAATTTGTTGTTTTAAGCTGCCCAGTTTGTGGCCCTCGGTCACAGCGACCCCGGGACACTCCACAGGCAAGTCCTTCATCTCCCTGTCTTGGTTTCTTCAACCAACAAAGGGTTAACAGTGACTATCACAGAGGGTGGTTGTGTGTAAAAAGCATTTAAAAAGCCAAAAGGTTCAGCGCAGTGCCCAGAACGTACTCAGCCCTGTACAGGGTGGGTTATGATGACTGTGGCCGTGTGGGTTTGCTTGTTCTGTCCCTGCCCCTCTGGAGCGGGCGAGGCTGACAGCCGGGGGGGCTGGCGAGCCAACAGCATCAAACCAGTTAAGCAGCCCCAGCCGCGGAGGCTGGCGCCCTTGTTCTGTCAACTCCAGGGGCGCCAGCGGCGGGCCGTGAAGGCTCTGTAATAAAGTGGACCGCTATCAATTCCCCGTGGGGCCCGACTCTGCCTGGCCCAGCCCAGCGCTTAGCATTCTGCCAGCGTCTCGCATCTCGAGAGTGCAGACACAAAACGTAATGTCATAACATTCGCAGTCCAATAACCTTTGCTTCAGGAGACAGCTCTGGCTGTCATAGGAGCCTGGAGGTAAATATTTCAACAGGCGGAGGCCCTCGCGGGGGCTCTGGGCCAGGCTCCCTGAGGCGGCCGAGAGGGGACAGGCACCGCAGGGGAACGCTGGTGTCAAACTTCAACCCCGTTAAAAATACACGCACAGTAAATCCAGGGCAAGTAAGCAGGAGAGGCTGAAGCCAGGATAAAATATGAGCAGATATAAAGCCAGACACCTTTATTGTTCTGAAATGTCTTCCAACAAGTTATGGGACCACAGCTTGACCCTAACCTATCATATTGTTATACGATGGGACACAAAGCTGGCTCTTGGCATGAGGGCTTGAAGGGAGCTCGCTGCCCTCACCAGGCTGTGACCTGGCCTGCCCGCCTGGGTGTAGCCACCCCCCACCACTCTGCTGGAATCTGATCCTGACTTGGCTGCCTGAAAGCAAAGGACCCTCTGTCCCCATGCTTTACTGGGCCCTCCCCTTGGTCACTTGAATGGTGTGCCTGTGACCTTACAAAGCTACAGTCACTCAGTGTTTCTTGAGTACCTACTATGCACCAGCAATGGTCAGAGAAGTGCATAGAGGAGCACAGACTTCCCAGCTCGATCTAAGGATGAAGCTCAGTGCATCAATCACCCTCAGCACAGCTGCTGGCATTTTATTTTATTTTTTTAATTAAAAATCTTTTTTTAAAAATTTCATTTATCTTTACAGAGAGGGGGAGGGAGAGAGGCGGAGAGGGAGAGAGACATCAATGTATGGTTGCTCTCACCTGCCTCCAGCTATGGGCCTGGCTGGAGACCTGGCTTGCAACCTGGTTATGTGCCCTGGCTGGGAATTGAACCAGCAACCTTTGGGTTCGCAGGCCGGTGCCTTATCCACTGTGCCATCAGCCAGGGCTTGGCATTTTATTTTATTCCCTAAGTCCCTCCGCAGGCTCCTGCAGTGCCTCCCTTTCCTTATGGGTAAAATAGGCAAAAAGCCTGACTGTGGGGTCTTTATGAGACTTCAGTGCCCCAATCCACACAAAGTGCTCAGCTTGGGCCTGCCCACCACGTAGTTGCTTGTGAGTGATGCCCCTTTCTGGGTCTCAGTTTGCTCCTCTGTGAAATGGGGCAACAGAAGCATGTATCCTGCAGGGTTGTAAGGATTCCATAGTTAACACAAGTTCAGGTGTCAGCAGGGAGGGCTCAATGATTGGTCGGGATTATTCTCACTCATACAGAAGAGGGGAGCCTGGAGACTCAGCCAGCAGAGTAGGCCATCCTCCTTCTTTAGGGTCTCTGGGACAGTGACAAAGGGCCGGTGAGGTGGAGGAAGAAAAGCAGAGACATGCTCACCTAAAGGAGCTCTGAGCAGGTCTGACACCACGTGCAGGCAAATCTGATGCAAATGCACATGATACCCCACCCCCCACCACACAGACTGGTATGACCCCAGGGGCTTCCTATGGAGGTCCTACTCACCCAGACTGCGACAGAGGAGGCAGGACAAGCCCTGACTGGTGCCAGGTGGCTGGCGGGCCTCCAGGACTGAGTTCCCTTTCTGGATTAGCAATGGCCATTTGAAGGTTCAGGGAGAGCCCTGGATGTCACAGAGCTTTCCTCCTCCTTGGAGGATTCGGACACCCCTGTGTCCTTGCCTGGAGGTGCTTCCTCTGACCCATCTTCTCGCCTACCCTGTCACAGCCACCAGTGGCCTCCCACACTGACCCTGGTCAATGCGCAGAACCAGCTCAGGGAAAGCGAAGAATCCCAGCTGCTGCCCGCTTTCCTTTCCCCTTTCTTTCCCCCTTGTACCCACTCATCCATGTATCCTTCCTTTCATCCAAATAGCCACTCACATACTAATCCTTCCTTTTTCTTTCTATCCACCCATCCATCCTTCCATTCACCCACTTGGGCAGCCAACAAGAACTTATTCAGCACCAGACCCCTGTCCCCTGTTGTGGGGACACACCACACTATTGAACTACAGAGATGTACAAGCTCTCACAATGCATATGTTCCAGCTCAGGGAGATTAAAACAACACACAAACGAAAATCAATTGACAAGACAATTTTGGATAATTAGTGTCAAGTATGAGGAAGAAAGCAACTCAAGGAGATAGGAGAGTGAGTGATGCGGGGGGTGGGGTGGGGGGGTGGGGGGGGTCAGGCCAGGTGACCCAGAAAGGCCTTTCAGAGGAGGTGGACAAGGTGACGTTCGAGCCGAGGCGTGAGGGCAGAGGAACCAATGACCCACACACTGTTTCAGGAAAAGGACGTTCCAGGTAAAGGGAACAGCAAGTGCAAAGGCCCCCAGGCAGAGCCAGGCGAGATGGGGTTACTGAGCTCATGTGGGTGGGGCTGGTGCAGCTCCAGTGGGGCGGGTGAGGGGCAGGACACCTGGGAAGACACAATTCTGGGCAACTGGCAGGTGTGGCCGGTATGAGTCTGGAGGCTGGACAGTCAGGTTCTGGGGGATCTCACACATTCCTCAGGCCCAAGCAGCTGGTGTGGAGACCCTGTGGTGGGTGTTCAGGACCAGCAAAGCTATGGCACAGGATCACAACTGTCAGACAGTGGGTGGGAATATCCTGGTGACACTCCCTGTACTCTTCAAGTGGTTCCACAGGCTTCGTATTCAAACTCTCAAGAACCCGGGGGAGCTGATGTGAGAGGACCCTGAGTATGACGCTGTGTGAGGCCAGAACCTCCGTGCCTCAGTTTCCCCACATGACGCTCTGTCTTTGCAGGGCCAAGAGGAGTATTTGGCTCATGTGAACAGGCCTGGCCGAAAGTCCCACTATCCGGGCCTCCTGACCAGAAGCCCAGCATGACCACTACAGTGCTAACTGGTCCCAGCTGAAGCCAAGCATGCTGTCCACCCACCAGGAGCTGGCTGATGCCAAGAGCACCTTCCACCCATCGCAGGGCCAGAAACAATCCCTCAGGCTCACACCAAGCAGGTGGCTGGCTCCTCAGGCCCCCACAGTTAGGGGAGGGGGCAGGAGTGCCCCGCCAGCCGGGCTTGGGAAGATGGGACAGGCCAGTCATTCCATCCTTGGGTACCCATGTCTGGAAACCCATTGGCAGGAGTGACCACGGTGGGAGCTGTGGACCCTCCCAAAGCACAGTGGCTGAAGCTGGCAGGTGGGCTGCCCTAAGGGATTCTAGGAATATTGCTGTGGCCCCCCTCTCACCCCCAACATCTCATGCAGATAATGTCTGTTAACGAGAACTCCAGGAGAAGACTCCGGAAGAAGCTTCCCAGGCGGACAGCATGGGGTGGGTCGGGGAGCTGTTTCCAGCCCCAGTCACATAGAGCACTGACTCCGAAGGCTCCCTTCCAAGGATTTTCACAAGCCCATAATCCGCTCATTGCCACTTTAAGAGGGGAGACACTGAGGCCCAGAGAGGGTAAGCACCTCCTGGAGGGTCACACAGCTGGGACAGCGCAGGTGCTGAAGGTAGACAGGTCTCACTTCCATAGGGCTAGATGCCCAACGCCGTTTTAAGCACGTCACGTTTACAACCCATTCATCTTCACAGGACTGTTAGTTACGATCCCATTTTACACATGAAAAACCAAGGCAAGACAGCATCAGAGACAGGCCCACTTACATAGCAAGTAAAACGGTGGGGCTTCTGCCGCCCTTTAGAATCGACCGCCCTACTGCAGTTGGGCAGGAGGGCTGTAGATGTGGGGTGTGTGCTGCAATTTCAGGTCTATCCTGCTGAGCTGAACTGGAACAAGGGGGCATATGGAGAATTCCACCTAAACAGGGTGGGAGGCGGGGGTGGTCTCTGAGCTGGGGCGCCTTCCATCCTGACTTACCACAGAAAGGCTAGCTGTCATGTGGCCACTGGGAGCCCCCGACAGGCCTACATAGGGACACCTGCTTTGTGTAGCCTCAGGGCATGGGGATTTGCCCCCCTCCATTAGGAAGAACTATCCTGCCCTGACACCTGCAACAGAGTATGAGACAACCCTGAAAATCTCCCATGGCCCTTTCCCACCCTCACCCAAGTTCAGGGCTGTGGCAGGCCCTAGCTTTAGCTGGAGCCATCCTGGCCTGGGGGTCACCTGCGGTCATTCTTAATGGCTCCACTCCTCTGTCCAGCTCTGTCTCCACAAGGGAGTGATCTATGACCCCATTACCGCCGAGGCCTCTGAAGGCTCCACGATGGATGACCAGCTGCCTGGCGAGAGCGGGGAGGCGAAAACACACGCAGGTGACAAATGAACTTCATCAGACTCCCTGGGTCTCATTATCATCCATCAGCAGCCAGCCCAACCCAGGGAGGGGGGTGGCCACTTGCCAGGCAAGGAGACTGTGGACACCCCCTTTCTTTGCAGGCTACCTGAGCCAGAGCTCTCAGTCCCCCTCCTGCCTCGCTTCACCAGGACCCAGAGAAGGAGCCCACAACCAGGGGTGGGGGCAGGAAGCAAGCGTCTCTCACTGGGCCCTGACTGAGCTGCTGTGAGTCTCTGGCCAGGCACCCAGGAGGTGGAGTTGGACCCAGGGGTGATGCTCTCCCCTCAGCCCTGGCTTCTGGCCTCAGACAAGCCTCTACTGGCCGGCAGGCAGCAACCCACCCCCCAAACACCTGCCGAGGCTGCCCTGCCCTGCTGGGCCCAGCATGTGACAAAGGACCTCTTCAGCAAGAAAGGGCTTGTCTCTCCACTGGCAAGCAACCTAGGGCCTGGGGCAAGTGACAGGCAGTCAGCAAGACCTTTAGGAGAGGAAGCAGCTCTGCAGGTGGGGTGGGGCGGGGCAGGGACAGGCGCCCAGCAGCTAACCTGGCTTGGCAGATGCTCTAAGTGGCCCGGAGCACAGCAGCCCCCCTCCAAAGGCTGATCTCCCCACCTCCAATGGTCACTTGCCCAAGAGACCCCAGGGTATCACAAAGGCCCGTGGGTCTAGGACAGGCTTGTTCTGTGTCTGCCTCTCAGGCTCACCCCTGTGGGAATAGTTTCAAGCCACTCCACTCCTCCATGAATGCTTGTGTCCCCCTCAGGAGGGCCTGGCCTTAATTAGCCGGAGCCCATCAAGGTCGAGGTCGGCGAAGGCTTCAGGGCTTCCAGTCTGTTCCACCCACACGCCTGGCCCTCCTGGGGCTGAGCCGCCTCCTGCACAGGCCCCAGCTTGTAAGAGAAGCAAAAGCAAGGCCCAGGGGGCACGGGGACAGGGAAGCACAATCTTTTCTCCGGGCAGTAGTCCAGACTAGTTCGGGGTCTCCCGTCTGCAGGCCCCAAGCTGAGCTACTGCAGAACCTCTGAGACCAGTACCGTGTTTAGTGGCAAGGGCCTGGGAGCCGCCAGCTGAGGCTGCAAGACAGGCGCTCACGTCAGTTCTGGTTTATAGGTGCGGAAATGAGCGTTCAGAGAGGTTAAGGGGACGGTCTGAGGCTGCACAGAAAGTAAACAACGAAGCTGGGAGGGAAGCCAGCACCCCGCACCTGTCGGCTACGTTTTGGAGCCACAGCGAGGGTCTCCAAACTGAGCGTGGCCCTCCAAAGTGAGTGTGCACCTCACTTTGTCCTCAAAGACGGGGGTCTCAGCCACTATGCAAGCACATTCCTCCTCTCAAAGGAGGTCTCTGGGCCCTTAGATCAGGGGGCCGAGGCAGGGTGGTCCCCACGGGCACACCCTACCTTTCCCAGAGCCCATCCCCATCTAGGAAGGAAGGCAACACTGACTACTTTTTAGCAGAGTTCACGACGAGGCACTCTGGGAAGCTGCTTTGGAAAAGAAAGGCTCCTGAAGTGGAAGGAATGTTGGCATTAACTGGATTCTGAGGGGACAACCAACGGGATGTAAACCAAAGTTGGGGGTGGCAGCCAAGCCCTGAGGGGGACAGCCAAGGATGGATGAGGACAGCCTCTGGGCCAAGGACACAGTTCTGTGGACCCCTTGCTACCGGCCTCGGGATCAGTGGCCCACCCTGACGGCAGCCTCTACTGGTAGGAGGTAGGTGGGGTCCTTCCACCCCTGACCAGATGACTTTCTGCCCTTGGGAGGCCTCCTTTTAATGTCAGACACCTCTGACCTCAGCCCCACCCTGGAGACCCTGCTGCTGAATCCTCCCGGTCTCAGCTCCCCTCCCCAGACAGACAGACACCCACAAGGCAATTAGAGGGAAGCATGAATAGTCAACTGTGGGCAGCTGCTAAGGAAACTCGCTGTCACCCAGGCCAGCTGAGGGAGGAGTGTGTGTCAGAGAGAGACATCTTCTGAGTGTGCGTGAGTGTGTATATCCATGTGTGCCTGAGTGTGAGACAGTGTGTCTGCACATGTCTATGAGGATATCCGTGTGCCTGTGTTGGGAGCTGTGTGTGTGTGTGTGTGTGCGTGTGCTTACACTCATGCAGGGAGCTGTGTGTGCCCACACCAGGCCCCAGAGGTTATGGCCCCAGAGGCCCAGTGACAACCCCAGGCTGGATGGTGGAAGGTCTGTCCCTGTTCCCAGCTGGCTTTGTGTGGAGGAGGAGGGCTTCTAGGATTTCTGCTCTCCTTCGGAAGCACTTTGAACCTGCTCTGCATCTGTGCTCAAACACAGGACAGCCTGAGCCCTGACCTCCTGTTCACCTAGCGTATAGGTGTTGGCTGTCTAGCCCATGGGGTCTGACCGTTGGAAGACTGCAGGTCCTCTCAGATACAAGTGCTCACAGAGGGGGCCTCATGGCTGATGAGCCTTGGTAGAGGAGTAAATCCTGTCCCTAAGGGTCCAGGACTATAAAGGGGCTGCCCCCATTCCACCCAGGGCTGCGGGTGAAGGAAGGGCTGGGATTGTCGAGATAAGGTTGGGCTCGGAGTGACCAGGGATGGAGCAACAGGCTGCAGAGATAAGTCCCAGGAGCCACCTGTGCCCCCAGGCCCTGCGGCAGTATGTGGCTGGGAGATAACATTTCAGGGGTGGCCCCCAGCTGGGGCCCAGGCCTGCATGATTGATGCATGGTAGACAAGCCACCCACCCGCCCTCAAGAGAGAGGGTCACCCTGGCTGGTAGCTCAGTGGATAGGTGCCAGCCTACGAACCCAAAGGTCACTGGTTTGATTCCCAGCCAGGGCACATACCCAGGTGGCAAGCCAGGTTTCCAGCCAGGTCCATAGCTGGAGAAACATTGATGTTTCTCTACCTTTCTTCCTCCCTCCCTGCCCTTCTCTCTAAAAAATAGTGAATAAATAAATAAATAAATAAGTAAAAAGAGAGAGAGAGAGAGAGAGAGTCAGCAGAAAGCAGGGGCTCTAAGGAAGTCCAGGAGACCTGGAGAGAGGAGCTGGCTGAGAGCCTGCACGCTGTCATCTATTCCTGGGCCTTGGATGGACTCCCACAGGCACCCCAGGCAGACGGGTGCTTGGCCTGCCCATGGGTCAGCGAGGTGTTCCTGAGCTGCTATCAGGCCGCTGGACCTGACACTGAGAGGTATCCACCTCCAGCTTGCTCTTCAGTGACAAGTCTCTCTAAAAACAGGCACAGGAGCCACAGGTTTACCCTGCAGCCTCTCAAGGGGTAGTCAGCACAAGCGAGTCCTCCTAGGCCTGGCCAATGTTCTGGGCCCTGTGGCCCTGAGAAGTGGTCACAGAGCTGCCAGCCTCAGGTCAGCATTAGCAAGAGCTGCCATGGTCTGCCTGGTTCAAATCCTGGCTCTCTAACTGCCAAACCTCAATCTCCTCATCTGTAAAGTGGGCTAACTCCATCTATCTCTTAGGGATGTTTTAAACACTAAATTGGCACATAGTAAGTGCTTTATGTATCCTACTTAAATAAAAATTAACAGTATGAACTAGCAGATTCCACTCCTAAACATATACTTAAAAGAACTGAAAACATGTTTGAAGTCAAACTTGTACACAAATGTTCATGGCAGCATTATTCACAAGAGCCTAAAGGTGAAAATGGTCCACAAGCCCAAATGGGAGAACCAATACATGAAAGATGGTCTATCTATTCAGTGGAATATTATTCAGTCGTGAAAAGAACAAAGGCACTGATTCATGCTACAACAAGGATGAACCTTAAAGACAGGGTATTGAGTGAAAGAAGCCAGGTACAAAAAACCACACAGAATAGGATTCTATTTATGGGAAGTGGCTAGAAAAGGCAGACAGAGTAGTTTATCGGTCGCCAGGGGCTGGGGGAAAGGGAACATGAAATGACTGTTAATGGATATGGGGGTCTCCTTCTAGACTGGTAAAAATGGTTTCCCCCAATCGAGTCCCCAAGGTTTTGGTGTACGGGACAGCGCTCCAACCAGCTGAACCCCACAGGCCAGGGTGTGATGAAAACATCTTTGAACTGGATAGTCACTATGGTTGCACATTTTGAATGTACTAAACGACCTTGACCACCTTCCTTTGCATCTTGAAATCCTTCAAGTCACAGCACCATCTCTCCTCCTCCAGGATGCCCTCCTAAACTGCCTCAGCAGTGTGGTATGTCCTTACCCTGCAGGGTGCCCTGCTGTACTTTAAAATGCCTGAGGACAAGACCCCTACTGTGGTTCAGGGGTATGGTAACCTTCCATGTTAGGGCTTCCTGGCCAGTCCTGTGATCCGTAACCTCCACTAGGATGTTTGGGAAACGGCCATGCTCTAACTTCCCAAGGCTAAACTCCCCGCTGTTCTTCTCTCTGGATTTGGAAAATTAGCCCCTTGCCCATCACGCCTGGTGGGGTTGGGGCACTCGGTAGGTGTGGATGGGGCAGGAAGGCCAACAGGCCAGCTCCCTCTCGAGTGCCACACCCTGGACCCTGCCACGGTCTTAGCTCTAGGGAGGAGGGGCAGGAGGATAACCTAGCAGCCCATTTTCCTTGCCTCCTGGGTCGTGGCCATGGGCTCTGGACAGGCAAGGGTCAGGCAGGAGAGGGAGCATGGGCCTGGGTGGAGGGACTCCAGACCCTCTCATGGCTCTGCAGGTGGTCTCTCAGACCACCAGGGAGCAGGACAAGAACCAGTAGCCTGAGGGGAGGGGGCAGCATGAAATGCCCCCTAGAAATGGGGCTGCTCATTTTGGCAAGACCTGGGCTAATCCAAAAGAACCAGAAGGCCTGAGACTGACCATTCCTAAAAGCACCTACTAAGCGTGGGGAGCACCTACTCAATCTCTTTAGGAGTCAGGTGTGGGTAACGATCAATAATATGGAAAGGGGAGAAGCAGCTCTTAGTTTTCTTATTCTGCCCATCCACCTGTGCATTCATTCATCTCAAAAGACCTTGCTTTGGGCTGGGCACTGTCCTAGGTGCTGGGGGAGGAGAAGAGTGGGAACAGGTGGCCACACGCACTGTCTTGAGCTGCCCGGCTGGTGGGGACAGCGCACGATACGCAAGGAAAATCTGTGAAATATGCTACTAGATGGTGACACCCAAAGGGAGGATAGACAGGGATGTGATGTGGAGGAGGTGGATGTCTTAGAAAAGGTGGTCAGGGAAACTTATGGAGAGGGTGGTTGCACCCACACACCTGAGGGAAGTGAGGGTGGACCTGTGGCTCTCGGGGAGGCTGCCAGGCGCAGGGCCAGGGCCTGGGGCACATGCCCGGAACAGGAAGGGACACGTGGTCTCCTGTGAGGCCCGGGGGGATAAGGCCCAGGGTTGTCAGCCAGTTCAAGCCAGACCTGGGACTGGAAGCCAGACATTTTTATTCTCCAGTCCTTTCTAAGCCTTTGCACTGGTGGGGAGGGTCTAATTCTGTTGCCCACACAGTGGGTTTAGCAGAGGGTCTGAGGGGAGACAAGAGCAGAGGCACTAAGGCAGCCACCCCAGCACAGCCAGAGACCCAGGGTGTGCATAAGGTTACAGGGCACAAAGGTCGCCCAGACCCCCGTCTCCTGGCCTCTGAGATGGTTAGTGAGTGGACTTCCTCACAGGAGGCAGGGGGAGGATTCAGAGTGAACCTGTGCAAAGTGTGCGATCAGAGCCTCTGTGCAGTAGGCGCCCAGCACACGTGAGTGGTTCTTCTAACTGGGGAGGGCTGGGGACCCCCTGGCCATCTAGAGGCTGTCAGGGAGGCTTGGACTCCTGAAATGGGCTTCCCAGCTTTGAGTCTCCCCCTCCAAGTGCACGTCCATCCTCTAAGGCAGGTGGGGGCCTTGGCTGCTCCCAAGAAGGCCAGCCCAAAGGTGGCCACGGTGGATGGGCAGCCAGATAGAGGACACCTAGTTCCCTGAGGTGGGGAACGTCACAGAGTCTGAGAAGGGAGCCTGGAAACTTGACCTTCCCGGACCACCCCCAGGCCCCACTACTGAAGAGGAGGCCACATCAGGGCCAGCAGGACATGCCCGGCCCCCACGGGCCTCCTTTCCGTCCAAGCTCCCTGCCCTGGCCCGCCTCATCCTGATCTCCAGGAGATGGGCTGACGTTCCCAGGGAAATCCACCAAACCACATGTGTTCCCAGGCCTGCTGGGGTGCAGATGACCAGGCTGATAAGGCCTCTCCTGGGGACTGGGCTGTCTGCAGAAGGCCCCAGATAAGGCTGAGCGACCGCCACAGAGCCTGCGGTTTCCTCGGAGCAGAAGTTTCAGCACAGTCTCCACGGGGGGGGGGGGGGGGGGGGGGGGGGGGGGGGGGGGGGGGGGGGGGGGGGGGGGGGGGGGGGGGGGGGGGGCACACCTCTCCCTCAGCTCCCAGGAAATGAGAGAGGGAGGCCTCCCCTGGCAACCCTGCCGGTGTTCACGAATCCGGGGCTGGCCTCTGCTGCTCTGCCACCCACAGGGGACGAGGGAAGTGAGCCCCAACCCTCTGGGTACCAGGACCTCCAAGTGTTAGAGGAAGGGAAGCCAGTAGTTTCTAGCCAGGACCTGCAGAAAACCGGTATTTTCTACCTCCTGTCCCGCTCCAAGAGCTCTCCCTCATCTCATTTAATCCACCCTATAACCCTCAGGAAACGAAGGCACAGAGAGATTAGGTGACTTGCCTGGTGTGGCACAATGAGCAGAGGTTTCGACTGGCATTGATTCCCAGGTTTGGCCGGCAGCTCCCGGGTGAGCCCTCAAGATAAGACCTTATGTCTCAGCAGGGAGGGCTGGGGAGCAAAGGGCGAATGGGCTGGGGCAGGAAGGCATGGAACCCACACAGTTCTGATGCTACATAGATGCCGTGGTAAACAGCACACACAGGGTGTTCCGGGACACACAGATGTCTCTCCGACCTCTGAGGGACAGACACAACTTCCTGCAACCCCCCTCTGCCCCCCACACCATGTTCGGCCCACAAGGGGTGCTCATCATCCACAATCATTCACACATGTCACCCCCACCAACATTCCAGGCCTATGAGCAAAGGTACCCCGGATTCCAGACCAAAAATCAAAATGTGGTTGGTGGAGGAAATGGGAGGGAGGCTCTGGGCCACTGCACGGCTCTACCCGAATGCCCCCTATGCGGTGCATACCCTGCACGTTGGCAGGGGCAGCCCAGAAACCCAGCCAGGGCCCCATCCTTGCTGAAGGTGGCCACTTCAGGGGTGAGCTGTGGATCTGTGTCGCCTTGGACACAACCCTTTTCCCAGAACAGAGTGAAGCAGGTCTCCCTTCAAAAGACCCCTCCTTGCTGTCCTGTGCTCCCCCTCACAGTGCCCCCCTCACCTGGCCCCAGACCTCCACCCACTGGGACCCCCATTAGCACCTTGTGCTGTGGGGACACCTGTGGCTTGGCAGAACCTGGTGAGGAGGCTCAGACATCTGCTGCCCCTCCCCCACTCCCGGGCACACCTCCAGCTCCTGGCTCCCTCGGTGACAGTCTGCCTCCCACAGCTCAGAGAACAGAGCCAGGCTGTGTTCACGTGTCCCTGCTGGGACCACAGGGCGGACGGATGGGAGCAGAGCCACCACCCCACATCGCCAGGCCACAGGCTCCGTACATGCCCAAACCTGCCATTAGGGAGGTGCAAGGCGGCCAAACCAGCCCACCCAGCCACCGAACTCACCGCAGACCAGCCCCAGGGGCCCAGGACGGCACCCAAGGATGGGGGAAAGGGCTGGTGCCTGAAGGGCAGGACTACAGCATGGTGGCAGTACTCATAACCACCCAGCATTCCCAACACTAGTGAGGATGAGAATCCTTGGCCATCCCCATTCTACCAGTGGGGAAACTGAGACTCAGAGATGATGCACAGAACTACCTGCCCTGCCTGGTTCCTGAGACTGTGCTATTGGCCACTTCTCCATACTCTGCCTTTAGGGGGCAGAAGGAGAGAAGCCAGAGAGAATATATTGACTCTGTAGTGGGGGAAGGGTGCCTGGGGACCCAGCGGCTGAGGACAGCTGCTCGGGTCCAAGGAGGTAAGAGGGAGGCTGACAGAGAGTGTAGAGGTTGGTGCCTGGTGGGGATTCCTGCTTCTGAATTGCTGGGCTGGTCCTTGGTCCCCAGGTGTTTGCCTAGAAAAAGCCCCTCACTTTCCTGAGAGTCAGTTTGCTTACCTACAAAACAGACTAATGACTTGAGAGCTGGCATGCACTAGATGCTTAATGAATGCTTCTTCCCTTCCTTTATGGAGAGAAGGTCAGAGGGTCAGAGGTGGGAGAGGGGTGCAGACATGACACACTTGACCTGCTGGTTCCTGGGGGCTGTGGAGATTTCTCTGCACGGTAGTTCTGGATAATGGGCTCTATCTCACCTTGGGGGCCTGTCTCCTGCTCTGGAACTGGTAACGGTCAAGTGTGGTCCTCCCTGGTCCAGTCGAGCTTCTGAGATTCCTGTGTTTCACCCCACCTGGGCTATGGGTGGTCCATGTTGTGGCACTGGGACTCAAATGCTCCCAGACAAGAACAGCAATGAGATGGGAACAGTCACAGCTAGGGTGTGACAGTTCACACAGCTGAGCTGGATTGTCCCGAGGGCCTCGCACCCCAACCCACTTCATCCTCGTAGCCCAGCCCTGCGAGGCTATGGCAGGAAGTGGCCCAGAGAGGTCACAGGGTTTTTCCAGGTCACACCGCTCCAAACGCCAGGACCAGAGCTCCAACCCAGGCCAGCCAGGTCCACAGCCCCACCTTTCATGCAGTACCTGGGCAGTATGAGTTGTCTGGGACGGCCCCTCAGCCCCCATAAGAGACAGTGTGGTGCCACTGTCACTGGGGGTAAGGGGCAGAGAGTCTGGCCCTTGTCCACTGAACTGCCCTTGCCCCACAGAGGACAGGGGTCTTCTTCCTGCCTCCAGGGAGGGGGGATTTGGTGTTCTAAAAGCCGCTCTCTGGGGGCCTCTTCCTCCTCAGCCCTCACAAAACCAGTGGGTCAAGTGTGTCACGTCTGCACCCCTCCCACCCTCAAGGGATGGTGGGCCTGGCAGGCTGCCAAAGCCACTGTCTGCTTACTAATTCCCTCGGCTCAAAGCCACCAGGGTCACCTCCCCCTGCTGGGCCTTCGAGAGGTGCTCACTAACACGCACACAGAACCACACACACGATGATGCTCAGAATCCCTCGTGCACATCAACACCGGGAGACACACAAAGGCAGTCCCCAGGGAGGGGGGGTAAGTAGCCGCTGACTCAGACACCCACTTGACCTGTCTGTCCTAAGGTGCCAGGAAGGAAGGTAAAAGGGAGGCCGGGCAGGCAGCACCTGGCCCAGCAGAGGGTCTGGCCCTGCCACGGTGGTGGGTGACCATGGAGGGGTGTGGGGATAAAAGCACAGTCACACCTGTCCTGGTGCCAATGGGCCAAGGTCCCCAGGCCTGCCTAGAAAGATAGGAGACATAGCATTCATTCATTCCTCATTCAAGCCTGCACCCACGCATCCACCCATCCTTCACTATCCATCCACCCATCTATTCTAGAAACATTTATGTTATTACTTTTTAATTAATTTTTAAAGACTTTATTTATTATTTTCAGAGAGAAAGGAAGGGAGAGAGGCAGAGAGAGAGAAACTTCAAAGTATGGTTGCTCCTCACCTGCCTCCAGCCACGGACCTGGTTGGAGACCTGGCTTGCAACCTGGTTATGTGCCCTGGCTGGGAATCGAACCAGTGACCTTTGGGTTCACAGGCCAGTGCCTTAGCCACTGTGCTACCAGCCAGGGTGTCCAGAAACATTTAATGAGCGCCTTCTGCACGCAGAGCCTCTTCTAGACAGCGGTTAGCATATCAGAGACCCACCTGACACCACCCTGGTGCTGGAAAGATGGAGGCAAGGCCAAGACACTCGCCAGCAACAAGGATTGGACATCTGCTATGCACAACGCCTCATTTAATCCTCATGGTGATCCTATGCGGCAGCTGCTCCCAACAGCCCTACTTTATGGATGAGGAAACTGAGGCTCCACTAGAAAGGAGCAGATGCTGGAGCCTGAGCTTTTATTCTTTCCTTTCCCTGCTTCCCCCTTCCCATTTTTGCCTATTTTGCTTGACAAGAGAAATAACCAGAGAAGCAACGTCCAAATAGCTAATGATTATGTTAAAAACCAGGCAATTGCATGTCCTTATTTGCCAGGGACAGACCCACTGTTCACCTAACCTTTCCACATAATAAATAACAGCACATCCTACGCTCTCAAATGTGTCCTAGTTTAGAGCTAGTTGAAGCCAAATAAGAGCTGTGGAAAAGTTGTAATATTGAAGGAGAGGAAGAAAAGGGAGGCCCTGAGCAATCACAGAAGGCTTCCTGGAAGAGGCAGGGCTGAGCTTCTCTTGAAGTAAGGGAGACACCTCCCACCAAGGCCCTGTGCTCACAGCGTAGGCTACTGCCCAGCTTTGTTTAAGATGGTCTGGGTTCCAGAAAGTGGAGGCATGGGTATCAGGCAGTTTGGGAAATGGGGCCTTGGGCTCCCTGGGATGAGTTTGCCACCAGCTGTGCAGGCGAGCATGTGAGGCCAGGCTGGCCAGCCAAGGTAAGGGGCCAGAGGTGCAGCTAGCCTGAGTGATGGGAACAGAGAGTCCCTGAGGGCCCCTGGCTGCTCTCCCAGCACCCATGAGGCCCGGAGGTGCTGCCCCAGCAATCCCTGGTGGACAAGGTGTCCCACCTCCCATTACCACAGGTACCTCATTGCCTGGTATCTGCTTGCCCTAGCAGGTCTGGGATTGTCCTTAGCCTGGCATAGGACTGGGGGCCTGGAGAGCACAGCCTACTGTCCTTCCAGCCAAAGCCGTGCAATGATCCTGGAACCTTGTCAACGTTCCAGAGACATTTTCCTAAATGGGGCTGGACTTCCTGCAACTGAGGACACATCTTATCCTGCATGGTGGTTCAGGATGCCAGCTCTGGGCCACACTTTGCAGCCCAGGTCTGTCACTCAACCAATAGCCCCATGACCATCGGCATGTCACCTGCCCTCTGGGCTGCAATCTTCTCATCCAGAACATGGGGGAGGAAAAGAACAGCATCTATCTCACAGGGTATTGTGAGAATTCAGTGAACTGGCACATGCCAAGTGTGACAGGGCCTTGGTACACAATAGGTACTTGCTCAATGCCACCTGCTATGCCCTTTCTTGCTGCACAGGTGAGGTGCACAGAGGAGGGACCTAGATCTGGGACTCAAAAGGAAGATTTCCTCATCTGACCTCTGCCCCTGCACAACCTTTCCAAAGGTTAGGTGGAACCCACTGGACTACTGTTGGGGACAGGAAGCTCAGCACTTCACAGCTGGCATGCTTGTGATGATGGCAGGGCAGTGTGTTCCCACTGTTGGCATGTCCCTTAGATTAAATTCAAGCCAAGGGGTGGAGGGTCAGGACCAGAGTCTATGCCTCCCACCTCCCAGCTCGGGTGCCTGCATGTCACTTGTGTTGACCAAGAAGCTGGCTGTGACAGAAAGAAGGGGGATTAGAGAAGCCCTTGCACCCCCACCTGGTATAAAATGGGGAAGCCCCAGGGCTTTAATATCACCTGTACCACGTACACCTGTGCCCTCCGAGGGTCTCCTCCAAGGCTGAGACCCACCACATGTGTTCTTGGCCTTCTCCACCTGCTTCTAAGCTCCCAGATCGACCTGGCTCCTCTCCGGCACCTTCTGCCCTTTTCTTCCACTTCTGGAAGCAGGAGGTAGCTTGGGAGATGGGTCATTCAGGTCCTAGACCCTGCTCTGTCCCTGGTGTCTGGGCAGCTCCTGGTAAGACAGCTCCCTCCTCTGCACCTCAATTTCCCTCTCTGTAGGAAAGGAGGGTAGGTTCGGTGACCTCTGTAGGCTACCTGGCTCCCAAGGAAGTACCTCTGCCCTGTGCCCCTGTCAACAGGAATGGTGGCAGGTGCCCAGTGCTAGTCCCCGTGCCAGCCTGTGTTTTGTAACGGTGCGGTGGGAAGAGAAAGCTGACCAAGACAGGGGCATAGGGAATATGCCCATGGAGGGTCCCCAAGGGCTGTGGTGATTGCTGCCATGCCTCAATACTTCGCTACATCTCCTTAAGGTCCCCCTGAACTCAGATTAGAGTGCTTGGGGACATTACGTCTGTCCCCTGGGCCATGCTCATGCTCCACACATGCACTGCGGTACCCTTGCAGCCAGGACACGCACTCCTCACGGAGTCACAGCTCAGCATTCTAATTACCCTATCAACACTTCTGGAGGTCTGGGGCCCTGTCCCAGAACCCACCACCCCCTCCACTGCCTGACGGTGTGGGGCCATCCTGGGGAACTCACCCGGCAGGAGTATTTTCCACTGGGGGCTCTTCTGGTCCATTAAGAACAGACCGACCCAGCCCCTGGCCCTGTGGTCTGGCCTGGCCGCCTTGAAGCAGCTCCCTTTGGCCTGGGGGTCTTAGAGGGGTGGCGCAGCAGCTGCAGGAGCTGAGAAAGACTCTAGGCCTGCAGTTCAGGTTTAAGAGCAAACTCCTGAGAAGTCAGTTGAGAGGGGGAGAGAGAGAGAGCCCGCAGGAGCGTGCAAAGGGAGAGCAAGCCACAGCACAACCGCGGGCGGACAGCAGGCCCTCCTCCCGCCCCCCGCCGCACCCCTGGCACACACCCCTGAGCTGCAGACCAGAGCCCCAGGGCCCTGGAGGGTGGCGGGAGCTGGGAGCTGCACGGTAACTTCCTGCTTTCCCTGCAAACTCTGGCCGCTACTTCTGCCAGCAGGACCTAGTGGCCCGAGGTGTTTACTGCACATGGGAGACCTGCTGTGCCCTGGGGAGCAGAGAGGATCCCAGATTCCAAGGCAGG
Organism: Noctilio leporinus; assembly: GCA_004026585.1. Lineage (NCBI taxonomy): Eukaryota > Metazoa > Chordata > Mammalia > Chiroptera > Noctilionidae > Noctilio > Noctilio leporinus. Next base: position 513,720 of record PVIW01000093.1, on the reverse strand, counting down.
GGCGGGGGTGTCTCACAGTGTGAGCTCTCCCCAAAAGGCACCCTTGTTTGTCCATATAAGCATTCCACAGCCTGTTCGGAGCACCTGCTATCTGCATGCTGGGCCCCGTCCCATAGATGCCACAATGCACTCCAGGCAGGAGTAGCAGGGGAGGTACAGGCTTCAGGCCCTATGGGGGGAGTGCTGGCAGCAGCGAACGGAGTGCAGGGAGAGTGCAGGGCCTGATCAGGGAACCTTCTTCACAGGCTGAAGAAGGTTCCAGGGAAGGTGCCCCACAGAGGGGCTTCTGTGGGAGGTGTGGAGAGGGGAGAATGGAAAGGGTGGGGGAGAAGCCTACTATCATTGGGGTCTTAGCTCTTGGGTCTCCTCCCTGAGATGCCTCTTCTCTGCCTACAAGGGTCGAGAGACCCAACTCAAGTGCTGCCTTCTCCCCGGAGCCCTTCCAGCTGCACTGCACTTTCTTTGCCATTCTGCCCCTTGTGAAAAACCCATCTTGGCCTATTTGGGGGCAAAAGGGCTGGGCATTCCCAGGGGATGGAGAACATGGCTCAGCTGCCTCATGGTGTCGGATGGGTGCCCAGTGTGCCCGAAGGTGGGACCACAGGCTGCTTCCCAGGGTGTGGTGCTAGAAGGCTAGTGGAGAACCTAATCTGGGTCTCTGGGGTAAATCCCTTCCCCTACAGCCAGGGTGGCCAGCAGGCAAGGGCCCTAGGGTGGGAGCTCTGGCCTTGTTCCTAGTGCTTTGTTGCACCACCTGCTGGGCAAACACCAAACTGCATCTGGGACCTTCTTGGGTGGGTGAGAATCCAGCTCCTCCTAGTTCTAAATCCCAGCCAGGGGGGCACGGAGACCCACATCGCTGTTCTAAATGCACTGGTTTGTAACTAAGGTCATCCTCACAGCCACAAACCTCCGAAAGAGGTCCCGTGATCCTCCCCAGGTCCAGAGGAGCAAGCTGACTCAGAGTGGCCCAGAGCGCACCTGCGGGGGCTGAACTGGGTTAAATCAGGCCTTTTCCAGCGGCAAGGAGCCTACAGCTGTGCCTGGTTCGGCGTCAGCACTCCGTAAATTCCTACTTCCCAGTGCAGTGCTCGCCAGCCCGCCTGCTCTTCCGTCATGAGCATCAGGCTGCACTGGGCCACCTCAGCCCCACAGAATGACTTAGTGTGGCTGGTCAAATAGTGGCCTCCCAGGACATCCACGTCCTAATTCCTGCAACCTGCGAATGTGTCATTTTACATGGCAAAAGGAACTCTGCAGCTGTGATTAGGTGACAGATGCTGAGATGAGAAGTTATTCTGGATGACCTGGATGGAGCCAATGCGATCCCAAGGGTCCTTATAAGCAGGAGGGGGTTGCAGGAGGTGTGATGACAAAGGTAAGAGGTTGGAGTGACAGGACGCCAAGAGCAGGTGGCCTCTAGAAGAGGGAAAAGGAAGGAAACGGATTCTCCCCTGGAGCCTCCAGAAGGAACACAGCCCTGCAACTGTCTACACCTCAATTTTAGCCCAGTGAGCACCCAAGTTAGACGTCTAAATTCCAGACTGTAAAATAATAAACTTGTGTTGCGTTAAGCCACCAAGCTCATGACGGTTTGTTAAAGCAGCCAGAGGAAACTAATACAACTGAGAAAAAGTTGTTCCAGACTCACAGGACCTGACATATAGCAGTTGCTCAATAAATGCTCTTCTCTCTGTGTGTGATCCAGGGATCTCAAAGAACCTCCCTGGAGTCACTGAAGTCTGGGTTGGGGGTCGGGGGGAGGGAAGGACCAATCATTCACTGGGGACCTTGAAGTATCCTTGACGCTAATACAGTCACGCTGAAACCTCGGGGAAAAGCAGGCAGCCTATAGTCACTAGAATTTTATATTTTAGAGAAGGACTCTGGAGAGGAAAGAAAGGCTCTGAAATGGAGTATGGAGTAAGGACCAGCTTGGAACATTAACCCTCGTGGCCCAGGGAGTTCAGGAAGACGCCCCTCTTTGCTTATAAGAATTTTATTTCCTCTTTATCCTCCCCTTGCCATCTTGTCTCCCATTAACAGCTGACTGAAAAAAGTACATTCACTCAACAGGCATCTACCAAGCAGCAATTAAGTGCCCTTTGCCAGGCAACGGAGAGGTAAAGAGGACAGTCAGATACCTTCACGGATGGCACGTGTGCTGAGCATGGGCTGCCTCAGGGTCTTTGCACTTGCTGTCCCCTTGACCTGGCACTCTGCCCAGTGCCACCTCCTCAGTAAAGCCTTCTGTAACCACCCTGCCTAACGTCACAGCCATCATGTCTCCATGTCTCCGACCCTACTTTGTTTTCATGGCACTTGTCACTATCTAGTATCACACGTTAACTTGCTTATTTGTGAGTTATTTGCCTTTCTCTTACATGAAAGTTCTTGGGGGCACAATTTCGTGTCTGGCGTGTGCATTGCTGTGTCGTCCCCCCTCCCCATGCGGTGTCTAACACAGTCTTTGGCACACTGTAGATATTTGTGAGCATGTGCACACACGAATGGCAGTGTGGAGGTGAAGACGGACGTGTGAACGAACAATCATCACTTTGTTGGATTGGAATCATGGTGAAGCTACAAGCAAAAGGCCCAATTTTTAGCTGGTTTCTGCTCTCCATTACAAGGTCATGGGCGAAAGCTGGTGTGAGCGCAGGGAGGGTATTACAAATGATGCTCTGCAAGCCAGTTAAACCCACATGGTGCCAAACTAGGATAGCCCAGGCCCCCACGGGCCAGCTTATCAGCCTGAGCCCTGTCTAGGGGAGAGCAGGTCCACGGGTGGGTACAGACCACGGCCAGGTGGCGACAGGTGGGCCGCAAGTGCAGTAACCTGGGAGGGTGGTCAGTCCCTCAGTGCGGTTCTCCAGCACCTGACCCTGAGCCCCAGAACAGTCATGTCTGCAGCTCAGCGGACCTCTTCTTTCTCACCTGAAATCTTGACCACAAACTTATCGGGGAAGAAACGACAGGCTTCAGGGCAAATGGACCCTTTTAACAGCAATTTTGCGAGGGATAAAGAGCTGCTTTCATCTCTGTGCCACTGGGAACTGCGTTTCAGTCAGTGCTCAGTTTATTGGTTTATGAAGTTGCCCAAGTTAAATTCTTTTTTTATTTCATGGAAATCTGAATCCTTCGGACAGCCACATAAAGTCCCACACGAGCCAAGGGGCCCGGCTGGCAGCAGCCGGCCCTGGGTAGGCAGGAGCAGTAATGAACAGGGAGTGGGGAGAGGCGGGCAGGGTCTTCAAGGCCCAGCACAGGAGGGGGCCCCGCACTGCAGTCCCTGCTAAACGTGCGAAGAGGCTTCTGGGGAGAGATCGACTTTCCAGTAAAGAGCCTCTCAGGCTGCCTAGGCTTCTAAACCTCCTGCCCCGACTTGCAAGCTCTGAGCTCCCCAGTGTCACAAGAAGTTCCCAAGAGGATAAACACAGCGCCAGTCGCCAGTCGGAGAGGAAACTGATTTTGGATCCCAGCTCAGCAGGAGACAGGCAGAGGGAGGGAGAGGGGTGAAGGGGGAAGGGAGGACCCCGTGCTGCCTAAGGCAACTGCCTCCCCATTCGAGCTGGGAAGAGGGGGGCTTACCCGCAGGGTTGAACAAGCTGCAGCCAAACCAGGCCGCCTGTGTCCTGCAAGCAGCTGCCACCTGGCAGCGGGGACAGAAACCCTCCAGCACCTTCCCCCTAGCACTCAGCACCAGTACCGGCTCCAAGCGAGGCCTGCCAAGGACTTCTCGGGGCTTGAGCCAAGTACTCAAGTGGAGGCCCTGCCTTCCTGGCCAAGAAGGCTCAACCCTGGCCAGCTGGGAGCCTGTTTGCCCAACAAAGAGACAAAAGCCGTGGTGAGGCCAGGCCTTCCGGTGGTGACCAGCTTGTGCTCTCAGCTCTTCCCTGGGCCAGGCGCTGTGCTATGGGCACTGCTCGTGGGTCAACTCTTGGATCCTCACCACTGGGGGGAACCGAGGCACAAGAGGTTGTCTGCCTAACAACAAAAGCTCGGATGGAGCCAAGGCAGGATTTGAACTCAGGGAGTATGAGCCCGGATCTGCATGCTTGAAGCTGTCCACACCCTAATTACACCCAACACACACACATTTAAACATATGGCTAGAGAGGAAAGGAGGAGGAAAACGAAAGAGGCCCAGGGCAGACTCCAACTGCTAGAAACATTCAACATCCAGGCCCCAGGAACATGGCTGTCACTGGAGACTCGATCTCAGCCTGGTTTTCGGTGACCCAACCCTCACCCCGTCAGGTGGCTTGCAGCTTCCACTATCTCCGTTAATAAAGATATTATTAACCACGTTGGAACCTGTTCCAGAGCTCAGAAAGGACACCCAGGGCCCACGTGGCACAACTATGGGGCCACCACTCAGCTAAGCAGCATGGCAGCCCTGACGGCCTTGCAGGGAGCCTGTTGGCAGAGACCACAACAAGAATGGCACCCCCTGGAGTGTGCTGTGTGAAACCTGCACAACCCTGCACAGCAGCCCCCGGAGTGTTCATCCCCGGTCACGGATGCCATGCTGTAAGGAAGATTTCATTTGTAGCATGCCCACGCGGAGCAGCTAGGCTTTTTGGAAGGTTCTGAACCTTGCAACAGTTCTGCGGCTGGGAATCGGCAATGCTGAGACTTGGAAACTTGAACCTGGCTCTCTGACGGCAAGCCACGTCCTTGCTTATCCCTGGGTGCTGCTGCTTCTCTCCCAAGGAGGCTGTGACAGCACAAAGACAATTGTTCAGGAAAGCCTGTTCCCATCAGCTGGTGATGAATTAGGAGTGTCCTCTCGCTGGATTTTATACCGCATGCAAGTGACACATGAGAAATGGATTTTCCTTTGACTAAAAGCTTAAGAATATTGGAAAGAACAGAGCTGGGGGCTTGCTGTCCTCAAGGGAAGGATGCCTCATGGCACGATTTCAGTTGCACCCTTCTCCCACCTGCTGGAGACCTACGGTCCATCCGAGATTCTCGCCTGGCCTGCCAGTTTCCCTGCAGCCCTGCAGCTACACTGCTGCAGCCAGCACGTGACCACACCCCAGGTGGGCACCCCGAAAGCTGTGCCCGGGAATCACCCAGCCTCCGCTTTGCAAGTTGGAAGGTGGGGGGCACGCGACTCAGCCACTGGGACCAGAACAAGGGTTCCTGGTGTGATGGCTTCCTTCCCATGGCAAATACTGCTGTCTTCACGTATCAGATTGATGGAGGCCTGGGAGTCAGCAATGGACTGCAATGGGTAGTTATATCCTAAGGCAACAGAGGCATCCTCCAACCCTCACACAGCCCCCTGCCCTTCTTGAACAGGCCCGGCCTAGCCTGTCCTGGGGTGGAAGCCATCAGTGCAGGGCACAGGAGGACCAGTGAGGACAACAGAGAAGGGTTAAGAGCTCTGGAGAGAAAAGGTGACAGGGTTGCATGTGTGCATATATGAGAGTTCTGGTGCCTGACTATGCATGCGTATCCATATGTGTGTCTACGTGTATCTGCGTGTTTGTGTGGCTATTGTTGCGTGTGGTGCATCTGCTGGGTCCATCCCTGAGTGTCCCTGCACTGGTGTGTGTCCACGTGTCTGAACGTGCTCGCCCCCTGCACCCGCCTCACCGTCCAGCTGGCAGAGTATCACTGGCCCGGGGCTGTGCCTGCCCACCGGATGAGAGGTGGCAGGTGTGTAATAAACCATTAGTCACTGTCATGTTTCTGAGCAACAGTGGCCTCCCGGGGAGGTGCCTGACAGCGGGATGGAGCTCCTGGCGGGTCTCTGGCTGTGAAGCTGCACTGCCTGCCCCCACTCCAGGCAGGGCTGCAGCCTGATGGGGAGCAGCTGGCAGACGTGGGCCTCAGGCCCTGGCCCTGCCCCAGGCAGCCACAGGGCAGGGGGCTGGGCCTTGTGTGTGCCAGCCTGCGGAGGGGTGGGTAGAGCCCCAAGGGTCATGTTTTGCAGAATATTACCTAGAGCTGAGGGGCAGCTGGGGTGGAGAAGGCAGGTCAGGGTAACTGCCCCGGGGATGCTCCACGCTGCCTGTAGGAGGCGCCAGCTGGGTAACCGGGAGATATAAATAACAACAGCGCTGACACCAGCCAGCACTAATGGGCACTCAGGGTGCCAGGACCTGTTCTGAATGCTCTTCATGTTCTGATTTATTTAATTCTCACACCTGCCCTATCAGCCGGGCACTCTTGGTAGCCTTCATTCCCATTTCTCAGATAAGGAAACTGAGGCATGGGAGAAGACTCTTGTCCCAAGGCTCTGAGTGTGCTGGGGAGGCGAGGGGAATGGCTCCCCCAAAAGCATCCCTGCCCACCACCCGCAGCCCTGCTCTTTGCTGCCTGACTACCCCATCCCCATCTGCCCGTAAGCTCCCGGTCAGCAGGGCCTGTCCCTGGCCCCTGGCCCAGCCCCTTCCCTGGCCCAGTCCACATCAGAGAGAGAGGGGAGCCCTGGTGTAGCCCTGGAGACGGGTGTCCCAGATGGAAGTCCCCACACGAGGGCAGGCCGGCCAGCTGCCTCAACGCCCCCCTCCCCTCTCGTGCAAGCCCGTCTCCTCCTCGTTCTGGCCCGCCAGAGCTTTCAGCCAGCTTCCCACATGGGGCCACCCCAGAGACAGGCAGGCTGGGAGGGGGGTGCTCGGGACTCAGTCCTCCCAGGGGGCAGTGACAAGGCAGGACACACATAGCACCCACTCTGAGGGGCCTCGCTGACAGAAACATGGCCTCCTGGGTAAGAACACAGGCGTCCACCACGTATGCCAAAGTCCAGCTCACGGGCCCGACCTGGGATCCCGGTCCACACTCACAGGCCCCTCAGCCAAGCAGGCAGCCAGCCTCTGCCGTCGGGAAACTGAGGACGGCTGGCGGTGCCGAGCGGGCAGACAGGGTCTGTGTGGCTGGTGGGCTGGGAGCGGAATGCCCGCCCGACACCAGCGGGCGTGACCTTCCTTAAGCCAAACGCCCTCATCTCCTCCGGCCCAGCCGAGGTTAACACCGAGAGAGACATGCGCGAGGACGTGGCGCGTTCACAACGGGAAAACCCAGAAATGACGCCTGTTCCCCTGGCGAGAGAGGGAGCCCACGTGGCGGCGCGCAGGACAGAGGAGGAGCAGTGCATGGCACTGAAAAGGAACGTGCTGGGCCGCTTGCGACAATACCACGGATGCACCTTTCGACACCGGGTGAGGGGCGCCCACCCCTGGGACTCAGAATTCAAACCACCAGGGAAGACAGCCCGTAGGATGTTTAGGCAAACGTGGGTGCCACAGAAAAGCAAATACGAGACGGTGCCTCCGTCTAGGGGTGGGGCAGGATTCAGGAGCATCAAGGTCGACGGACAGGCTAGATCCTGGGTTGGGTGTAGGATTCATGGGCATCCATTACATTAATTTTTTTAAATAAGTGAGTGCAGGCAACAGACCATGGAGATAAATAAACATGGTACAACAAACAAACGTGGTCAGAGAATCAAGGGTGAGTCCGTGTCCAGAAGCAGGGATTCTGATTAAACCACTATTTGGCTTAATCCCTGAGGAGCATTAAAACAAAATATCCAAACTCAAGTACAGGAGACTCCGTCTCCAGGCTCTCACCCAGAATGTGGCGCATAGGGTGGAACCCTGAGCCCCAACTGGCTTTGGGGCCCCCCCTTCATGCCACGTGGCTGGCACGACCCACTCTAGTTCCTAGAGATACAAAAGAGCTGGCATCTACCTGTGCCCGTGAGGTCTGGTCCGGCCCCGTCCTGGCTGCTCTGCGGGCACCGGGCTGGCCCGAGCTCCTGGGTGGTCTTGGGGCCTCTAAGCAGGTTCTCTGCTGGGGTACCCAGCCAGGGCTCAGGCTCCCAGGCGGGAGGGTGGATGGCTGTCGGAGCTTCAAGAGATGCAGAGGTGACCTGGAATGACAGGAGGGTACACATGGTGAGTCATGGCCATGCCTGCCTAGAGGTGCCCCCTGGGTCTCGGGGCACCTTCCTCTCCCACGATGGCCTGGCCTTTGTGGTCAGGGACTCAGCATAGCTGGCAAGGGGCAGTGGAGAACTGGTGCCCAGCAAAGCCAGTGCAATTCTCCTCCTCTCTCAGCAAACCCTGGCCAGGCTCGTCTCCGGACACCAGGGTTTCATCCACAGGCCCCATCAGGACTCAAGCCCACTCCGCTCTCGTGGGAGCTGGTAAGTGCTGCCTACTAGTTAGTTACACTCAAGTTAAACCTAGCTGCTCCTCAATCCACCCAGCAGGGTAGTCATCATGCCCTCCAACCCCTTTTTTGTATTCTTTAAATCGTGGTAAAGTACACATAAAATATACCACCTTGACCATTTTTAATCTTTAATTTTATCCAGTTCAGTGGCACTAAGTCCATTCACAATGTTAAGCAACTATTACCACCATCCATTTCCAGAACCTTCTCTTTATCTCAAATGGAAACTCTGCCCCTATGAAACACTAACTCCCCCCCAGTTCCCTCCCTCAGCCCCTGGTCATCACTGTCCTATTCCCTGCCTTATTAACTTTGACAGTCATGATCGCCACATCCCTCTTTTACATTTAGGGAAACTGAGGCTCAGGGAAGTGTGGTAGAAGTCTGAGGACACCAAGACAGGGCAAGCCCAGGTCAATAGGGTTTCAGATTCTGGGCTCTCCCCTCCATCCTCGGACCCTGGGTAGGAAGGAGTGAGCTAAGCCCTTTTGTGCATTCCAGGGTCTGCATAACCAACTTCGTCTGGCTACCCGGAGGCAGGTCCGGGGACTGGTAGTCCCCACTTCCTGATTATGAGCTCCAGGGCCAACAAGGCTGTAGGAAAGCAACTTCATGTTGATCCACATTTTTTTTTTTTCTTTCAGGGATTAGTGCTATAAAACCAAAGTGTCTAAGAGAGATGGATGGTTCAGAATTCTTAGAGTGAGCACAGGCTCCACCAGCCCTATGTGTGAGAGACGGATAAATTTACCGTTTGTTTCCGGGAACGCTTAAATTATGGGATCCATATGGTGACAGCCCAGACCACAGCCTCCGCAAGTCCCACAGGCGTGCTGGCGGCTTAGGCTGGAGCCAGGAGGCGGCGGCACCTGGGCCCAGCACACGTCATTCATTCGCTCCCAGGCTTGCTCGGAACCCAGGGGGAGGGCACCAGCATGGCGGGGACCCTGGAACACTGTACACGTCCTCCCCCGCCCCTCACGAAAGGTTTCAGCCACTCTTGCAACTGTGTCCTAATCATCTCGGAAAACTGCCAGGCGCAGGGCTGCTGTGCCGGCCATTAGTCACCGAACAGTCCAGCCAGCCAGCTCCAGGGACTGTTGGGATTTGAACCCAAGCAGTTAGGAGAAAACTTGGCTGTTGCAAAGCAATCAGGGGCGGGAGGTGCACAGCTTGTAATCAGAGGGCAGCAGATGGAAAGAGCAAATACTATTGGGCAAGAAGAAGTACAGAAGGTAAGCACCAGAAAAGTTTAGGATGGAAGAGCCACACAAGAGCTAGGGGAATCTGGGCAGGCTTCCTGTAGATGGCGGAATTCAAACTAGGCCTTAAAGGGGAGTAACCCTTGAAAGGGCAAGGGGAGAAGAGGAATAAGAAATTCAAGCACACCTCCCTGTGGGGGCCACTAGGGTAAACCATAAACCAGGCCGAGTGAGGGCTGTAGAGAGGGACTCAAGCCCTATCTTGCCACATCTGATTGTTCAAGAGGAAACTGGGAATCCATTTTTAAAAGCTGCACTCTCACGATCATTAAGTGTTGGCAACTAATCAAAAACATGTTAAGAGTACTGTGTGTGTATGTGCGCGCGTGCATGTGTCCCCTCCTATACTCTTGGCAGGATCGTAAAATGATGTGGAATGGCCCGGAAATTCTTCAAAAGGTCAAAGAGAGAATTATGATATGAATCCCACAATTCCACTTCCAGGTAGATATGCAAGAGAACCAAAATCACGCGTCCACACAAAAACTTGAATGTTCACAGCAGCCCTCAGTCACATAGACGAATGAATTCTGCCAACAACCAGAATGAACTTGCAGGCAGGCCCTTCCTCAGCCCAGCAGGTGTGAGTCAGCCCAGCTGACACCTCCACTTGCAGCCTTCGAGACCCTGAGCAGAGGGCCTGGCTACGCGGGGAGATGATAAATGCTTTGTAACCTGCTAAATGTGTATTCATTTGTTACGCAGCAGTAGTTAACTGATACAACCAGAAAAGTTCTACAATAGTACACACCCAGCTACAAAAGTTCCCTAGTACATTGTATGCTAAGCTGTACACCAGAAACACTAGAGGACCGACGCCAGTCCCTCCTCTGATCTTGCTAGCTCTTCTCACAGGTCAGTATTAATGGACAGGCGATGCTGCCAGGCTCATGTGGTGCTGTGAATATGGATTATCTCACGCTGGCCTCATCCTAGGTGGAGGCAAAGGTTCTCTGACAGACCATCAGATGGAGGCAGAGAGCTGCCCTTTAAGGCCAAATGTACAATTTCTCACTGATAAAAAGCAGGTCCTTGAACCAACACATTCATTGTGCCTTCTTTCTACCAGAGCCATGAGTTCCAGGCTTGGGGTTGGCCTTAATTTAAAGTTCTATTAGGACCAGACCTGGGATATCCTGCCCCTTGAAAGCAGCAGCATCTTCAAGCCCAGGGGGTCCCACAGAGTGAGTGGGGTAAATAAATGCTATTATTTCCTTCACACCATCTCTGGCCTGGGGCCACTAGGTTTAAAGCATTGGTCAGTTGATGAGGAAAGGCCAAAGTGGGGGGCGGGTGGGGCTTCCAGGGTTCTTTAACATAAAAGGGGATTGCAGCCCATCACTGGATAGCCTAATGAGCTCTTGGAGTGTTACACTTTCTTCAGAGAGTAAGTGGTCTTGGAGCACCAACTCAAGGTAGATTGCATTGACCCAAGAGGAGACCTTGCACCCGTTAGCGGTCACTCTCCATTGCCCTCCCCAGCCCTGGCACCCATAATCTCCTTTCCATGCCTGCCTGCTCTGGACGTTTCATATCAGTGGAATCCTACAGCACGTGGCCCTTTGCGTCTGGCTTCTTTCACTCAGCAGCATGTCTCCCAGGTTCATCTGGGTTGTAACGTGTAAGCCATATATTTTTAAGGCCAAGGGAAGTTTCAGTGTAGGGGCCATAGCAGCCCAGAGGCCTGGATGGAAGGCTCAGGGTTTCTCTCTCCAGCAGCCTCTCTGGCAGTGGCTGGTGGCTGTTATCAGCCTGCTTCCCTCTCCTTCCGGGCACCCAGCCAGACTCCATCTCTCCGGCTCCTTGCAACAGGGTGGGGCTGGGCATTGGGTCCAGGTCACTCTTCCCAGCTGGGAGATATTAGCAAAGTGACTTAACATTTCCCAGCCTATTTCCCCTTTTGCAAAATGGGAGCGATAGATAACACAGTGATTGCCTCTCTCCCAGGGGGATGGTGGAAGGAACCAGATGAATTATTTCTGTTAAAGCACTTGGCACATAGTAGGTGCTCAAGCAACGACAGCTGATTTCATGATCTGACAGCATAAGCATTAGGAACAAGAGTCAAGGTGGCACAGCGGCTGGGGGCCCCGAAAGTCCTGAAGGGGTATGTGTTGGGAAAATCTTGACACCTTGGCCTGTGCAGTTTCAGCCCCAACTGGCAGCGCCGCCTTCCAGGCTCCTTGTCAGCTGCTGGCCTGAAGCCCCAAGGCAGGCCAGGGGTCCCTGAAGTCAGGGGTACAGGGTCTGTGGTATGCACTGCCCTGATCGCCCTGAACCTTCTCTTTTTCCCAATTAAGTTCAAGTTGCACTCCAGGAATCTGGCATGCCCATCTTCAGCAGAGCAGACCTGGGACTGACACTTGACCAGGAATAACAGGCAAGTCTTGACTGCTCTGACCTCAGTGTATGCCTCTGGGAAATGGGCTAGTAATGCCTACCCTAGATATATTGAGCACCTACCATGTGCCAGGTGCTTCCTGAACATCGGACATCAGTAGTTCATTTAATTCTCCCAACAACCCTACCTGAAATGCCACTTTGTAGAGGAGGAAACTGAGGCACAGAGAAGTCAAGTCAGCTGCCCAAGGTCATCCAGCTAGTCAAAGTCAGAGCTGAAGATTCAGGCCAGTGTTTTGTCCTCTGTCAAATGCCTAGACCCCATAGTGCAGATGTGACAGGAAGTAGACTACAGGAGACAGAAGAAGAGATGCCGGCACCCCAAATGCACGAAAGAACACAGCATCACCTTCCTTTTGACCCAAAGAAAAATCATGCGCAGGCAAGAAGCCAAATTCAGGGAGAAAAGCCACCTCATTCCCACATATCAATGCCTGGGCTGGAAGGCAGGGTGCATGTCTGGGCTGGAAGGCAGGGTGGGTGTGGTGAAGGGTATCTCCTGGGCTGGCTGCAGACCTCTGCCACTTGTCAGGGACACACAGGTCACGGGACCGGTGCCATCTGCCTGGAAAGGAAATAGGAGACATGGGCCCAGCCCTGCCATGGGGGTCCCTCTTCCTCCTCTCCTGGTCCCCCCACCCCCCTCCTGCCCAGGGCCCACCCACACAGACAACGTGCTCTACAAGCTCTGGTGGGATTTCCTGTTCTGCACTGTAAGCTAGTGAGTCAGAGGCCGAAAAACAGTATTTTACGCCCCTTAATTCCTTGTAACAGCTCGGTAATGGCAAGCAGAGAACTCCAAATCCTGCAATAAAGGGACTTATAAGGCTCTGGGTCAGGGGAAGATGGAGCTGCCGAATGCAGAGTCCCTGATAAGCAGACAACTAAGGGTTATTAAATGTTCGGCACAGACCAGGCATAATTGGGAAGTTATTAGATATGGAATACACACAGCACCCAGTAAATGAGTAATCAGGGACTAATTAAGCTTGTGCGACACAGCAGATCATGCTAGAGAGGCTGGTGGCTGCCACATCTGTGACAGCAATTAGGGGCACTCCGGCTGCAGCGCTCGGTGGGGGGCGGGGGTGATCACAGGCTTGAGTTGATGCGACTCACCCCCACCCGAGTTCCCCCAGGTGTTCCCACCACGCGTGGGCCAGGCTCATCAAGCCTGGAGGACAACAGAAGCTTAAGTGGACACAGGGGCCAGGACTCAGGAAAACAAAAAGGCGGCTTTGTCTCTGGCTTCAAGTCTGGGCAGGTAATGACTCACTGCAGCCACCCGAGGGGCAGAAACAGTCATTACTGTCCACCTGGATGATCTGAAAAGTATGTGCAGGAACCACTTCCTGCAGTTTTGCAATGGTTCTATCAGATAGGCCAGGTGGGGAGTATGAGCAGCCCATTTTATAGATGGAGAAACTGAGGCTAAGTGGACAGAGATTGCTCAGCCTGGCTCCCCTTCCAGCAAGCACAGGGCACCTCCCCTGGGTCATCTGAGCAAGAAAAAGACACTAGTGTCTCCGAGGAGGGTGCCAGCCAAGCCAGCGGAGAAAAGGGGATAGGGTTCCAAGCGGGGTGGTCTTTGGCATTCTTTTTAATGTCTCTTGAGCCTCAGCCTCCTCATCTAAAAAAGGGGAGGCTGAGAGTCATGCCCACAGGGCAGGGTGGTCAGGAGAATGCCTGGGTAGGAACTTGTGCAGTCCAGCACAGGCCTGGCACGTAGAGAGCCCATGAATTCACCTGCTCAAGAAAGAAAGAGGGGAAGCGCAGCCCTTCCTGCCGAGAGAACCAGGAAGTCCTGATTCAAGACACTGGGGGTGGCCAGGGAAGGTCTGGGCCGAGATCAGGGTCACAGGGAGGCCAGTAGCAGGCATGCCCAGCTTCTACTGCTTTTGTGGTTGAAGGGAACATTCTAGAAGGCATGACCCTGCCCCCCTATTTCAAGGGCAACCTGTAAAGCAGCCAACTGTCCCTCAAAAGTCCTGGGACAGGGCAGGGGACTGTGATGGAGTTCACTGTTTCAAGGGGTAAGAATACCCCCCATGGCTGCCAAGTAACAGAGCCCGTGGGCGCTGCTGCGGCATGAGCTCGGGCCCAGGGTGGAGGGAGAGAGCCTTCTGACACAGGGAGCCACAGAGTTCTTGGCACCAGCCTCCAGGGCCACCTTCTGAAGGCCAGCAGGGGGAGCTAGACTAGTCTCAGGCCAATCATTGCCAGGCTCTCCTGGGGTTCCCCTCTCTCATCCATGCGGGTGCCTGCTCTACCTACTGACACCCCCCCCCCACCCTCCACCCCCGTCCCCAACTGCTTCCCAGGAAGAAAGCCTCCCGCAAGTCTCTGGGCACAGAGCCTGCCCTCTCCACCCCTAACCTCGCCTGGGCCCAGTGATTTTCTAAAACAACCACACTCAGTCTGTGAACCCGAGTAAAATCCTTCACCAAAGCTCTGACCCCTCAACGTGGCATCCAAGAGCCACCTCCTCTGGCCCAAATTAGTTTTTCTCACATATGTCATACCTCCCCCCACCCCCACGCCACCAACCACACATCCACCCAGCCAACCATCTATCTGTCTGCCCAACTAATCATATGATTGTCCATCCATCCATCCACCCACCCACCCATCCACCATCCAACCAATAAACATTTATTAAGCACCTATTATGAGCCAGGCACTGTGCCTGGGATACAGGAGCAAATAAAACGGTTAAAAATTCCTGCCCTTAAGGAGCTGACATTCAAGTTGGGGGAGACAGACATTAAAGAAGCACGTAATCATATGTCAGCTGGTAGGACGTACCAAAGAGACAAACAGAAGGGGATGAGGAGGAGGGTAGGTGGGTGTGGTTAGAATGTCCCCCAGGCTGGCCCCACTGAGAAGGGGACATTGGTGCAAAGACTTGAAGGCAATAAGGTAGCTGGCTGTGGAGACAGGTATCCGGGGGAGGGTGTCCCAGCAAGCACGATGGCCCTGGGGCAGGAGCGTGTTTGCCAACTTTTTCTGAAAAGGCCAAACTAGTATTTTCAGCTTTGTGCTCCCAACAGTCTCTGTTGACTCAACTTGGCCCCTGAAGCACCAAAGCAGCCTTAGCAACATGAAAATGACAAATGCGTGGCTGTTCTAATGGAACTTTATGGACACAGCAATTTGAATTTCACATAATTTTCACGGGTTGGGAAATACTGTTCTTCCTTTAATTTTTTTCGCAACCATTTAAAAGTGTAGAAACCATGCTTAGTTCATGGGCAGCAAGAACACAGGCTGTGGGTGAGATACGGCCTACAGGCTGCAGTTTGCTGATGGCTCTTCCAGAAGCAGCCAGGCCTGGGTGGCTGGCGAGGTGTCCGTGCGGGGAGGGGAGAGGGGCTTGACTCTCACAGAGGCAAGGCTGGGAGAAAGGGTGGGTGAAGGAGCTGCTGCACAGACACCCACTGGTTTACTTGAATCAAACGACGCGCCCTGAGGGACTGCAGAAGGCGCTCGTGTGTGTCTGTACCACCGAACTCGCTACCTCTGGTTCTCCGATCCAGGCATCTTGCAGGGGCTGAGGCCAGGTGCAGAAACTGGCTTCCCTGGTTTGAATCCCAGCCCCGCATCAATGAGCTATGTGCCTTCAGGCAAATGAGTCTACCTCTCCGGGCCTTGGCTTCCTCATCTAAAATGGAGAGGATGCCCTAGGCAGGCGGAGGCTTGGTTCAGGGTTCTGAGTGGAAGCAACATGGGGATTTGGTTCATAAGCTATGGTCTGTGCCTATTTGTCCCCTGCCCAACTCCATAATGCCTCTCTCCTGCCTGAAATGTCATCCCCAGTTCTCTCCCCTGGACTCAGTCCCCAGCTCCCCTCCTAGGCAGAGCTGGGCACTCCCCTAGCTCACCCTCATTGGTGCCCTCATCGTAGTGCCATCAGTTTAGGGGCTAGGGGCTACGCTTCTGTCTCCCCAGACTGTCACCTCCCCAGATGGCACCCATAATGCCAGCTCAGGCACAGTGTCCCAAATAAAGCAGATGCAGGAAAGATCTGAGTTATGGAAGGAACTATGTGAAGGGCTGGAGGAACAGTGTTTTGGCATAGGGAACAGTCTATGCAAAGACCCTGAGGCAAGAGCATCCCTGGTGTATTTGAGGAAGAGAAAAGGGGCCTATGTGGCTGGATAGGAGAAAGGGAAGCAACAAGGTCATATTTCAGAGGGATCTGTGGACCCTACAAGGACTCTGCTCTCATTTAAACTGAGATAGGAGTCTGGGAGGTCTGAGTCAAGGAGAAACATGACCTGATTTTTGTTTTAATTTTAACTTTTTATGTTAAAATCCTTATAGATTCACATGCAGTTGTAAGAAATAATACAGAAAGGTCCCACGTCCCCTTTACTCAGTTTGCCCCAGTGCTAACATCTTACAAAACTATAGCACAATGTCACCAGCAGATACTGACACTGATGGTGCACCTATGTTACGCAGATTTTCCCAGCTTGACCTGTCCTGATCCTGGTGGGTATTTCGTCCTCTGCAGTGTCATAACCGATGTAGGTTCCCGTATCCACCACCACAGTCGCCAGCACCCCTGGGACGCTCTTTGGTAAGTATACCCACCTCTCTCCTGCCCCCAACCCCAAGCCTGGCAACCGAGGAGGATCTGTTCTTCATCTCTCTAGCTTTCTCACTGTAACCATGTTATGTAAATGCAATCACACAGCATGTAACCCTCTGGGACTGGCTGTGTCCACTCAGCATGGCTCCCTGGAGCTTTGCTCAGGTTCTTGGGTACAGCGGAAGTCCGCAGTCGTCCACGGTGTAGCTCTACCACAGCTTGGTGGCCCATTTGTCTGATTAGGTGGCGGGAAGGTGGCGGGAAGGTGGAGGGAAGCCATCCTGCAGATGCAGCTGTTTCCTTTGCTCCCAGCCCAGACCCACATCAACCACAACCCCATCCATCCCTGCTTCCTCCTTGTGTCTTCAGAGTCTGCACTAGCTTTACCTGCTAGCTATCCATTCAGGGCCCACACCCTCCATTTGTGAATCGATGCCCTGTTCCTCAGTCCCAATGGCCCCCCTCCCCCCCACCTGCCCTCTGGCATAACCTCTTTTGACATCCCTAGCTGGGGGTTGGGGGGACAAGCAGCTTATTAACAGAAACCCTCCTGACATGCTTCATGTCCAAATGTGGATCAGAGAGGTTTTGCAACCTGCCAAACACCACACAGCTGAAAGAGGGGCAGAAGCCTGCACTGGCAGGATTAATTATCACAAAGACAGATTCCGAAGAGAGGGCAAGAAGGTGGGGTGAGGGTGGGAGGGAGGTTCTGCTCTGGGCTCAGTGGGGGCTCAGCTCGACCCTGCACCTCCACCGAAGGGGCCTTGCCCGCTGCAGGTGAACATGACATAATTACTGTGGAAGGAACTGCGCCATCTCACCCAGGGCAGTCAGTTTATCAAGCGCTGACAGTGCATTAGCTAAGTGATCACTAGACTATTAATTTTTTCCCCAGCCCTTGCCAGGGGTATTACAGTGAAAAATGGCAGCTTAACCGCAGGGAAATTCTTCAGGGTGACAAAAATAAAAATAGCTCTAATTGAAGTTGATAGAAATTATACCCTTTAAAAACACACGTCGGGGTGCACTGGCTATAATGTAAATTAACGCAAGGGCAGGGTTTCTGTCACAGGATCGTGAAAACACGGTGACAGCCACAGCAAACAGCCTCACGGGGTGTCACATCTGCTTGCCTGCCACTTGGCTGGGCCTGGCGGTGTCGGGGAGGCGGCAGGGGCAGGTGGAGGGCAACACCCACCAGCCTGCCCACCCAAACCCGCCTGCTCACCCGCCCCCTGCAGAGCGGGACAGGGGGCCCTTCTCGAGTCCACCCTGGGCCATGCGGGGTGTCCTGGCCACCCTCCAGGCCTGGGGGTGGGCAGAGGTTCTTGGACCCTTAGGAGCCCTTAACGAGCCAAGTTATTGCCCCAGCCGCCGGGTTCTGTCCTATAGCTAGATGCTGACTTGAAACTTACACATTAAAACACGTTTTAAGCCCTGGCTGGTGGCTCAGTGGATAAGGCACCAGCCTGCAAACCCAAAGGTCGCTGGTTTGATTCCCAGCCAGGGAACATAACCAGGTTGCAAGCCAGGTCTCCAGCCAGGTTTTTAGCTGGAGGCAGGTGAAAGGCAACCATGCATGGATGTTTCTCTCCCTTTCTTTCTCTCTCTCTCCCTGCCCTTCTCTCTGAAAATAATGAATAAAATCTTAAAAAAAAAAAAAAGAGTGAAAGAAAAGTGTTTTCTTAAAAACAAAACACAACACATTTTATATTTTCAGATCCGCAAGAATTTAGACAGATTCTGATGTTCTGGCACACAGCGGTGAATCATCCGTCAGCAGTCAAAAGAGGCTTGAATTCAGCATATGAAAAAGTAATAAATATCGTGGCAATAACATGAATAAACACAGGAGAGCATCTGCGCTGCGCTCTGCCCTGTTTTAAGTACTTTCTGCATTATTTTAATTCACTCAGTCCTCGCAACAACCCGTGAGGTAGACACAGTTGGTACCCGCCTTGTTCTGCGGACGAGGAAATCCCACAGGGGCCACCCTGCCTGAGAGCCTTTGAGCGCAGTGTACGGATGGGCCCTACGCAGGCAACACCCAGCAAGGGCCCTGCAGGTGCCTCCGTCCACGCTCAGAATACACCGTGTAGCGCTGTCCCAGGGGCTGATCCCGCATACTCACATTCACGTATTTTTAAAAGATTTTATTTATTTATTTTTAGAGAGAAGGGAATGGAGGTAGAAACGGAGGGAGAGAAACACAGACATGAGAGAGGAACATCAGTCTGTTGCCTCTCGAACGCCAGCAACTGGGGACCTGGCCCGAAACCCAGGCATGTACCCTGACCGGGAAACCCAACGGTGACCTTCCTGTTTGCAGGAGGACACCCAGCCCACTCACCCACACCAGCCAGAGCTTACACTGATTTCTGAATGACTTATATAGTTTATTTCCATTTTGGCTATACCCTTACTTATTGAGCTTGACAATTCACCTAAATCCCTAAAGCTCCCAGTCTGGGCACAAAGATGGGCTGAGCATTCATTGGGCAGGGGGAATGTCAAAGAACAAAACAGACCTAGGAATTCAGTTGACAATATTTATCAGGCCTCTACCCTGTGCAAGGGCACTGTTCTAGGCTCTGGGGATTCAGCTGTGAGCAAGACGGGGAAACTTCCAGGCTGCTGCCCCTGACATTTCAGTAGGAGAAAGACATCTCATTCTGGGTCCACAAGACACATGAAAGTCATCAGAAATGAAAATCCAAACACAGGCTCACAGGGTGAAGACACAATTTCAAAATCAAAGAATGGGACTGGCAAAGAATAAAGGGAAAGATTAGAAGAATCTCTCATATTCTCTTTCCCTCTCTCTCTCTACACACACACACACACACACAGAGAGGCATCCATCCAGGGAAAGAAATCTAATCATGGAAGAAACAGCAATTTTTGTGGCTTTTCACTGCTTTCTTCCCTGAAAAGATCTGAAAGGGATAATTAACTGGAGTGAGCCCAATTGAGGGAAGAAAGGGAACAGTAAGAGCAGGAAACATAGGTGGGAGCTTCTAGGAAGGCCAAGTCTTGCCAGGGCCTGGTCAGCTCTGCTGGGCACTTGTTCATAGAAATCATGAGACAACAGGTCTGGGGCAGGGTGAGGACATGTGTACCCCTTCCACTGAGGAAAAAGACACCCCGGGATGGAAATGACAGGCCAGCCAGCTTGGCATCGATACCCAGGGAAGCTCTAGAACAAGTTGTTGGTGAGAAAATCAATTGTAATCACATAAAATAGCACAAGATTTACCAAATGGCTACTGGCCTGGCCCCGGAAGGCGGAAACGACATGAGAGCCAGCTAAGTCCCTGCGGTGCCGAGAGCCACGCTCCAGGAGAGCGCACCCACGGGAACCTATGTGATCCCGCACGACATTCATTCTGCTTGTCATGACAGCCACCTGGGTCAGGCCTGGGCCACCTGTGGGTACAGGTGCCAGCCATGACCTCACGAAAATACCTGCCCAACTGCTAAACCGGAGGATGCTAACAGCACTTGCTGCCATGTGAACTGGCTCAACATGTGCCAGGCCAAGTTCTGCACCGTCACCTCATTTCACTCTCAAGCAACAGTCTCAGTAATAAAAGGGAGGGACATTAAGAGTAGCATCCGCCCTGGCTGGTAGCACAGTGGACAAGGCACCAGGCTGCGAACCCAAAGGTCGCAGGTTCGATTCCCCAGCCAGGGCACATAACAAGGTTGCAAACCAGGTCTCCAGTCAGGTCTGTGGCTGGAGGCAGGTGAAAAGCAACCATACATTGATGTCTCTCTCCCTCTCTGCCCCTCTCCCTTCCCCTCTTTCTAAAAATAATGAAATAAAATCTTTAAAAAAAAAAAGAGTAGCGCCCATCTATTAAGCTTACCCGGCTTTAGACATTGACTCCTTCATTATGGGCTGTGTGGCCAAAGGAAGTTAATAAACCTCTCTGAGCCCCAGCTTCCTTAGCTGCAAAATGGTCATAATGACCTAGGAAAAAACAAAGATACATGTGCCTAGAACACTGCACTGCCTGGCCCTTAGAGGAAGCTTATCTTTATTTCTCTCCTTATAGCTTAGGACAGCAATTCAACCTTTTTCCTCTCATGGCCCACATGGACTAACTACTAAAACTCTGTAGCACATCAAAATATATATTTTCTGCCAATCTGCAGGAAAAAAAAGGTATAATTTTGATTCATTCACACCAGATGGCCATTGTTGTGTTGGCTGTTGTTATTATTATTTTTTAAATTTTATTGTTGTTGTATTACATCCATCCCCTTTTTGCTCCCCTCTGCCCCCCTCCGCACCCACCCACTCCCCCCAAAGTCAATCCCACCTGTTGTCCATGTCCATGGTTCCTTTATACTAGGTTCCTGTCTAAGCTGCTCCCCTTTCTTGCCTCTGCCTCCCCACTACCCCCAACCCCTTTCCCCCTGACCACTGAAGACCTATTCATTGTATTCATATATTTGGTTCTGTTTTGCTTGTTGTTAGTTTGGCTGTTGTTATTTTTAATTTGACAGTCCACAGGAAAAGAGGTCAGTGCCCCTGACTAACCAGTCAGGTATTGCATGTTTTAAAAATTGTTGTGGCACACTGGTTGAAAGTTGCTGCCTTAAGGTAATTATTTAATGTTATTTAATGTATGTGCTAAGCATTGTTCAAACACTTGACAAATATTAACTTGGTTGATCCTCTGAACCTGTCTTTGAGGTAAACTCTTCTAGTTAACACCCATTGTATGGATAAGAAGACTGAGGCATAGAGACCTCAGGTCACACAGCCTGCTCTGCACCCAGATGCTGTCATCCTCAGTCTGTACTGTTAACCTTCATGCAAAACTGTCCCCCAGAAGAGCCGAGAGTATTGTGAGGGTGCTTAGGGTACCCCCACCGTACAAAAGAGGTTAAGACACTTATACAAAGAGCTAGTTGGAGGTAAAGCAAGATCCAGACGAAGGAATGTCTGGACACTGGGAGGGGCAAAGATCTAATAGCACAATGATCAGAAAGAAAAATAGAGTGAGCAGAAAATGGAGAGGGGGAGATAAAGGTGGGTGAGTCAGCCCTTTCCCAGAGAGAGGGGAAGAGAGAGGAGAGAGGTAGAAAGGGAGAGAACAAGTGTGCAGGAGCCTGGAAGTAGGAGCTTCCAGGATAGGAAAGGGAACCCCTCCCTCTGCCCTGCATCCATTTCCCAGACCTTGAGTCTAATACTGGGTTTCTTTTAATCGCTATAAACAAGAAACCTGAAAAGCTGCAAAGCGGGGCTGGTGTGCCTTGGACAAGGGATGGAGGAGGAGCTAGAGCTGTTTGTGGATTCTCTGTCTCATTGAAAAGATGAATGAGAGCTTAGGGAGAGTTCCATCACCCCCAAACCTCAGAGGTGGGAAGAACCTGAAATGTCACCTGCCTCATGTTTCTCAAACTCTGGGATGTGTCCCACAAGAGAGCAATGTTTTTTAAAAATCGATGAGGGAGGGAGGGAGGGAAAGAAGGAGGGAGGGGGAGAAAGAGGGGGAGAGAGAAACTGAGAGATGGATTTGTTGTTCCACTTATTTATGTATTCATTAGTTGCTTCTTGTATGCGCCCTGACTGGAAATTGAACCCCAAACCTTGTAACAGGACGATGTTCTAACCAAGTGAGCTACCTGGCCATGGGAAATGGAATAGAATAAAAATTACTGGAGTGCATCCCGTGTAGTAAAAATAAAATTTTTCGAAATTCCCATTTCAGTTACTGAATGTATGTCATTACTGCCTCAGACCCAAGCACCTAGGACTCCTGCCCCAGGCCATGTACTCAGAGGCCCTCCCCAGCATTTGCCTGAGAGCAAGGGGTCTGCAGGGCCAGGCCCGCCCCCCACTACCTGCCCTTGCTTCTGGGCCAAGGCCAGAAGGTCTGGGATCCAGGTCTCTGGGCTAGCAAACCCAAGTCCACACCCAGTCTGTCCTGCTGAGGGGTTGATGTCTGCTAGAAATTCTAAGCCATTCTGAGAGTGGTCAAGGGCACTGTAGCCAAAGTGTGGGCTGGGTGTCCACATCAGTGAAGCCCAGTGTGATGAGGGGCACAGTGGCCAGGCAAGAAGAGAACAGGCACGAGTTGCCATGTATCCCATGTCCCCAAGTTCTCAGATGCTCAGACAGACCTGGGTGTGTGTGTGAACACTTGTATTTGTCATGTGCATGTGTGCTTGTGTATGTGAACATGAATGCATGCACATGTGTGGATAGCATGTGTGCACACATGTATGAATGTGAGCATATACCCTGTGTTCATGCACTGTGTACATGAACATGTATGTGCACACCCTGCAGGCATGGACATATGTGCACAAGTGGTTTACATGTATGTGTATGAATGCATGTGGGCATGGTTGTACATGCATGTGCATGTGTGCACACACGTGCATGCTGGGTTGTGAGGCTCTGCCCTTGGTCAGCAGCTCAGTCCAGCAGGTTGGAGAGGGCTGTCAGTCCATGCCATTCACCCATATGGTGGGTGGACTGATTCCATGGTACTGCCATCCTCCCGGAGGAGTTTCCTCAATGTCTTCCAAGTCTGATGCTCAGACCGGGAGCTCCTTGAGCAAGCCCTTGCCAACCCTCTGGGTCACAGCCAGGCTTCATAAACGTTTGTTGAATGAATATTCGAGGGAAGGAACACAGGCTCAAAAATCCAGCAGCCAAGTCCCAAACACCACCAACTTACACACAGCAGGGGAGGAGTTGATGGGTTTTGTCAAATAACCGGGTGATCACCTAGGCCTGAGACATAGCATGGATACTTCCAGAAGGACCCCAGCCCACATTCCAACCAGGGCCAGGCCCCATGCCCAGTTCTGTCACAGCCCTGAGACACTGGGGTCCCAAGAATGTCTGGTGTCCCCTGGTCTGGGGCCTGTGTACCTTGGCTCTTTCCTAGTGCAGCCCAGGGTGGGGCACAAGGTGGCCCAGGCCCTGCTGCTGGAACTCACCCCCGGCCAACCAGCCAGGGTGCATGTAGGGGCTCTCGAGGAAGCCCTGAAGTGAGCAAGAAACTCCACAGATGTTTACCAGATATGAAAGTGAAGAGTCCACACCTGTCCCCTGGCGCTGCTTCCTCCAAGGCCTCGTGCAAGGCAAGTGCTTTCTTTGGGCCTCAGTGTGCCCACTGTGCAATGGGCGTGTCTTTCCTTTCTCTCCCCTGTTATCATGTTATCGTTACCGTTGTTGACACAGAGCACAGGATCGCCTCCGCATCAGAGGTGGGGCTCCGAGAATCCAAACCCATGAAGGAGGAATCCTGCTGTGGGATGCTGCCTGGAGGGGTGGTCGGCTGATCACAGTCCAGGGGGACTAAAGCACCCCACGGCCTCCCCTGGGCACTGAAGTTCACTGAGAGGGGCACCGGAGGATGAAGACGCGGCTCGCAGGACTAACACAGGGGCACAAAGGGAGCATGCCTGCCAGCTGCCGAAGGGAGCCCGCCCCTGGCAGGAGGCTTGTAGGCAGCTGTGGAGGGAGGAGCATGGCGAGTTTCAAGCAGCACAGAGCCGGGTTTCCAGGTGGCGACTGTATTTGCCCAAAGGGACACCTTTTCCTGTGGCTGCAGAGCCACCTCATGAATTAGTGGTGTCCCTGGGTGTCCTGAGCGAGTGAGAGGACCAGGGGGACTGTGTGTCCCTGCTGTTCTGTTTATGTCACAATGGCATCTCATGCCAGCCCTGCAGCAAAGGGCTAATGGCCCCAGTTCACACATAGGGAAGCTGAGCTGCAGAAGGTGGTCACCAAGGTTCTCTGGCTGGGGGGGAGGGGGGAGGATCCAGGCCCCATGCCTGGACCACGTGGATCCCTGTCCCTGGTGATGGCCCCACCCCTCCCCCCAAAATAGCTGCCCAGCATCTCCAGGAGTCTGACAGGGCCTGCCCTGCACTGTGCAGCCAGCCTCTCCCTTCACCTCCTGCAGCTTGAGAGGCCCAGGAGGGTGCAGGTTCAGCCAGGCGGTGAGCCTGCCAAGGTGCCCCCTTGCTGGCTCTTGGCTAATGACTCATTTTTGCAAGATCAGAGGCCTCATTTACTACAAAGTAGATTGGACTTGCCTGCTTGGCTCCCTCCAAAACAATGCAAAGTCTGGCCCTCTGCCTCCGAGGCCTGCCCTCCAACAGCCCCGGCTGTACGCAGCCAGGCTCTGCAGATTGTGGCTGCGAAGGGCTAGGTCAGCAAGCCAGCATTGGACCAGCTCAGGGATGGAGCTCACCTTTAACTGGGGCCCCGCCCCTGGGCTCAGGCAGGGCTGGCTCTCCAATGGGGGGTCCTTCCTACTGCCCCAATTAAGGGTGTCCATGTGAGTGGCCCACACCACAGTGAGGGCCCCCAGGGGCCAACAACCTGCCCCTATGCCTCAGAGCTCAGCCTCTGGTCAAGATGCCAGCTGAGGCTAGTGCTATGGAGCTCAGCCTCCAAGGATGAGCAGGACTCTGAAGGGCAGAGACGGAGGAAGAGAGGCTGAGACAGGGAGGGCTCATGAGGGGTAGAGCCCCCAGGGATGGTGAATGAAGCCCTGCAAGGGGCTACTGTGCAACAGGCAGTGACAATGGCTCTAATGTGGTTCTTCCCCCAATCCAAGCCCTGCCCCAAAATGTGGATAAATGTGACTCCCATTTTCCAGATGGCAAAACTGAGGCCACAAGGCCCAGAGCTACCCCATTGGTGAGCAGCTGCTCCAGCTCAGAAATCCTGCTCTTGACTCCCTGCTAGATTCCTGTGGAGCCTCTAAGCCTGTCAGCAGTGAGGAGCAGAGGAAGGGCATGGCTGAGTGCCAGCACTGCATCTGAGGAAGGAGAGACCTGGAGGTCAGACAGCACCTTGGTCAGCAATGGGAAAGGCCCAACAAAAGGGATGAGAGTGCACAACAGAGGGAACTGGATCCTGAGTGATGCAGAGGCCCGATGCCTGCACCCTGAAGATGGGTGGAGTGCAAGGGCTGTCAACAGGGGTGACATCTGGTCTTGTCTAGAGACATTTTTGGTTGTCATGACTCGGGGTGCTATTGGCATGTAGAGGGCAATGCATAGAACAGCACCCCCCACCCCTGGATTGAAAACAATCTGAACCCAAATGTCAATACAGCTGGAGTTGAGGCACCAGGGATAGGGGCATCCTCAGACCATAGGACACGAGTGGAGCAGGTGTGGGCAGGTAGGGGTGTAGTGAGGAGGAGCTCAGGGACCCCTTGCATTGAAGGGAAGTGGTACCAACAAAATACCCATGAGGAGGTGTGCAGGAAGGAGCTGAAGGCATGGCCTTCAGAGGACCGAGGTGCCCTCTCTGAGAGCTCAGGCCACCCCAAAAGCTCTATGGGTTCATCCCACGTCAACCAGTGGTCCCTGCACCCAGCCCAGGTGGGTGTGGGTTACTGCAATTGAAACATTCCTCTAGGCGTTGCTCGAATGGTATTTTTGCGATTCAAGTCCATGACCCCCTGACTTTTAGGAAGGGAGATGGTTCTAGACTCTGTGTGGGCCCGAGTCAGTTGGAAGGCCTTGACAGCGGAGCTGAGGGTTCCTGGAGAAGAAATCCTGCCTGTGGACAGCGGCTCCAGCCCAGGCCTGAGAGGTGCAGTGGCCCCTCCTGGGGGCCTGCGCTGCAGATTCTGGGCCTGCCCGGCCAGCCCCACCCTCACTAAGCCAGTCCTGGAGTTACAGCTCTTCCTATCTGTCTCCTACTTCTGCATCTCTGGTTGGACCCTGCCCCGTACAGCAGTTTAAAGAAGAGCCAAAGGCTGCCAGGGCCATCCCAGGGAATACGGACCAAGAATTGGTCACCAGCACTTGCTGGAGGCCGCTGGTGGCCTCTGAGAGTGCAGACAGCTAAAAGCTTCCTGCAGGGAGTGGGCACAGGGCAGGGGCCGTCCCAGGTGGCTGGTCAGCAACGCAGTCGCAGCCTCCTGGGCCCACTCTGCCCTGCCATATCACAGCCTGAACTTTAATGAGGCCCCAGGGGTTCAGACGCTCACCACCATCTGAGATGCATGGTGCAGACCACCGGGCAAGGTGTTATTAGCTGGGAAGGGAAAGGGAGATGACAGGGGAGGGAGAACCCAGAAAGGCACAGAGAGGAGGGGGCAGAATCAGGGGTTTCCATGTAGGAAAACACAACAATACACAGTGTGTGGGGACAAAAATCACACCTTCCCCGCCCTGCTGTGCAAATTAAGGATGGCAGGGGGAGAAATGTGCTCAACAGTCAAGACACACCTCGGCCCGGCTTTCTTCCTGGCTGCCAGACTAAAGACAAGGGGAGTGGTGAGGGGAGGACAGGAGGGTGGAGAGAAGGTGCAAACAGGGGAGGAGGGGGCTTTAATTAATCAAGGACCCCAGCTTGGAAACCCCACAGAGCCGGCTATGAATCCCACTATGTGATCTTAGGCAAGTTACTTCACCTCTTTGAGCCTGTGCTGCTGCATCTGGACAATGGGGCCAACAATGAGCCTTATTCTTTCTTTCTTTCTTTTTTTAAGATTTTATTTATTTATTTTCAGAGAGAGGGGAGGTAGGGAGAAAGAGAAGGAGAGAAACATCAACGTGTGGTTGCCTCTTGTGTACTCCCAACTGGGGACCTGGCCTGCAACCCAGGTACGTGCCCTGACTGGGAATCCAACAGGTGACCCCGCAGGCCAGCACTCAATCCACTGAGCCACACAAGCCAGGGTCAATGACCCTCATTTTATAAGGTTACTGGGTGCTAAGAGGTGTCAAGTACCCAGAGTGTGTCCTACATATGATTTCATTGGTTTTATCATTATTGGGAAAGAGGAGAGAGTTACACACATGGGTCTATAAACCCTGAAACCAAGGCACATAGGCCAAGATTTGAGGCAGCAGCCCCATCTCGTGGCCAGCAGGGACAAGGCCCTAGGCGACAGCACATAGCAGCATTGCGTTTTCCCACCTCCAGGTACAGGAGTCCTGCTTGGAACCTGCCCCACTGGCCTGATGCGACTCAGAATCCCCACCCTGTGTCCAAGGCTGCCCCTGGAGCTGGTTGTCCAGAAAAGGGGCACCCAGGGGGTCCTTGTAAGACTCCCGGAGCCTGGAGAAGAGCAACTAAGAGATGCTCAGGGGTAGCCAAATGGTCCTGTGCCTCCAGGCTCCATGTCAAGGCAGAAAGCACCAGGTAGGCATAGAATCACCATAAAGGTGACTCAGGTACACACAGCCCTCTCATCCAGAGGTCTCAGGGCCTGACACACACGCTCATTAAATGTCTCTGGCATGTATTTAAGGAGGAGGAGGTCCCAGACCCGCACTTCCAGGGCCACACCCTGGTCTGGGCCTTACATCTTCAAGCAAACTGTAAAGATCAGAAGCCATTTCCCTGTTTCCCTCAAGAGAAAGTTGAGCTCAGATAGGTTAGGTGTCTTGCTCAAGGTCACACAGCAGGGTATATATGAACTGGGTCTCTCTAATTCACAATCTAGTTGATTGGATTAACTCTTGCCCCATAGCTAAACTGGAGAATTGAACCATTAACAGCTCCTTTGCACCTCGGGCTATCTATGCAGCCAGGCAGAAATGATTCCTACCACTTATTGCAAGACCCATCCAAGCATGGGGAAGGTCTGGCCTGGAACTTGACCTTTGATATTTGTCAAAGGGAGGCCAGGGGAGTCAGAAAGAGTGCAGAATTTAGGACCAAACAGGTGTCATTTAAAAGCATTGTCAATGATGAAAGATTTCAAGTATACACAAGAAAATTTAGCAAATACACTGGTACCCACCTCTGGCCGTGTACCGCCCCCCCTACCCCCACCCTGGATCTAGTACAGATGAACACAACTGCACAGCCCAGCCAATGTGCCCCATGAGAGCCTGGGGAGCCCCGCAGGTGCTTGAGAAGCAGCCTGTGCAAAGTGCCTGCTACTTGACCCCGGGCTTCCATTTCCTGCAGCTGCTCTAACAAGTGACCACAAACTAAGTGCCTTCAAACACCAATTCACTCTTTTATAGTTCTAGAGGGCATATGCCCGACATGGGACTCACTGGGCTAACATGAAGGTGTGGGAAGGTTCCTTCTGCAACTCTAGGGGAAAATGCATTTCCTTTTCCTTCCCAGCTTCCAAAGGTGCCTGCATTCCTTGGCTCATGGCCCCTTGGCTCATGACCTCTCCAGTCTCTCACTTCTGTCATCACCTGTCCTACTTCCTCTTCTGTAGCATCTCCTCTTTCTCCCTAAGAACCCTGTGATACTGGTCCCACCCTAATAATCCGGGATCATCTCATCTCCAGGTCCGTAATCACACCTGCCAGGTTCCTTATGTCATATAAGGTCATCTAGGCACAGGTTTTATAGACTAGAACACAGACATCTTGGGGACTAGTATTCAGCCTGGCACAGCGTGTGTTTAATAAACATGACTTTGTTCCTGGTCTTTCCTCCTCCTCCCCATCATAAGAGGAACACATGGACCCTGAGGAGCCCACCAAGGAGACACAAAGCACTGGCAGGTGCAGGCGAGTTTAAAGGAGTAGCAACGCAGGGGTGAGAAGTCCAGACTCAGGGTTCTAGGTTAAGCTTGTTGGGGGAAAGGGTCTTGCACCTGCCTCTCGTGCCCAGGCGATGCATCCACAATGGGGTGGGGGTGCCGGTCCGCTCTGCGCGCGTGAGGGATGCTCTGCCCTGGTTCTCCCTGCACCCTAGCCTCCTTGCCTCCAGCTCTCCTTCCCAGGCAGCCCAAGTTACTGTTTTAATGAGTTCCTTGCCCTCTAATTAGCAGGTGCGGCTTTGAAAGGAAGCGCCTGGTGTTTACCTTGAGCGGAGCCTTTAATAACCAAACCCAAGGAATGGCGGGCTGGCTCCCTCCTAATCCCCATCTAAACGGCAGTGCTTAATGAGCCTTGGCACCAGCAAACCTTCTCCTGCCCTCTCCCAGGCGCCCCACAGCGCCCCAGGGGCTTGTTACTGAGCAGCTTCAGCCCTGCCCGGAGACACCCCAGCAGCCCAGCAGAGACTGGGGGGAGGACAGATCATGCCCAGGTTGGGTGGCATCCCCTGCGTCAGGGGGACACCCTGGCTACCATTTACCAGCACCCACTTGGAGCCCATGCTCTTTTGAGGAGGAGGCTTCACATGTCCAAGGGGCTGACACATCACTCCAGCTGTACTGTCCTCCCCATGTCACCCCAACAGGGGACTCAGGGGGGCTGAGCCCTGAATATACAGACACTTGGGTGCTTTATAGGTACCTGCTGGATTGAGTTTACACACAACAGCCCTGAGAGATAGGTAGTGTTAATCCCCATTTTCCAGATGAGAAAACTGAGGTTCAGAAAAGTGGGTGGAAGATTTTGCTAGAAAGTAAAGGTGGTACTGGGACTCCAACTAGGACTGTGGCTCTTTCTGCAGAACCCAGGAAGCTGGGGCAGGAGCAGGGCAGAGAGCAGAGTTCAAACATAAGAAACAGGGGATGTCGCCTGAGCCTCCGGCCCCCCTGGGGGTTAAAGCGATGACCCCACTTAGCCCACCATTGAATGACCGCCCCACTGGAGGGGTCCGGTTTCTGAGGACCATGGCCACCCGCCTGCAGATCCAGCAGTCTCCTGCTGCAAGGCTGGGGGGCAAGAGGCCTGCCCGGTCTCCTCTGTCCCTGTGCATACAATTAGCTGCCAGAGGCCTGTGGTGAAGCGGGGCCCCAGAAGGAACAGCCAGCTGCAGGGCTGGGTGGCAGGCCTCCTAAGTCATAGGAGAGCCCACAAGAACACGAGGCAAGGGGAAGGGTGGGGGAGCCGCACAGGAGCCCAGGCCCATCGTCTCTCTCCACTCCCTCCCCAATGCACCCTCTGCAGGGACCAGAAAGGGCCTATACTCTGAGGAAGAATATTCTAGAACATGAGGGCTTTTGTTTGCTTCCTTTTAAAAATAAATGGATCTGCCTCCCACCCCATTTTGTGCTGTAGTTACCGCCCCCTCCGGCCTCGTGAATAGCCTGCCAGTCTGCCAGGGGAGCTTGAAAGGCTTTTGGAGTGTTTAGGCAGGAGGGAAGAGGCCTCTGCGGGCTTCCTTTGTTGAGAAAGGCCCCCGCTGGGCCTTTATCTGGTTCAGACGCTCTTCCTGTGGCCACAGACACACCCAGAAGGGGCTCAGGAAGCCAGGCCCATGTCCCTCCTGCGACTCGGGGCCCACCGAGGCCAGTCCTTCGGGGCTCTGTTTGGAAGAACCTGGAGTCTGCCAAGTCCCCGGTGCTCTCCTGTCCTAGTCCCTCTAGTCCCTTGGTCTGGCAGGCCCCCAGCGGCCTGGCATGGGTCAGGCAAGGGCAGAGGCTGAGCGCTGGTTAAGCATTTACTGCAGGCAGCACTGTGAGGTCAACATGGGAGGGAGATACTGGAGATCTGAATGGCCTTCTGGGCCTCGGCCCAGGGGCTAGCTGGATTCAGGAGCAGCCAGGGATCTGTGCCAGGCATTTGGGGAACAGAGGGGGCACAGTGATAAAGCTGACTCAGCCCCTCCTCTCTAGGAAATTTGTTATTAAGCAAGAAAGATGTCATCCTTCTGAATAACCTGATATATAGCAGTGAGAGAACCTTGAGAATTCATGGTTCTCAGGACCTCAGTTTTCCCCATCTGTAAAATGGGTTGCTGGCAGGGGAGGGCACCTGCAGGAACCCATCTATCCCTGACCCTTTATGTTTCAAGAAGAGATTCTATTTTTCAAAATGTCCACAATGGTATTTCCCATCCTACATGCTCTTTCGGAACCTTCTGGTTTCCTTCCTTTCCCTTGAACATGGGGGCTGGGAGAGACCATTGTGACAGCCCCCACAATGTAGTATGGCAAGGGGCAGAGGAGAGGTTGACTAAAAGGAGGCTTGGTCGTAAAGGTGCCTGGCTCTTTCTCTTGGGATGTTTGGTTTTGAGGTACAGCCACTGTGCTATGACAAAGCCCAGGCTGTGTGTGTGTGTGTGTGTGTGTGTGTGTGTGTGTGTGTGTGGTGGGGGGGGGGCACAGCTCAGCTCCTTGCTACCAGCCTGCCCCAACCTGCCAGCCTGCCAAGTGTGTCATCTTGGAGGTGGGCCCTCAGCTCTAGTTAAGTGTGGAGCAGAGAGGAGCCCTCTGGCCCAGCCTCACCAGGTTGTAGATCTGTGAGCAAAAGCCATGCTTGTTGCTGGTCTTTGCTCACTGCTGAGTTTGGGGTGTTTGGTCGCACAGCACAGCACATACCAAGAGCCCACAGAAACTTGCCAAAGATCGGTTCTCAAGCACGAGTTGAAGTTCACACAGTAAGTAGTTCCTTTGTGCCAGGCACTGTTCTAAGCACGGAACTCATTTTCATCCTAACATCATCCACGCTTATTTTACAGATGACAAAACTGAGGCACAGAGAGGTTAAATACCTAGCTTGAGGTCACATAGCCAGGAAGTGGTGTAGCTGGGATTCAAACTCTGCCAGTGGCTCCAGAGTCCTTCTCACCCTTAACCTTTTGGTTTTACTACCCTTTCCCCAGTGGCTGTGATGGTCCCAAGTCCTGAAAGAGCCAGGAAGGCCTCCCTTCCAGGCAATTATGCTCTTTCCCATGAAAAGATACTGTCAAATGCAAACCTTCAGTCCATTTTTCTGTCTCCATGTGAATACATTTTTAAATCAATTTTTTAAAAATGTCCTTTATCACACCACAGGACCCAGTTTGAGGGTTGAAAACCAAGATCAGCACGGCTGGCTGGTGGCACAGTGGATAAGGTGCCGGCCTGCAAACCCAAAGGTCACTGGTTTGATTCCCAGCCAGGACACATAACCAGGTTGCAAGCCAGGTCCGTGGCTGCAGGCAAGTGAAAGGCAACCATACATTGATATTTTTCTCCCTTTCTTCCTCCCTGCCCTTCTCTTTATAAATCATGAATAAAATCCTTTTAAAAAAGAAAACCACAATCATGATAGTGAGAACTTCAAGGAACAATCACAAGCCCTGAAGGTCAAAGTAGCATGGGACACAAAGATAGAAGGCCAGCAGTCCAGGCCCCAAGCAATGCCCTTACCAGGAAGGCTTTCTGAAAACCTGAGATATCATTTACACATCATAAAATGCACCACTTTAAAAGTGTACAACTCAGAACCCGGTAAGACTTAACTGCCCGGTAAGGCTTAAGAGCCTAACTTGCACAAGCTCTGGCCAGCCAATGTCCCCACTCCCAGCCCCTTAACCTGTCACCCTAAGGGCAGCTGAAGTACACAGCAGACCCAATCCCTTATGCCATGGTCTGCTGCAACCATCAGAAGGTTCCAGAAATGCCACACCTTTGGCGCCGAACACTGTCTCCCACTCACTTCGTGTTCTGGCAGAAAGAAAGCCTGCCAGACAGAACACATGACTCCGTTTTGAGTTCGGAGACTGGTCCTCCGTGTTCCAGGCCTACCTGACATTGGCTCCCAAGCCGCTCTCCGAGGTTCCATCTGTGCCATGGCCCACAAATGCTCACAGGCAACAGACAGTAGGGCCCTGTTCTGTTTTCTCCTTCAACAGCTTTGTTGGGAGGCTGGAGACAGCGACCACGGGCATTAAGCTTTCACCTTCACCTCAGAGCAGCCAGGGCGGTAAGAGGTCCCTCCCGCACCAGCACGGACCTCAATGTCACCTGAACCTCGGCTTCCTCAAATGCAAAATGGAGCCTCAGCTCTTCCAGTGCAGAGCCGTCTGCAAGCTGAGAGCGACGTCCCAGGAGCACTGTAGCCTGGGTGCAGGAGACCCCCATAAATGTTAGCTGTTGGCACAACCGCAATATAAATAGTCCTCTGGTCACTGCATGTGGCAAGTTCACGTCTGATTAGGTTTATGTATTTATTTTGCTTTGCAGTAGGGTTTAGAAGTGCAAACAGTGTGGCCGCCAGTTACAACGTTTGCAGGAGCCTCAGGGAGCTCCCCTGCCACTCTGGGTGGGCTGCTCCCCTGCCCCTGCGCCCCCGGCTTTGAGATGCTGACCCATCCAGTGCTCTGAGACCACGGACGGCAGAGGATGCACTGTTTCCTGGAACATATGTCACATGACACTGAGCCGGCCTCTGGCGGGCTCCAGCGGACGGGGATGTTGAACTTGGAAACGGACACTGTGCTCTGGGAGGCCGGGAAGGTCCACCCCACCTGCCCTTCCAACTTGCAAGTTGCTGGGTGCAGAGCCCCAGACACCTTCCCATGCAAGCCTAGTACCAGCCCTGAGCAATGGTCACCCAAGGGTGCCGGGGGAGGAGAGCGGAATTCCAGGTCTGGCTCTACCCAGCTGGTTCAGGGACCTTAGGTGTGTCCCTGACCCCTCCCAGAGCCACACTGTCCTCATCTGTAAAACGGAGCTGTCATTCTAGACGGGAGATTCAACTGGCTGCAAGCAATAGAATTCTTTCCCCCCTTTTTCCTTTCAAATAAGAAATAGATAAAAGCAGAATAAGCTCAGGCATTAAGGGTTGGGGAGTATGGAGCTGATTTCTCTGCTTCCCGCTTCCCTCTCCTCCCTGTCCTATGGCTCCCAAAGCCCCTTTGTTTAAAAATTCATTATTTCGGCCCTGGCTGGTGTGGTTCAGTGGAATGAACACCGGCCTAAGAACCCAAGGATCGCTGGTTCAATTCCCAGTCAGGGCACATGCCCAGGTTGCAAGCCAGGTCTCCAGCCAAGTCCCCAGCTGGAGGCAGATAAAAGGCAACCATACATGGGTGTTTCTCTCCCTTTCTTCCTCCCTCCCTTCCCCTCACTCTAAAAATAATGAACAAAATCTTTTTTAAAAAAGTCATTATTTTAAGGATACCATGGTATTCCCTTGAATTTACATGAGCATTCTTTGAGGCTAGAGATTATCTGAGCGCCTGCCATGTGCCAGAAGCTTTTCTAAAAGCTAGGACAGAGGGGAGCAAAAAGGGGATGGATGTAATACAACAACAATAAAATTAAAAAATATATATTAAAAAAAAAAAGTTAGGACATACAGCTGTGAACAAGACCGACAAGGTCCCGAGGCTTCCAGACTCTTAAGGGCAATAAGAGTTCTATAATACGTGATATATGCAATATGATATAATACGAAACATAGGACATGCAGGGATAAGTAGCAAAAAAGAAACTAGTCACGTAAAGAGGATCAAGAGTGATGGAGTGTGTTATTTTGGGAAGGACCGTTGGAGGAGATTCCTAAGGGAAGTGAGGACTGAGCTCTGAGTGCCTTCTAGGCGGGGGAACCGGCAGGTGCAAAGGCCCTGAGGTACTTTGGAGGAAGGGCAAGAAGGTGTGTGTGGCAGAGACAGCCAAGAAGAGTAGGAAGAAAGGAAGTAGGTGAGCCAGCTAAGGGGTCAAATCAGTTTGACAGGCTAAGTGTACTGAATTGAATAGTGCCCCCCACCTTCTGTCCCCTTGGAACCTCAAGATGTCACCTTGAGGAAGTAGGGTCTTTGCAGATGTAATTAGTTAATATGAGGTCACAATGGATTAGGGTGGGACCTAAATCCTGTGAAAATGCCTTTACAAGAAGACACAGGACACTGAGGAGAGGCGAGGGAAAGACAGAGGTAGAGGCTGCAGGAATGTGGCCACAGGCCAAGGAACACAACCCCCGGGAGCTGGAAGAGGCAGCAGGATCCTCCCCTAGAGCCTTCAGAGGGAGCACAACCCTGCCCGCACCTTGATTTTCGACTTCTGACCTCCAGGACGGTGGGAGGAGAGGTTTCCATTGTTTAAGCCCCCCGGTTTGTGCAGCCCCAGGACCCTCACACACCCAGCAAAGGACTTTGGTTTTATTCAAGATGAGACGGGGGTCCACATGAACTTTGAGCATGAACAAGGCCTGATCTGACTGGCATTTTAAAGGCTTGTGTTGTGTAACAGTGCCCACTACACCAGGCTGCTAGCTTCAGGGGAAGCTAATAGGGACAACATTCTGGGGGAGGAAAAAGAAACCAGTCACGATCTGAGGTCACCTAGGAGGCCTTGGGTGGGTGGCACATGTCTGCTAAGCCAATCATGTCTCAAGAGCTGGCTCCCTCTGTGGGAGGGTGACTGGGGGTCCTGCCCAGGTAGGGCCACAGCCTTCCACCCTACTCTCTACCGCAGCCCGTCCGGAGACCCCCGCCCCAGGAACAGCGGCAAAATAGATTCTCCGGCCCCGAATGGTTCTCCCTGCTGCCTTATTTAAAGTTTCCCAGACAGAATTTTTCCTCTGAAAATTTGGAGCCTGTCATTACCCATCCAAGAACCTGTAATCTTTTTTTAAAAGGAACATAGCCCCGAAGGAGAAATGAGTCAGCTGGGTAGCGTCAGCTGTACGCTTTGAATGGAGACAGAGAGGGAAGGAAGGTTCAGCCAGTGACCCAACAAGCATCTATTAAGCACCCTGTGTTTGCCAGGCACTTTGCTAGGTGTTCCCACAAATGCAGCTTTAATTCGATTTGACACTATTTTACTAAATGTATATAATTTATGAAAAGCCTTTCAAGAAAGGTGAAAAAGGTATACGATCCAAAGCCCACCTGAAATAAGTGGGTACAAGGCAGAATGTGCAAACACCCAAGGACAGGACTCTAATTAAGAGGTCACAGGGACGTGTAGAGAACACAGGGTGAAATAACACTGGGTCTGGAATTCATGGCCCCTGTGAACTTTGTGTTTGGGCAGCGCCTCAGCTTGTTCATCTGTAAAATGGTCGTGACAATGGCTGCCTGAGACCTTGCAGGGTCATCACCAAGCTCTGGTGGGGTGTGGCTGAGGAGTCCATCCTACAGTGAGTGACCTCATCAGCCCAAAGGGCCACACCCCAGCTGGACCGAGGGAAGGCGGAGAACACACGAGGTCACCTGAGGGCCACCTCCCCCCTCCTCCTTGGCCCTGTTGGCTCCTTAAGAACTGCCAGCCTGGCTTACAAGTGACATCGGCCATGTTGCTTAGGGATGCTTGAGATTACTGGGCCATTTCCCAGGTGAGGACACTAAGGCCCAAGGTCAACATCATGGCTGCACCCACAGCTAAAGGAGCCCAAGAACTGACAGTCCCCCTCCCAGCTCCGTTTCCTGGCAGCAGCTTTGGAGAGATTACGAGGGAGGGAGGAGCTGAGAAGCCAATCATTGCTGATGGTTTTCTACAATGCCTGTCTGACAGGATTGGTGGGGTTGTGCCCACAGCAACGCCACCACGGACCCTGATGACAGCCTCCCGTCTACATGTGCCCGCCGCTGCCCTGTGCTTCGGTACCATGCGCTCAAGTCCCCACAGTGGAGAAGACTGTCACCCCCTTCAACAGATGAGAAAACTCGAGCACAGGCCAGCTCAATGGCTCGTCTACCAGGGCCAGCCAAACCCCTTAGAGAAATGTCCTTGTCTAAAAAGGCCCCCTTCTTCCTTGCAAAAGGCCAGCTTTCCTGAGGGGACAGGTGGTGAGGGTGCTGAGTGCCCTGCTCTGAAGTGTCCCAGACGCAGGTCCCTGCACCCCCTTCCTGCACACGGAAAGGCCTCTGTGCAGCCCCCTCACCTTCCCTGTTCAAACCTTGTCCTGTCCCCTTGTCAGGCCTTTGCAGCTGCTGTTCTTCCTGTCTGGCATGCCAACCTCTCTCTTTCCCAGCTTTCTAGGACCTTCCCAGTTCTTTTGAGGCCTGGCTGGGGCCTTATCTTCCTCAGAAATCCCAGCCCTAGGCTGACAGTCCACCACTTCATAACTGGTAAGAGATGGCTTTTGTCTTGTGTGGGGTCCCTAGAGGCAGGCCCTGAGATAAGGATTAGAGTGGAAGCCATTGGTCTGGGAGAGACCAGATACAGGGGTGGGAGGTGAGACTGAAGGCAAAGCAGCCAGGGTTGGGTGCTCTGCTGCTCACCAGGCTTTAGGGCACCAATGGCTGCTCAGTCTCACTGCCTGGGGGCGAGGGAGTCCAGCTCCATTGGTCAGAAAAGGCAGAGAAAGCCCTCAGAGTGGGCAGCATCAGGTGGGAAATGAGGGTGGGTCCAGGGGAGCTGGCTGGGTACCCCATCTACCACCTATAGGTGCTGACCAACCAGATTGAGGCCAGCTGTGAGGCATGTCAGCCCTTGCTTCATAGAAGGTCCCACCAGACCAAGGTTCCATTCTGTTCCCATGCTATCCTCGGAGCTCAATACCTGTGCAGCACACAGTAGGTACTTAGCACATGCTCATGGATAAGTCAACATAGCAGACGGCGCCAGAGACCTTGCCACCTGCTAAGAGAATAAATGTCGCCTCTGCCTTAGGCCCCAGGAGAGAATGGAAGCCTCCATCAGGCAGGAGCCTCAGTGCGACCTGCAGGGCCTGCCCTGAGCTCTGTGAAAGCAGGGTCCTCACATCAGCACCCGGACTCTGCCCAGGGGACTCCTGCTGTGATTACTATTGACTCAAGTGGCAGCTCATTCAATATTTAGACTCTGTGAAGCCTTTCCATGCTTTGCTGGGCAGCAGCCAAGCCAGATTGGGTTACCTGAGTTCGGCAGGCGTTCACACCTGCCCAGGTTCAGCTCTGCACACCCCACATTCCTGAGACAGAACAGAGAGCATCCTGCCAGGAGGATGCCTCCACCCGCCGCCCAAGACACAGAGGAAAACAAGCCATGGCGCCATCATGGCTGGTCACACCTGCAAAGTCCCTCAAGGTCAAGATGGGGAAGGGCACATCAGAGGGTTCCCAACCAGCTCAACCTGCTGCGAAGACCGCTGGTAATTTCCATGGCTCCTCTACTGAGGACACTTGCTGTCCTTGCAGATAGGTGGCCTGGTCTGCAGAAGGAACCTCTGCACTGACCCACCACTGCCCCCTACTGGCCAGTGGCCATGAGCACATCCCTTCACCTCTGAGCAGCTCTCTCCAGGCTAGGGGGTGAGACCCCAATCAACACTGAGATTGTGCTTTTTGGGTGCTCATCCCCCGGGGAAGAGAGAAAGTGCCCAGGCCAAGGGTCAGGAAGTGTGGGTCCCAGACCTGCTCATCTAAAACAGTGGTCATTGGGCACGTATGGCTATGGAGCCCTTGAACTGCACCCTGTGTTTATTAACTGAGATGTATAAGCAGACAAACTGGGTTTTAAAGATGTGCTAGGAAAAAAAAAAGCATATCTTACTAATAACTTAGTATGTTGATTACAAAATGAAATGGTGATGTTTTGGATATGCTGAGTTCAAAAAAAATACATCAAAATTAATTTCACCTGTTTTTACTCATTTCCCCCAGTTTTATTGAGATATACTTGACTTACGGCATTGTGTTAAAGTGTATAACATAATGATTTGACATATGTGTATGTTGTGAAATAACTGCCACACCACGTTTAGTTCATATCCATCACCTCACAGGCCGACAAATGTTTTTTCCTTGCAATGAGACTGTCTTTACTTTTTCTTCACGTGGCTACTAGGAAGTGTAAGACTGCATGTGGGACTGGCGCTGTATTTTCACTGTACAGTGGCCCTGCTCCAAAAGCTACCTGGCTGCTGTGGAGTTTCCTGTAAGTCACATGGCCCTTTGGAAGCCAACAGAGAGATCAGGTGGCCTCTGCCATCTCCATCCATCTAGGACCCTTGGTGGTCCTAAGTACTAACTCAGGAGCATTGGAGCAAAGCCCACAAGCTCCCCTCTGGTCTTACCACCAACACTTTTAGTATAAGTATGTGCCATGGACTATTTCAGTTCCATCCAGCACACAGTCTGGGCTCAGTGACTAGCTGTCAAATAAATGAGGAAAACCAGCACCTCCTCTAAGAAGACAGCAGCTAACCTAAGACCCCCTCGAACCCTTCTTGCACATTCCATGATGTGCTCAGGGTGGGCTCCACTCTGCAGGTAAGCCTGACTTCTCAAACAGCCTCCAACCACGACATCCACGCAGGAGACGTCTCAGCAGAACTGAGGTTGCCAGACACCCGGAGAGCTGGGCCTGACTGCTGGTGTCGTCTCCACCCTCCTGCTCTGGGTCTTGGTTTAAAGGAGGGCCTGGGCTGTTGGACCCTTGGGACCCAGCAGCAGTAAGTGTGGCACCAGCCTCCCTTCTCCTTGTTAACCCGCCCCTCTGTCTCATTCTCAGTTGTCAGAAAGCGAACTCTGCAGTGGTACCTTTGGAAGTTCTTGGGGGAAGCGGCTGAAGACAGAGTGGGCAGGGCTGGGTGTCTAGATATTAACTGGGCCTCTGCTTTGTCTCGGGCATGCATGGCAGGTTTTTTGAGCTGGCCCTGATTTGAAACACTGTGACCAGTTGTCCCACCAAACCAAAATGGCCTGGATGTTCCGCTAGGTCAGCATACGGCAAATGCAGGGACTTGCGCCAGCTTGCATGTTGATCACAATATGAGGGCCCAGAATTCTAAGCTAGAAGCACGAGCCCCCGAACTGCTCTGTCCCTCCTACCAGATGCCCTGGAAGATGCACAAAGACCATGCTGTGCCTGCCCTTGGGAGATCTTGCCTGGGTGGGTAAGACTCCAGAAATAGCAGGATAAAATCGCAATCTGGGGAAGCTAAGGGCCAAGGGCTGGGGGTAGAGACAGCTCATTGCTGTGGGGTTTCTTAAAGAGACATGACCCAGGCTGGCGGGGCCACCTGACAGTGTGGTAGAGGAGGTGGAAGAGGACGTGGGGAGCCTGCGTGTGTGTGTCTGTGAATGCATGTGTGTGCATATGTGTGCACGGGAGCATGTGCATGGGACCGTGGGGGAGCCAGCCTGGCTGCCTCCAAGGCCCGCCGTCTCCCCAGGCCCCTCTGTGCTCGCCATCCTCCATCTGGCCCCCAGCTGTCCTTTACCCAATGCTGGGCCAGGTCGCAGCATGTACGTGCACTTCAGCTCCACCCTGAGTGGTGAGCCTAACAATGAACACCCAGAGCAATGGAAAGAACTTCCCAACAAGTAGTTAAAGAGACGAAAGGCAAGGACTTACAACCAAGATTACTCTACCCAGCAAAGCTATCCGTTAGAATAGAAGGGCAGATAAAGTGCTTCCCAGACAAGGTAAAGCTAAGGGGGTTCATCATCACCAAGCCCTTATTACATGAAATGATAAAGGAACTTATTTAAAGAAAAAGACGATCAAAACTATAAACATTAAAATGGCAATAAATACATAACTATCAACAACTGAATCTAAAAAACACACTAAGCAAACAAGGAGAACAGAGGGAGAACCACAGGTCATTGGATGGTCACCAGGGGGAGGGGGAGGGAGGTGGGGAAAGATACAGGGATTACAAAGCACAAATGGGTAGGTTCAGAATAGGCAGCGGGGTGTTCAGAGCAAGAGGAAATGGAGAAGCCAAAGAACATACATGCACGACCCACGGACATGAGCTCAAGGAGGGGAGATGGCCAGAGGGAGTTGCTGGGTGAAGGGGTGCAAAGGGAGAAAAATTGGGGCAACTGTAGCAGCATAATCGATGGGAAAAACACAACTTCCCAAAGGGTCCCTGGGGGGTGGCAGCATTCGTGCCTCCTAATCTGGTGAGGTGTAGGCAACGAGCCTCTGGATCTAGGTCGTTTTCGTGACACTAGTCAGCAGAATAACCTCTTTTCCCTTTCTCTTCCTCCCCTCAGCTCCCCGAGGCACCGCCAGGGTGGAGGGTGGGTGGGGAAGAGGGGTCCTCCCTGATCCAGGCTGGATTCCTCCCCCCACCACAGCGGCAACTTGCTCACATCGCTTGCCTCCCAAGGCCCCCGATGAGCAGGTGTGGGCTTCCAGGGTGGACACTGCCGGCTCAGCTCTGCCCGGAGGGTGGCAGAGGCCAGGCCTCAGCCATGAGAGCAGCCCAGCAGCTCCCAAACCTGCTCCCCAAGGCTGTGCAACGGCGCAGGCCTTGCCCCCCCCCCCCCTTCTGCCCTCCGGGCCTGCCTGGGGCGGCCCCACTGTCCTGCTTTAGGACGAGGCCTCGCTCCCCTGGCCTGATGCCCCGCCAGCTGTCCCAGGGTGACCAACAGGGCAGGAAGCCCTCTCACAGCAAAGGACTGGGGGAGCGTGAACAGGAAGCAGAGCTGGGGGCAAGAGGCGCGTTACTCTGCTTGGCTTCCTCAGAGCTGACACAAAAGGGGCCCTTGTCCAGGAGAGAGAGAGGGAGCCGGGACAGACAGGCCCTGGCCCAGCCAAGCAGGCTGACCCAGGACACCCACCAGGGTGGTCTTTAGGCGGGGCAGCTCCCCCAGACATGGAACCACAGGGGACAAGGTTGAGCAGGGTATCTCAGGAGCCTTGAAGAGGAGACATGTGGCAAACGGGGGCTGTCTGAGAAGCAGGGCGGTGGGCAGGTGCTGGCAGGAAAACATCGAGGATTAACAGCCTTCGCGTCCTGCTACAGTTGGAGCACCCGCTGGATCGGGGGACGGGCACAGCTGGGAATGTGCAGAGCAGACACTCGTACTCAGAGCCCACCGGCAGCATCTACTCCCAGCTGTGGTCTAGAGACGAGGCCCCCAGCAGGCCCCACAAACTTCTTTCTCATAAGAATGGCAGGAGCAGATCTGCTCCCCAACATGGGCCTGGAGGCTGGGGTCTGGTCACACACCAGGTGTCGGTCTTTAGGGTCTCTGTCAGCATCACTGCACTATGGCCCCAATATCCCTTCATCTCCTGCTCCGTGGCCCAGCCCCTTGGGAATTGCTCCAGCTCACCCAGGCGTGGACCTGGAGGGGAGAGGGGGCCTCAGCGGTCCCTTCTCTGAGGCCAGCTTCAATCTGGATAGGTAAGACCTTCCCTTCCTCCTTCTTCTTGCACTGGGGTGAAGTGAACTGTGCCCCCCGACCAAGGCATGTCCTTCTGGAACCTGTGACCATGACCTGATTCAGAAAAAAATATCTTTGTAGATGGAATTAAGGTAAGATGAGGTCACCCTAGATTAAGGTGGGCCTTAATCTATCCAATGACAGATGTCCTTATGAAAGAAAGGCAGAGGGAGATTTGAGGACATAGAGAATCATGGAAGAGAGGCCATATGATGACGGAGGCAGAGACTGGAGGGATGTGGCCACAGCCAAGGAACACTTGGGGCCCCCAGATGCTCTGGTGGGGAGCCCATTGCGTGGTGGGGGGCAGTACCTCCTCTGTGCTAGGTCTGTGGGATTTGGGTCTCAGCCATCTGCTGCAGGGGGAGCCCAAGAAATGGGGTATCTGTTGGGCCTTGGATTTTGGGGCTGCCACCAAGAGAAAGGCCATTCCTCCCCTCCCAGCTTCGCTCCACTGTCAGATGGCCAATGGCTGGAAGACCAGCTAAGCCTCCTGACAGACTCACGCCCCTTCTGAAGGTTGTGAAGAGAGGCGGGACAACTGCTTCTGCTCCAAAGGTTCTGAAGTGCAGGGGCATGGAAGGAAATGGGGCCTCTCCGGTGCACCCCAGACGTGCCCAAACCCCACCCTGAGCAGGCTGTGAGCACTGCGGAGGCTCCTATAGTGCAGGGGGCACTGCCAGTGCAGGGACACAGCCCACCTGGCCCCCAGATCTGGAGCTCTGTCTGGGGTGCTAAGCCGAGTGGGTAGGTGAGGGAGACATGCAGCTCACAGGCAGGGCCGGGAGAGCAGCACAGGCCAGGGTCGGTCCAAGCACCCTCCCTGTGTGTCCTGACTGGCACCACAGTGTGCTTTCCAGATGGCACTGCAACCCACTCCCCACCCTGGTGCGCCCCAGCTGCCACCAACCCACCCTCCTGAGGCTTGGCAGCCACCGGTCCCCCATCCCCCAGCCACTGGACAGCCTGAGCCTGGGATGGCTGATAAATGACACCCAGGTGCTTGAGAGCAGAGAGAAAAATGGGGTATGGGGTGCAGGTGAGAGGGTCTGAGGAAAGGAGGGGGGCAGTGATGAGGAGGGAGGAAGGGGGAGGGGAGAGAGAGGAGGGGAAGGTGAAAGAAAGGAAAGAAGGAAAGAAGGCTGATTCCAGTCATGAAACAAAGGATGGATGACAATATTAATGAGGACGATGCTTTCATTAAAGTATTTCTTGGGTACTGCCAACGGGTTTACACATATTAACACACTGAACTTCATAGCCATCTAATGAGGTGGCAATGGCTCTTATTCCCATTTCCTTGATTGTCAAACTGAGGCCCACAGCATATACAGACTCCAAAACTGAGAGTGCTAGTCAGGGGCAACAGGGCCCCTGATTCTTGCACCCTCCCTGAGTCCTCTCCCATCACATTTTGCAGCTCTGTTTGAGCCACCCTGCCGGAGGCAGCTGCTGGGAGGTCGGCAGGAGGTGTAGGCCAAGGCTGTGTGCCGCCTCCCCCCACCCAGTCCAGCCAGCTGAGCACCCGATGGTGGGTCAGGGGTGAGGTGGCGCTAAGTGGCTTATGCCTCCATGCCGAGGCCAACTGACAGACGGCTGGATTAACAAAGACGCACTCTGTTCCCCAGCAGGTCATGTGGAAAGTACAGCCACGACCCCTGTCACTTCTCCTTTCTCCTTTTCTCTTTTTTTGTAAGAAGAGATGCTTGTTCCCGAGCCCAGGAGAAGGTGTTGGGGGCAGGGGGGCGCCCAAAGAAAGGAAGGTGCCCCTCCTCCCTCTTCACCAGCTGTAACCACATCAGCTGCTGCGAGCACAATGGACACTTCTCAGCCTTGTCCACCCCTCACCCCGAAGTCTCAGCTGTAGGCCGCCAGCCGGCCAGGCAAACAGGACTCAGCCTGCTGCCCGGCTCTGCAGCACAGCGATGCTCCTGAGTGCCAGCTCGCAGTGCAGCAGCTGAAAATGGATCATTAGCCCCGAATGGAGCCTGCAGAGAAGGGGGCGGCGGGCAGGCGGGACCTGGCAGCTTGAGGCACGGTTCCCTG
This sequence comes from Noctilio leporinus, assembly GCA_004026585.1. Taxonomy (NCBI): domain Eukaryota; kingdom Metazoa; phylum Chordata; class Mammalia; order Chiroptera; family Noctilionidae; genus Noctilio; species Noctilio leporinus. The sequence goes on along the minus strand of PVIW01000093.1, from coordinate 469,535 downwards.
CCTGCTCCCTGGAGGGCCACAGAAGGGCCACCTGCCGCCTGTCCCCCCTCCCCAATCACAAGCCAGGAGGATGCTATTTCAGATAGTCCAAGTTAAATAAAATATATGCTAAAAATGAATCTCACCCACTTCCTCTTATGTTAAAAATGCGTCTACTCGACAGTGTGACATTATGTATGTGGCCGTTGCTATCTTTCTATTGGGCAGCCCGAGTCTAGTGCCACAGTGATCGGAGTGGCCCAGACCCACAGCATCAGCATCCCCTGGGACCTTGTTAGAAATTCCGGTTCCTGGGCCCCTCCCGGGCTTGCAGAATCCAATCCTAACTCCCGGGCCAGCCCTGGAGCCCCACGATAGCTGCACTTGGGCCCTGTCGCCAACTGAGTCAGTTCTTCCGTACTGCCTCGTGCCCATCTGAGCACTTGCAAAGCTCCCAGTCAGCGGAAATGCCTCCATCCAAGGGGGAAACTTCTTTTGTGGGTCATGGTAACAGAAAATATGATCTCAGCGGAACCTGCCCTGGTCTCTCCAAAGAGCTTCTGGTCAAAGCCTTGCTGATTTACACTAAATGGAGGGAGACGGTCAGGCTTGCAGAACTCAAGAACTGTATGAGGGAGAGCCTTCTGCAGAAAAAGCACGTTAAAATTGTACGTATTTCATTCCTCTTGAATATACGCAATGTCACGCCAGGCTTGCTTGCCTCCTGAAGATCTTCTGGAGGGCCAGTTTTAATAGATAAAACAAGATAGATAAGTAGATAAGAAAGATGTCCCTTAAGGACGAGCTGCAGCAGGTATGTTGACAGTTTTGTTTTCTCAAGCAGGTTAAAAGCGGCTGTATTCTTGCCTGTAATCAGCATTGCACTTTGTGGCTTAAAATGGGTGCTGATATTTGAGGACAGCATTGCAGGCCTGGCAAGCTGAAATGCTGTCTGTTTTGATACTCAGTCTGGTGTCTTAAGATGTGTCCTTGCTCCTGGCTGTTCCAAACGATTCCTTCAGGGTCCTCCTGGGAGCTGGGCTCAGGGTCTGTGGGACAGTGAGGATGGTCAGTCCTCCCGACCCTATGCTCTGGCTGCTGAGACATCAGTTACTTAAAGTAAAGTCTTCAGAGCTAAGGGTTCCTTTAGTTGTCTCCTTTGAATTTAGAAAGGAAGCAGCTCTGAACCCTAGTTCAAGCCCTGACCAGTGAAAGGCTGTCGGTTCAGTTCCTGGTCATGGCACGTGGCTAGGTTGTGGGTTTAGGCCTGATCAGGGTGTGTACGAGAGGGAACCAATCCATGTTTTTCTCTCACATTGATCTTTCTCTCCCTCCCTTTCTCCCTCTATTCCCCTCTCTCTAAAAATAAATCCTAGTTCAAAAATTAAGAAGCTGAGACTCTCCCCAAAGTTTGCGGCTGATTCCCTCCTGTGCCGGAGGGAGCTGTCGACACCGCTGGCGCCGCACTTGCGAGGAAGCAACCACGTCCATCCCTGTACATCAAGAACCCATTACCTGCTTCTGCAGAGCTGAGCCCCAATTTCCCAGACTCCACGTGCCTGCAAGCAGTGAGGAAGGAACCATGGCTGGAGAGGCGTGGTTCTGCCCTTGGCTCCAGGAGGTGACCTCCAGGCCCTCTGAACGGCCTGCTGGATAACAGTGGCTATTTATCTGGGGCCCTGGACCACCCCTGTGCTCGATGCTTCGATGCAACTTTTAGTGGGGGTCTTGGCCACCTCTAGTGGGGCTGGAGGCTAAGGTCCCCCATGGCGGTCAGCCATGTCTTTGTGACTGGGTCTCGACAACAGAAACTCTGGATGCCAAGGGCCAGATGCACATCCCTCGTTGTGACAGTCCCTGCACATGTCACAATTATTGCCATGGGAAGTTAACACTGTCCTGACTCCACGGGGAGAGGACACTTGGGAGCTGTGTGCCTGGACCCACCTCAGGAGTCTCTGCCCTTTGCTTTTAGTCTGACTCTGTTCACTGTCTGAAACCGTACTGGGCACTATCACAGCTCTCAGCTTTGACTTGAGTTCTCCTAGCAAAACGATCAGACCTGAGTGGGCCTCGGGACCCCAAGGCTCTGCACTGGTGGAAGAGGTGAGGGCAGTCTTGTGAATGGCTCTGAACCTTGCAGATGGCAGAAGCAGACGCAGAATAGAAAAGGAACAAGAGGATGGCATGGTCACTGGCAAGGAGCTGCCGGATCTGATGGGGAGGTTACCCGCCACCCTTCATGCACAGCATTTAGAGTCCCTTTGAAGCCACTGTCAGCAAAAGAGCTGTGGCTGAGCTTCCCTACCCCAGGAGTGGTAGGTCTGCTGTAGTCTGTGTGGTCTGAGCACAAACCTGCCCAAACCCTGATGCTGGGTCCACCTTGCAAAACCTCCTCACCTATCCTGAACTGCCAGGTGCTGGGGCCTCCATCCTGGTGCTCTGGGCTAAAATCCTAGACAGTGCGAGCTGGTGTTGGACACCAAGCCACTTCCTCTCCCAAAGAGAAGCTTGTATCCCAGCTCCCAGCGGGACGCAGCGCTGGGGACCGGACACCCAGGCTTCCGTGTCACCCCTCTCCTTTATGAACTGGCTCTGCAGGGCTGGTCCCTTCCGTGGAAGATGCTTGGCCTAAATACCATTCCATCAACCCCTCCACTCCCTCAAATTTGCTGCCAGGAGACCTTGCCCAGGGCCAGAGGCAGCCCATTCTCTGGTTGGCCTAAAATGGCTAGAAACTTCCTTCCCTACTGAGTCAAAGTCTTTCTCCTGGAACTCCAACCCCAGTCTAAGGGGAGTCGTTCCCTGCATTCAGAGAAGATCTACTTATTCTCTACACAATGCATCGGACATGGAGGAAGAGGCACCATACCTCCCATGATGAAACATCTCCAACCCCCTTACCCTGTTCTCCAGTGGTGCGGCTGCTGGTAGCCTTCCTCCCTCAGACCTGCTCTGCCGGTCAGCCACCCAACGCCTGACTGACACTTGCCCTCCCATGCCTGCCCGGAGCTGGGAGGATTAGGAAATGCAGCTGGGCAGGAGTACAGCCAAAGCTGGAGGGTGCTTTAGGGACACTGGTGGCCAATAAACTATCCGAGGAAGGTTCTTGCTCTTTTTCTAGTACATCCACTCCTAACCCTGGCTGCACATCAGAACCACAGGGGAGCTTCACGCAACACTGATGCCTGAGGTCCATGGTCAGAGATTCCAGTTTAGTTGGTCTGGGCAGGGCCAGGGCATCAGGACTTTATTAAAAGCTCCTCAGGTGGTCATCACATGCTTCTCCTCAGTCCCTGGTGGGTGGGGAGAACCGGAGACCCCCCCACCCCCACCCCCAGGGAATAGCCTGGCCTGGGCAGGGCCCACCAGCAAGCCTGCTGGGACCGCAGGTTAGTTTTATCTGAGGCCTGTAGCATGGGGCCCAAGCCTGGGGAACACAGCATGTCCCATAAAGGGACAGGGCTGGACCAGGGGCGGAGGGGGCAGCTCTAACAGGACTGGGCTGGGCGGCACGGCCCTCAGCAGGCTTTAAGGAGGTGGGCCCTATTCTAGGCTGGATGCTGCTCTAAAGCACAGGCTGTTTGCTGATGGGGATCTTATTTTTTTCTAGGTGGCTAGAGTAGTACTAGCTAAGTAGCAGCTGTCAGTGGTGCTAGTGGAAGAGGCAATGTTCAGTCACCTTGTGGCTGCCTTGTTCCCAGCAAGGTCAGGAGTGCCCAGGCCTGTCCCACCTGTCTTCTGCCAGTGTTACTTATTTCGGCCAGAGCATAAGTCATGGTCCAGCTGCCAGTATGCAGTTTCTCACTCTTTCAGCTGACACCAGGTCTGGTTAGTTCAGGGTAACAGGACCCCCATCTGGCAGCTGCCCATGGGAGTTTCAGTCCCAAAAGCCTCTTCTTCCCTTTCCTTGCTAAAGCTGCTGCCAGGTGCTTTGGCTGCACTGGAATGGAGATGCCCTGAGGCTACCCTGCCTCACCTGTGATGCCCAAAGGGTGAGCCAGGAGCCCAAGTCACTGGGCACAGTGGACACCCAAGAACCTCTGAAAAGAGGGCCCCCCACCCAACCTGAGTGCCCATCCTCCCCCGGCTGTCACGACAGACAAGCTGCCCAGGCATCAGCGGTGGCTACTCTGGGCTCCACCCAACTCGGGGGTTCGTCCCTTTCTGCTTCCGGGACTCAGTTTCCCCACCATGAAACAAGAAGCCTGTCTCTGAGGCCCCTTTGTGCCTCTGTCAGTCCATGACTTTGGGCATCCGGCATAGAGAGGACACATAGCCTCTCACCTCGGACAGTCACCCCAAGGGCCTCTGAAGGCCATCTCTCTTGTCAAATTCTCACTTCTGGAATCTTCTGCCCCCAGGGCTGCTGCTAGTCCTGCTCTCCACGTCTGGAGCTCTGAGGGGAACACTCCCACAGCCAGCCGGGGAGGGTGTCCTCACCGGCCCTTGCACGGAAAAGTGCAAGGCCCAGCCCTGGTGCTCCTCGAACACAAGGACTCTCGATGAGAGATCCCAGCGCGTGAAAGCAGGAGCTATGAGCAGCCTAGCAGCTTCTTTTACTGGGCCTGGCACTTCACACACATTCTCTCATTTAATCCTCACAAGCACCCTAAGGGGTGCATCTTGTTTTCACCCTTGCTTTGCCCATGGGGAAACTGAGGCGGGGCCCGGTCCAAGTCACCTTCCCCAGGTTTCCTGCTCCTAGCCATCGTATTTGTAACTCGGTCTGCAGTTTGTGAGCTGTGTGGCCTTGGCTGGGCTGCTTCATCTCTCTGGGCCTTAGTTTCTTTGTCTTTAAAATGGGAGTAACAGTAGAACCTGCCACCGAGGGTGCTGTGAGGGTCCAGGTAAAACTCTTGGCACAACTCAGGGCCAGCTACTAGGATTTCCACAGGCGCTAGTTCGAGTTCAGAGGGCATCTCAGCGCCCTCCAGTGACAAGGAGGCCTGCCTGCAGAAGGAGGGACCGGCAGCCACCCTCCGCTGGCCAAAGGTGAGTAGTAACATCACCAGGATGGGCTTCTATACTGCGAACATCTGGGTAGTGATTTAGCATGGAAACATGTATCTGAAACCCAAAGTACCTCACTTCAGTGAGTGCTCCCCAACCTGAGCAGTACCATGGCTAGAGAGTATCCTGAAGCCCCACACACGAGCCAAATCAGAACGCCCACCACACAGCAAGCCTCCAGTCACCTGGCCACCTCGCCTGAATGCCAGGCATGCGCTGGGCACCCTGCTAGGCCTTGGGTGAGGAAGAGACAGGCCCATGATCATAAAATCCACCTCCTCTCCCTGGACAAATAGGTAAGCAAAGTTTTCCACTCCACTGCCTCTAGGTGGGGCCACAGGACTAGCTCTGACTAATGAGATGCAGGTAGACGTGATCTCACCACTGTACCACCTAGCAGCAGGGGACTCTGGGCCCTCAAGAGATGGCAGTTCCTGAACCACCTCATAGAAGTTCTATTGAACATCCTATTGGACTATGATTCTCATTAATCATGAAAGATTTGGGGCTATTTGTTACAGCAGCTGGCATTACCCACCCTGCCTAATACACCAAGGGGCAACAATGAGTAAGGCCTGCAACTTACCTCACGGAGCTTACAGTGCTCCCAGGCTGAGATGTACGGGCCCTCATATCAGAATCACCAGGAGTGCTTGTGGAAAATGCAGATTCCTGAGCCCCAACTCACATCTTCCGAATCAGCAGCTCGGGGAATGAGGTCCTGTAACACACATTGTCAACCAGCACCCCTGGTGATTCTGATGCACAGATGCACTTGAAAATGGCTGGCAGCGGAGCAGAAAATTATGCTCTCTCATTTTATGCTGGAGAAGGGAACAGCCTGGTCCGCTTGCCTGAGCCTAGCTCCTGAGTGTGCTGTCCACAAAAACCCCTGACAGCAGCACGGTGCGGCTGGGGAGGCCATGAGTCATTTGCGGCTGATGGTCATTCAGTAAACCGCACAGACAAGAAAGTCATTAGGGTCCTCCCTTAATGCAATGACGAATTCATTGAATTCTGATAAGGTCGTCTCTGAGCAGGTGGGATAAATCGTGGCTGATTTCTTGTCAGGGCGACTCTGAGTCATCCCGGATTAAATTAATAATGATTAATTGGGGCTCCTGAAAGATGAGCCACTGAACAAAGATTAGAGTGTGCGTTTGAGCTGGCTCTCTCTCCCTTTTATTTCCTCTCTGCCTGGGTTGTGTCTCCTCCCCTAGGTGACATTCTAAGATGGGAAATTGGAGGCGGAAGGTTCGGAGATCTGGGGCAGCCATTAACAGCTGTTCAGAGGGCTGCTGCCAGCTGAGCCCAGCGGGAGACCTGGGAGGGCCCCCCGCCTGCAGAGTTCTGCTGGTTCTCAGGTTCTGACCCACTGAGTGGACAGCCACCTGTCCGGGTCAGGGAACCCAGATCAGCTCGTTTCTTCCTCCCGCTGTCATGGCCTGCTCAGGCTGGTCTGTACCCGAATTGATTATTAGATCCTGGGGGTGGACAGGCAGGGTCAAGGGGGCAGGTTGTGGGCTCCCGGCTGTGCTCATTTTATAAGACAAATAGTGTGACACCCAGAGCCTCTGTGGCATCTGGAAGGAGAATGCACCCAGGCTGGGACTGCTGCCCGAGGGAGACCCCTCTGCCCTGACCTGGAGGGAGAGCTGGGGAGACAGGGCCTCCCTTCAACGGCACAGAGAGATGACACACAGACAGCCACAGGGCTGGAGGGACAGCTGATGATCAGAAGGCACCACCCCTACCTAAACATCACAGCTCGGAAAAAAGCCCTAGTTCAGAGCCAACAAACTTCCTTTGGTGGATTTCCTTTCCATCGCTCATTTAGGGCAGCCTGGGATAAATCTAATCGTTCCCACGGCCAGGGTCCCACTTGCCCCATTTTATCTCAAGTGTGGCTTGTGCAGGTGGGGGCAGAAAGAGCCTGTGTTTAGTGGCAGACTTTTAGGAGGAGGTTGCATTTTCTGGAAACCACTCATTACCCCCACCTCCCCGGGGACCCCCATTCCGGCAGCTCTTCCATGGCCCCGAGGAATTCCATGCATTCTCCCCCCACCCGGCCCGTGCAGGCTACTTCTGTCAGCTGCCTGGGTTATTAGCAAACACCCGTGGAGGGCACCACTTGGCTGGGCTCATAAAATGCAGCACGGTCTTGGTCTCAACTTGGGAGGTTTAACCATAAACATTCCTGCCGCGGGCTTGGCAACCTCCCCGAGGCCGACGCCAAGGCGCCATGTGAGGCGAGAGGGAAGGGGGTGCCCGCCGAGCCCTATGGGTCTGGGAAGGTTTCATGCCACTTCAGAGAGCCAGCAGCTGGAAATGTGGCAAGGCTGTGCAGTGGGGAGGATGTCGAGAAGGAGATAAGGGTAGCCGAGGGAGGAGCCACCTCTGGACCCTCTGGTCCATCCCACAAAGGGCCAGAGAGGTGAGGGAGTCCGACAGCACCGGCTCACGGGGACCAGCCACCCGGCTGCACCTCCTCAGCCTGCGTCTCCCCTTCCTCCAGCCATAGCACACCTCCAAGTGAACCAGAGGCAGGCCGGCGGTGTGGGCGGGAGCTTAAGGTATGGGGCGTGGAGTTCAACCATCTGAGTGTGCCTCAACTTAGCACACGCGACATGGGGGGGCTGGGCCAAGTTGCTTAACTTCATAAATTCTTAGTCTTTCTCCAACACAGCACGGGGTGAGGTTTTGTCCAAGTCAGAGGCCGTTGTGAGAACTGAGGTAGCTGCAGAGTGACTGCTCAAAAAACGTAATCCTTAGTGGGTGAGTAGATACACCCAGCGCAGTTCATCCAGATGATGGAATATTATTCAGCCAGGAAAAGGACTGAAGCACCAACACCGTGCAACACACAGATAAACCTGGCAAACGTTACGCTCAGGGAAAGGTGCCGGACACAAATGGACAACTATTGTATGATTATATGACATATCCAGAATGGACAAACTCTGTAAGACAGAAGGTCAGTCAGAGAGTACCAGGAGCTGGCTAGAGGGGAATAGGGAATTATGCAAATGGCGACAGAGTTTCTGTCTGGAAAGATGAATGGTGGTGGTGGTTGTATAATATTGTGAACAGAACTAATGCTGTTGAATTGCATCCTTCCTAGTTAAAATGGCACATTTTATGTGATATATATTTTAACATAATAAAAATGTAATTAAGCCTATCGTTAAAACCATTTTAATTTCTGCAGAGCAAGGGGCACTCAGAACAAAAGAGCAGGAGCAAGCTCCCTGGATGGCCAGAAGCATGCCCATCTAGGATGCTCCCTGCTCCCTTGGGCAAGTCACAAGGTCTCACCTGTCTGTGAGCTGTCTGTGAGGGTGGGGGTGTGTGGAAGCTGCCCCGGCTTTCCCTGAAGCCAGGCAAAGGCCGGCTGGTGGCACACAGCAAGGTCAGACAGGATAGAAAAGACAGCCCAGAATCCCAGCTCTGCCACCCACCAGCTTGCTGCCCTGAACACAAGTCAATTCTTTAATAGACGCAAACGTTCTGTCATGTCAGACTCAGTGCCCTGGACATTCAGTATCAGACTCAGGAATGGCCAAGGTACTGTAGGGCCATCATATTTCCTAGACTTGCCAGGTCAACCCCAAATGCATTTTTCTCCCTACAGACAAGACAGTGCACACGTAGCTACATGAGGTCTGATTGCTTTCCTCCGGGGTACATGTTCACTAAACAAATTCACTGACCAGAAGGCCATGCCCCACAGCTGGGAAATATGGCCACAGAATGTCCAGAAGACGGACAGACAGACAGAAAGACAAAGAGGGAGAGGGTGTCCACAACTAGAGGTGACTGGGAAAGACTGGCTTTGCTGGCAGAAAAGGAAAACTGTCTCGATGCCACCTACATAAACACTGAGACCTCCGCTGAGCCCACTCCTGAAAGGTCTGCCCCCTTCACAGCCAAGTGTCCATACTCATAACATCAGGGCTTGAATCTGTTTAATTATTTAAAAATATATGAGGTCTCTTTTGTCAGGGTCGAAGAGAGGCTCCTTCCAGAGGCCCCTCTCACGGGGCAAGGGCGTCCATCAGCTGCAGAGCATCAGCTGCAGAGTTCCTGATCCCAAGGGCAACATCAGAAAGAAGTCTGTTAACAAAGCACCTTCCTGGAACTTTAGGGGCCCTTCATCCACGGGGTCCCACAGCCCAGGCTGGCTGTGAAGGGCTGCAAACAGAGACTCCCTTTTGGGCAAATCAACCTTGAGAAATGGAAACTTGCTCACTCGAGGCCAGGTCTCTGCCTCATGCTCCCCCGCCCCCGCCCCCCACGCCAGACTATCCCTGGCCTGAGCTCCCTGCGCCTCGGTGGCAAGTTTACAGTTGGCCTGTTCCTTCCCCTTGGGGTGGGGATGATCCCCTACATTCCTGGCCTTTGGGTCTCTCTCCCGTCCCTCCTTATTGGTCTCTACTTGCCCAGCCAACTCGTTACCCAGGTATGTGGCAGGCAGAATGATGGTCCCCAAAATGTCTGCTCTAATCCTCAGAACCTGTAGGTATGTGACCTTAGGTGGCAAAAGAGACTTGGCAGATGTGATTAAGTTAAGGACCTAGATATAGGGAGAAGGTTCTGATTACCAGCTGGTTTCCTGACTGTGGTGAGTGGGAGACGTGACTGTGGGAGCAGAGTCACAGAGATGCCCCACACTGCTGGCTTTGAAGCTGGAAGGGGCCCAGAGCCAAGGATTGTGGGCAGCCTCCAGACGTTAAAAAAAGGCAAAGAACCAGCCCTGCCAGCCCCTTGGTTAACTTGGTGAGACCCCTGTTGGACTTCAGATGTTCAGAACTGTGGGAAGATCCATGTGTGTCATTTTAGCTACTGAGCTAACAGTAATTCATTAAGCGGCCACAGAAAGCCAGCACCCAGGCTGCGGGCCCCCCTCAAGCGGCTGAGAGTACAGGGTTGCTAGCTGGCTGAGCTCAAGGCGAATCCCCTGAGACCACTCTTGCCCAGATGGCTTCCCCGAGGGGCGGTCTGGGGCCTGGGGCTGCCATCCTCCAGCCTCTCAGCCAGGTGAGCTCAGCTCCTTCCCCTGCATCTCTGTGAGGTCTGTCTGCAGGTAAAGGCTGCTTGTGGAACGCCAGTGCTGCGAACAGGCAACTGACAAGTGTCTATGGGAAGAATTCTCATGGTGTCCACTTGCGTGGCTGTCAAAACCCCTCAATGCCACCCTGCCGCCCACAGGATCAGCTCTACCAGGATGCTTCCAACAGGGCCTCGACTTGCCTCTTCCCCTGCTCCCCCAGGAGAACCTGGTGGTGAAATCTCACTGTCCTCCTCCCTGTGCCTGGGCCCACTGTGGGGTCACTGCCCAAATCCCACCCACACCAAACCTTGTGGTTTACCCGAAGCTCACACACACACACACACACATACAAACACACATGCACACACAGCATTGCCTCCTAGGACCACCAGGGCCATATCCCTCCCCTGACTCCTCCCTAGGGCCAGCCTTCTGCCCCACACACTGAAGCTCACCCTCTGGGCAACTAGCAGGCCGGCCCTTCTGTGCACTGAGAACTTCCATCCTGCTTCCAAGGGTCCCTCAGGTCCACCAGCCTGTGGATCCACACACCAGATGCTGGTAAATAGCTGAGGGCTGACTTAGTAACAACATGAGGATACCATGTGTTTGTGTCCCAACTTCCCCATCAGATCATAAAACTCCTCCAGGGCAGGGAGCCCAATCTTCTCAGGCTTCTGAGAAGCAATTGTTGATTATGGGAATGAAAAGCCCTACGTGCAATTCATTAAGGAAAGAAAACAAGAGGGTGGCAATCTTGGGATTTCTCTCTTCCCTGCCTTACGGGGAGATGGGGCCATTCTTCTATTACCCCAGAGTTTCTTCACATCTCTCCATGTCCATGCGGAGGGGAAACCAGGAGGACCCCATCAAGCTCCGGAGCCCCCACCTGGGATCTGCAGGGATGGCAGCGCGAGGCTCCCATTCACTCTGTCAGGGGTCTTCGGGCCCCAGTTAGGGTTCAGGCAGGTGGAATCGTTCGCTTACCCACTCCCCTCCCCCTGACAACAACCAGGTAAAAATGCAGGGATGCAGGCTGCTTGCCTCCCCCACTTCCCTGACTGGCATGCCCACCTACAGCCCAACAGTTGTGCCCAGGGGCTGGAGCAGAGGATGCCCAGGACTGCTGCCCACAGCCCACCCCCTGGAGGACTGCTGATGGGGATGAGGGGCCATCTAGGGGGACATCGGCTCTGGTCAAGATTCAACTGTGTTCTGTGAAGCAGGTGGGAGGCAGGATCACTCAGGGGCATAGGGTACTCTAGCCGCCTTGCCCCTCACTGTTGTGAAGGACCCACATGTCCTCATTATGGATGCTGGTCGGGTCTGGGAGGCCAGGTGAGGACCAGAGTGAAGGTGGGGAAGCTGGGCACTGGGCTGGGCAGCATTGGTCAGTAATGTAGCGACGCCACCAGACTGCCTGGGTGGAGATCCTAGCCCTTCCTCATGGATCACAAGATCAGGGGCAAGTGTCTAACAGTCCTGAGCCTCAGTTTCCTCAACTGTCAGATGGAAGAAATGACATTCCTTCCTCCTGGGACCCCTGTACAAATTAAAGGAGTTGAAATGTGCAAAGCAGGGAAACAGAATGCAAGAGAGTAGGCAACAGTCAGTATGAGCTCCTGTTATTAGCACAACTAGAGGCTGGAGAACATGTACAGGCGGCTCCCACTGAAAGCTTTCCACTTATTTTGATGAAACTACCCAACCCCCTCCCTGCTTTTGCCGGGTGTCTATGAATACGCACAGCAAGATGGATGAGGTCTGGGATGGAACACGCAGCCTTGCCCTCACTGTCCCCTCCCTCACATGACCTTCCTTCCTTGTCCCAATTCTGAAATCACCTTCCCGCTGGGCCCCTGGCACAAGGAGTTTCACTCCACCCTGACACAGACCTCCAGCTCTGCACTTCCCACGGTGGCCTGCCTCTCTCAGATGACAAGGTCTGGGGCCTGACCTGGCTCATAGGGGAGCTCTGATGTTTGCTCCCTGCCTCTGTGCTCAAAAAGGCTGGGTGGAGAGCTCTGATGTTTGCTCCCTGCATCTGTGCTCAAAAAGGCTGGGCGGGGGCTGGGTCTTGGGCAGCGATGAGGGTCACCTTCACATTTTACAAATAAAGGGCCCAGGGCACAATGGTACTAAGTTGAGTCCACAAATGCTGTGACACCTCTCCCAGTAGGAGGCAGAATCTCATTCTCCAGCTGACACAGGCCTACTTCTAACAAACAGAATTCAGCAGAGGTGATGTGGAGCTTTGGAGCTAAGTCATAAAAGGCTCTGCAGCTCCATACAGACACTCATACAGAAAAGTTCATGGCAACACTAGTCACAGGAGCCAAAGGTGGAGACAACCCAAATGTCCATCAACAGATGACTTAGCAGCATATGGTATGTCCATGCGATGGAATATTACTTAGCCATGTAAAGGAATGAAGCTCTGGCACGCTAACTCACGGATGAACTTAAAAACATCATGCTGAGTCACAGGAACAAGTCACGGAAGGCCGCACAGTATATGATTCCATCTATGTGAAATGAATAGGGGGAGTAAATCCTCAGAGACTGAAAGCAGATTGGTGGTGTTGGCACTGAATACAGGGTTTCCTTTGGTGGGGGTGTGTGTGTGATGAAAGTGTTTTAGAGCCCTAGTTGGTGTGACTCGGTGGATTGAGTGCTGGTTTGCGAACCAAAAGGTTGCCAGTTCGATTCCCAGTCAGGGAACATGTCTGGGTTGCAGGCCAGATCCCCAGTTGGGAGTGTGTGAAAGGCAAACAATCCATGCTTCTTACATAGATGTTTTTCTCTTTCTCTTTCTCCCTCTCTTCCTCTCTCTCTAAAAGTAAATAACTATTTTTTTTAAAGAAAATATTTTGAAACTAGACAAAGGTGATGGCTGCACAATATTGTGAAAGTACTAAATGCCACTGAAGTACACACTTAAAAACAGTTCATTCTATAATGTGAACATCACCTCAATCAGCAATATCAAAAGGCCACACCACTGTTTTCGCCCCCTTTCTCTCTCTGGACATGCACCCTGGGGACCCGAGCCCACCACGTAAGAAGTGGGGCCATTCAGAGAGAACATGTGGAGAGGCCATGAGAGAAGGAGAGACAGGAGGGGCCCCGGCTGCTCCTGTTCTCCTGCTTGAGTCTTCCCAGCCGGACCCCATATGACAAAGACTGCACAGAAGACCCTGCGTGACAACCACCTGACTGAGCCTAGCGAGGCCTCAGATCATAGGAAATCACAATAAAACAGTGGGTTTTTAAAAAAGATTTTATTTAGTTTGAGAGAGAGAGGAAGTAGAGAGAAAGAGGGAGAAAAACATGGATTTATGAGACATACATCAATCGAGCACCTTTCACACACCCTCTAACTGGGGATCTGGCCTGCAACCCAGGCATGTGCCCTGACTGGGAATCGAACCAGCAATCTTTTGGTTTGCAGGCCAGCACTCAATCCACTGAGCCACATCAGCCAGGGAAAAACAGTGGAGATGGGGTTCAGCTAGTAACTTTGGGGTGGTTTCTCATACCTTGCAGACAACCAGAGCCATCCTTGAGGAAATTTCTGTTGTCCCCCAGCCCCCTGCCCCAGGTTCAGTCATCATAAGCAGTAAACCCATTCACACCAGTACCTTGGTTAGGGCGTGCAGGCATCTTGGGTGGTAACAGCAGCAGGCAGGGTGGTAAAGAGACCACACAGGAGATCCCTGCCTTCTTGAGGGGACCAACGGAAGCTGACCAGGGTTGGCATTGCTACCCAACCACTACATACTCCCTAAGAAAACCTGGACAGATCCATTCCCAACCTGCTGGACTCAAAGCCTGGTTCTGCTGCTGGCAGACGTTGAACCAGTTACTTACCCTCTCTATGACTTAGTTTGCCTGTCTGCAAAATGGGGATAATGATGAACCTTGCTGGGGAGGAATGTGGGTAGAATTAAATGACTTAGAACAGAGTAGGTGCTACCAACGTGTTGAAGACCAGGAGGGCAGGCCACAGCCTTGCCTCAGTGTCTACACAGGTATGAGTGTGGCTTGCTGCTGTCCTGACCCCCATCCCCCCATGTCTTGCAATCTACCCTTGGCCTCCAGTTTTCCACTCAATGCCCACTCGTGAAGGTGAACAATGACAAGGACATGGGGCCCAGATAGTCTCTTTATCCTGCCAGGGGAGGGGAAGCTGATACACCTGGTTTGGGACAAGCATGCTTGCAAGATTCATAAAAGCAGAGACCCCAGCCTGTCACCCTGAAATTCAGCATGAACCCTTGAGAAACTTTCATACACGAGCACCAGGTAGGAGGAGAACAGTCACGGGCAGCATCTGTGATAGCAGGACACCAGAAACAACACCCATCCACCAGTGAAACCCAAGTTAATAAATGGTACATGTGGAATACTACACAGGCAGGAAAAAGGGTGGGCTGGACCTACATGAGTCACTTGGGAGTAAAATGAACCTCAAGCCCTAAAGAGAGGTGCCAGAGGGTACGTGCTCCAGAAGGTCGTCCATCCAGAGTTTACAAGCAAGCCAAACAAAACTAGAGGTAGTCCCTGGCCATAGCCATATGCGCCAAGTCTGAAACAACAAACCTCGGATCATGGTTGCTCTGGATGAAGGAAAAGAAGATGGAGACTTAGAGGCTGCTGCCACTGCTAAAATGACGCTGGCAAGAACAGGCCCTCTGATCTGGCTGAGTCAGGGACCCGCGCTGTGCTGGCGTCTCTGCCATGTTATCCCATTTAATCAAAAACTGTGCTGTTCCTGTGCTGCACAGATGGACAGACTGGAGCACATGGAGGTGCTGCACCGGGTGGGATAGTGCCCCCTAAAATCCATGTCCACCAGGAAACTCAGAGCGTGACCTTATTCAGAAACAGTCTTTGCAGGTGTGATCAAGTTAGGATGAGGTCTCCCTGGGCTAGGGTGGCCCTGAATCCACTGCACAGTGTCCTCACAAGGAGAAAGGGATTTGGACACTTAGCAGAGAGAGCGGAATGCAGATACAGTGACACACGGAGAGGTCACATTAAGACAGAGGCAGAGGGGGAGGGACGCAGTGACAAACCCAGGGACGGCAGGCAGCCACCAGCAGCCGGGAGACTGGCAAGAACTGATTGTTCCAGAAGGAACCAGCCCTGCCGAAACCCGGATGTCAGATCTCTGGCCTCAAGAACCCGAGAGAATAAATTTCTGTTGTTTTCAGCCACCAAGTTTGTGGTCATTTAGGAACTAACGGAAAATGACAACAGTCACAGGAAATGAATAAAGACCTATAACCTGCCCAACAGCTCATAGGAAGGACAGGCATAGGGACGGAAAACAGACTGGTGGCTGCCAGGGATTGGGGTTGAGAGGAGGAACTGACTTCAGAGGGGCCAGCGGAATTTCTGGAGTGGTGGGAATGTTCTGTGTGATGACTGTGGTGGTTACAGGACTGTGTATATTTGTCAACATTCAATGAATTGATCATTTACAACTCCTAGGTTTTACTGTATGTAAATGATACTTCGATAAAGCGGACCAAAAATAAAACAATGTAATCTGTACACAAACACCCAAGAAATTATTCTTCACAAGAGAGGTAACCTCTATTATTATCCCCATCTGACAGATGAGAAATCGAAGCCCAGAAAGGTTAGGCAATTTATCCAAAGATGCACAGAAAGTAGCTGTGAATGTGGGGTGACAGAACCTCCCAGGCTGAGGCTGGTTATTTTGTTTACCTTTCTGCTTCCTTAGCAAGCTCTGAGGGTGAGGAGCAGGGCTGCCTTATTTTTGTCTATGTCCCCAGAGTCTGACCCAGTCAACCCCAAACCAGCTCTAATAAAAGATGAAGGGAAATAAAGACCCTCTGTGGCAAGAATGACAAGGGCAGTTTCTGTGCTGGGCAGGGAGGAGCGCCGGGCGCGCCAAGCCAGGAGGTGAAGGACCCCACAGACCGGCCTGTGAGGTGGCCTCTCACTGCTGAGTGGCTGTGCTGGCCCTGACTTTCACCCTCAGCCTCCTCCAGGGTGAGGACAATCTGGAGAGGGTCTCCTGGGGGCCTGGGGCCAGGTCGGCAGCTGGGGTTGGCAGGGAGAAGAGGGGCTGGGATGAGGTCCAGCCTGCCTGCCAGGCAGAGGCCACACACTGAGTCCCTGCGGTGGCCCTGAGCCCTGTGGGCACGTCTGCCCTGCAAGGGCGGACAGCCCTCCATTCAGCATGCTGGTCGGGGAGAAGGCAGGGGGCACAGCGTCCTGTCCAAGAGTGGGAGTGGGTCTCTTGGAACGGAAGACTCCACAAATGCTGCTTGACTTTGGGAAGGAAAGAAAACACAACAAAAGCCAGACAGACACAGAACTGCTGTTCCACCAAGTGGCTGCTGTGCGGGGCTTAGGCATCCCCAGGGGCAGGGGAAGGGTGGGAGGAACAGTGGCCTCCAGCCTCTTCATCTCAGGTCCAGACCAGGCTCAGGGGCTCAAAAGGCCCCAGCAGCATGGATTCTAGAGCCAGCTGGTCTAGCCTGGACCCTGGCTCCTCTAGGTGACCTGGGGTGAGTGACATACCCACTCGGTGGTTCAGCTCTCCTACCTGTAAAATAAGGATAATGACCGTAACTACCCCTTCGAGTTGTTGTGAGGTTCCACTATCAGATAGCACGTGTGTGGACAGTAAGTGCCATATACAGGTTTGTTATTATTATGATGATTCTTCAGGGCCAGCAGTCCCTGCTCTGAGTTTGGCTGCCTAGGCTCTGATAGCGAAGAAATACTCTGTTCCCCTCCCCAGGAGTGCTGAGCTGGGCTGCCTGCTCTAGGGGAGGCCGGGCAGGGGCCCACTCATGCATCAGGGGACCATGAAAGACGGTGGTGGCTGCAGGAGGGACAAGTGTGGGGCATGGTCCTTGCCAGTCATCTGATCAGCATGCTACAAGAAGTGACTCAGAAACTAAAGGACAGGATGTGAGGGGGCTGCATCCTATCCTCTTTGCATCAGTCTCAGCCCCCACAAAGGCTTTATGCAGGGGTGGTTAACATTATAGATGATAACAAAAGAAGAGCAAGGTGGAAGTTAGAAAAAGGTGCCCCCTTTGTCCAGGACACATGCCTTGGATGGAGTGTACTGTTTCCAGGCTGCATTTCAGTTCATGTCCCTGGGCAGCGTGGAGCCTGTGCAAGAATTACGAACAGAATGCTGGATGAGTGACAGGTGAAGGCATGTTTAAGCCCCCAGCAGCTCCAGGACTGTGGGGGAGGGCGCTGGGCCCCACCTGGGCCATGGGTGCGCGCCTGGTCGTGTGAGCTTCAGCTTGTATCTGTTTGGGAATCGGGAGGTGTCAGTCCATCCCTTGCTGGACACCCAGAGTTTTGCTGAAGTTGTTCAAAAAAGAAAATCCACCTTGAGAATAAGGTCTTACTATTCAGAGGGTGAGGGCCACCGCTGCACTGCCCGCCAGCACACATACCAGCGAGAGGTAAGAAGGGTGGCCAGACCCCACTGCTCTCATCAACTTCCTCTCCCCGCAGGATCCTTAGGGCCACCTACCCACACCAAGCTTCACCAGGCCAGGTCTCATGGCCCGTGGGCAGAGGGGAGCTGGATTTCAGCTCCTGCCCCGACCCACACCCTCCCCAGAATGGGCGCCTTGTGTGAACGCAGTCTGGCCTCCCTGCTTCTCAGCTTTGTTGGGGCTGAAATGCCTCCCCCTGACGGATTCCGCTGATACACGCACAAATGCCACCTTCTGCAGGAAGCTGGCCTGAACCCCAACCCCACGTGGGCCCTGGCACCAGGAGGTTGCCTCCAAGCAGGACTCCTTAGGACCAAATCCTCTTTGAACTTTCTCAGGCCCCCAGCCGGTCGGTGCCTGACCCGTCGTACAGCCCCAGGCTGTCCAACGTTGCCACCACCGTCGGCTCGGGCTGCAGGAAGGGCGAGGTGGTTGCAGAGGGACTTGGTGTCACTTTGGGCAGATGGCTTCCTGCTCTTGGCCCGTTTGCCTGGTGGCCTTATTGTCTGTGAGGCTCCCCCTGCTCCCCTCTCTGACATTTTCCAGGGAATTCAGAGTCAAGGCCTCTTTCGTTATTTTTTAAAATATCACAACGGGGGAGGGGTGTTGGCAGCGCTTATTTCTCACTAATCTTCATTTCTTCCTACTACAAATATTTATGAAGCACCTACTATGTGTCAGGCACTGTTCCAGGAACTGTGCATGCAGCCATGAACAAACCAGGCCACCCATGGAGCTAACTTAGGTTTCAGTAAGGTTAGGGGAGACGGACAGTAAACAAGCAAAACAACATGTTCCCAACACATGTGAAGGAGGAAAAGAACGCTTGGAAGGTGGGAGCGGAATTATCGAGTCAGAGCCTGGAATGTTGGCTAGAGTGGTTAGGAAAGGCCCCACAGAGAAGGTAACAATGGAGGAAAGACCCGAAAGAAAGACAGTCATGTAGGTAGCAAGAGGAAAGGCATGCCGGGCAGAGCAAGCAACAAGTGCAAAGGCCCTGGAGTAGCCACATGGCTGGTGTGCTCAAGGAACAGCAAGGCCAGCTGGAGTGAGCGAAGACTAGAGGTGGGGTGTGGGCAGGTCACGAAAGGCCCCACAGGTCATTGTGAACAAGGGAGTGGCTCTTAAGCGGCAAGGTCCTCCAAGAAGTCCTCGTGTAAAACCATGGGTGGCGTAGGAGGCAGACAGTGAGCCCCCCGCCCCGACTCTCCTGTTCTCTCTGGGCTCCGTTGAGTCAGCCCCTGAGGCCACCCTGGGAGCCCAGGCCTTTGCAGTCCCGCCAAGTGTCGCATGTCTTGCACAATTTCTGGGAGCCAAATCTGACAGAGCCATCTGTCTTGAACAGACCCCAACGCTTGCCTCCAGCTGGTCCCTTGCATAAGCCAGCATTCTCAGTGACACGGCAGAACACTCATCTGCTGTCCCAGTCCCCGGAGATGCACTGGGAGCCCAGAGGCGGGGTGCGCCAGGCCGAGGCAGCTGCCTCCCCAGGCAGGTAGCGTGACCCCTGGAACCGGCAGCCCCAGGCCCTCTTGGGGCAGGGTGCCTATCTGGCAACAGCCTCTCTTTACGTGAAGCTGCTTGCCTAGGTGCCCCAGACCCCAGCGCCACGCCACAGGATGAGACAAAAACTCCCATCTTATTTTCATTCTCTTCTTTTTTATCCCCCTATGCAGGGACTAAAACATCCCACTCTGGCTGGTCATCCAGACGCGACGGCCTTGAAACTTTCCAAGTGGTACTGGAACAGATGTTCAACTAGCCCCCCAATCTTCCATCTTCCAGAAAAATCCAAATCCATCTGAAGCTGTTGGGCACTTGGACTAATAGATGTGTAAACCACAGTGCCAAGGAAGTGCTGGCAAGCCCAAGAGTGCCTCGTGACAATGACTGCAGCTCCCCCGCCCCGCCTGCTCGACATTAGTGCAGGCCTCGCCTGCAGGCCGGGTTCCCCGCAGCCATCTATCCTGGGGTTGGGGAGGCTCCTGCTGGGAGGACAGACACTTGCGAGCGCCCCTGCCCTGTGAATTGTCACCCCAGCACACCAAGTCTCTCCCTAGATCAGCGAGGTGGATGTCAGCAGCAATTTTAGGGGAGACCAGCTGGGCACACAGATAATGACACCCCATTTTCTCTTCCAGAGCTGCACTGTCACACATTCCCTCAAATAAATGTTCCCAATTTGAATGAGTCACTTGGCGAGGATACCAAGCGCTTATGCCAACGTGGGTGACCCACCTCAACCCTTTCTCAGAAAATATCAAGTAGCCATTGTGTTCCCCGCTAACCAGCTCAGGGAAGCAGGCCCTCACCCGTGCCCGCTCCTCACAGCAGAGTCTGCTGACCTCCCCCTAGGCGAGTGAGACACACACGTGTGCCCGGGGTTGTAAATCCAGCAGCTTGCGAAAGGGGGTGAAGAGAGGAAGAGACGCTCAGCAATTCGCCAGGATTCTGTTCCGTGCAGAGTCCAGGGAACCAAGCCACCTCCCTGCCCCCACCAGCCCCTCATTTTCCATTTGCTTCCTCCCGCCCACCAGGGTCAAGGCACAAAGTTCTGTTTTCCTGCATGGATCCCAGTGCTGCTGAGACTAATTGGATCAAAACCATGCACCCTTGGAGCTGGAAGGCACTGCAGAACACGAGAGAGAGAGAGAGAGAGAGAGAGAGAGAGAGAGAGAGAGAGAGAGAGAGCGAGCGCGAGAGAGAGCTGTCTGCAGTCTAAACTGTATGTGCATGAAGCACCAGTTTTGTCCAAGTACAACCTTTTCTAGGTTGGGGTGGGATCTGAGACTGAATTTCTCACGAGCTCTGGGAAGGGGTGGTGCTGAGTAGTGAGGGGAGGGCCCAAACCCCACCTGGTGCAGAATCAGCTAGGTCTAGAAGCACATACGCTCCTACGTTTCACCCAACAGGCCATTTGGGGCAGGAATACCCAAGGAATGACTCTGTGTCCCTGTTCATGTATGATACCAGGAGGTCCACAATGTCATCTGTCCCTCCCTTGTGATTATAACATCGGTGACTTGATGTAGGTGGCACCTGCCTCGTGGAAAGTGACTGCTTCTTCAAAGTCAGTACAGATCTTGTGGGGAGACACTCTGGGACAATGCAGATATCCGGTGTCCCTCCCACTGTCGGTCACCCACGGGTTTCACCATCCACTGCAGAGTCCTGCCTCAAGTAATGGTTCCTGCAATGTTGGCAAAAGGTGATTCTATATTTCCACCATTCCCTCTACATTCACTGATTTTTTTAAAACTTCAAATTGGGGTCCATTGTTATAAATCTAATACAAAAAAGAGCCAACACGCCCTTGAGCTGAACTCTCGGTCATGCCTGGTGCCTGCCTGCTGGTGAAAGGCTGCACCCAGCAGCCGGGAGGACAGCCTCAGCCACCCTGTGACCTGCACGCACCAGAGTGTGCATGGTGGCCTGTGTGTGCCTGAGTACGCACAATAGCCCGTGTGTGTCGGCGCTCACCCAGCACCAACTCGGCTACCCTCCTTTCTTGTCCCATGGGCCATTTTCCTCGTGTTCCCTCCAGCCTAAATGAGCCCAACAGACGGTGGACCCCAACTCTCCCGGTGCCCAGGGTTTAATACCCAGTTAGCAAATTCTCTCCTCCCCCTTGCTGGCTTCAATGCAACATCTGCACAGGGTTTCTGAGGATCATCAACCCAGCAAATCCCTTAATTGGAGGACATGAAAAACCAAGGCTGTGTGTTGTCATCACTGAGTCCTGGGGCGCTAGGGACAGTGCGCCACTAGGAGATCAGTTGTCGGGGCAGGAGTAGAGAGGAGGGCAGGGGGCACGCTCCCGGCCACCCCTCCTGGGTCTCCTCTAGCAGATAGAAGCAGAGGCCCCAGGGCCCTCCCTGCCCGCTCTGCCCTCTCCGCCTTCTCTCTGTCTGATCCTTCTCTGCCGTCCTGTTCTTTGTCCCTAGGCTGCACGCTGTGATTACACGCCAAGAGTCATCCTGCAGCGACAGCTAAAGCATAACCCATCAGGCAGATTCTCAATTCTCCTGGCCTCCTGAACCTCGGGGCTGTCTCCTGGGCTAGGGGCATCTTGAAAGCAGAACAGTGTGCTTCAGAGGGCTGGCAGGCAGCTGCTGTGGGGAGAGCCACAGCTGTGAGCACACACACTGAATGGCTAGGAGGAGAACAGACTGTGCAGCCCTGCCTCCTTCCTCTACCCTCCCTCCATTATAGTCACACGAGAAAACAGGCCCAGAAGGGCAAAGAGATGGGAGAAAGGGCATCAGGCAGTAGAGATCTGTGGGAGGATGGATAAGAGTAGGAACTCTGGGGCCATACTGCCTGGGTTCAAATGCTAGTTCCACCATTTCCTAACTGTGTGGCCTCAGGCGAGGGGCTTAACTTCTCTGAGCCTCAGTTTTCTCATCTATAAAATGGGGATAATAGTCTCTACTCCCTAGGGGTTTGTCTGAGGATTCAATGAGTTAATGTAGGTGGGAGGCACTCAGAACAGGAGCCAGTTGCATTAACTACTGTGGGTACTGTTTTTACTGTTTGGTACCCTTCCTTTGGTCCATGGGCCTGACAAGGCTGCACAACGAAACTCTGTGGTTCACCCCAGAAAGGGTATCCAAGGATTGAGCAATGGCCTAACCCCATTCGCTGGTAGCAATGGGCAAAAACCAGGGGGCCCTCCCAGGCCCTCAGCTGCCCACTCTGCCTAAGTCAGGGTGTGCACCAGTCCTCTGCACTCTGGCACAAGAGGGAGTTTGGCTCATCATTGGCTGCAGCCTCAGAAATCAAAGGGAAAGACCCAGCTGGAAGCCAAGTGGAATTAAGAACTTGGGGCACCACAGGCTGGTACCAACTCATCTCCAGCATCTCAGGGCCCCTAGCAGGGTATTTTCAGTTCTTGGCAACTGGGTACTTGGTTAGAGCTGAGCAAGAGTGGGGCTTGCTGGAGGCCAGTGAACAAGAGTGGAAAAGAACAGCACAGAGATCGACGTGTGTGCCCGGTGAACGACAGGGAAGGGATGGCTGTGACTTCTGAAGCTCGGTCACACCCAGCGTTACCCCTCCCACTGCCCTTTCCTGGCTGCTGGCTCTGGGAATCCCGCTGCCATGCTGCGAGGCCTCTCCGGCAGCACTGTGAAGAGACCCTCCACTTAGCACCCAACTTACCTGCCATGTGAAGGCGCCACCTTGGATGAAAACCCTCCCACCCCTGGGCCAGAACTGCCCCGGGGAGCAGAAACTGTGAGAGATGCCTTCAAGCCAGAGAGTCTCGGGGGAGACGGGTTATGCAGCATTAGGTGGTAATACAGCATTGAGTTATGCAAATTAACCAGGAAACAAACCTTATAATAGGTGATAAAGGCAAATCTGGACTCACAAAACCCTGATATGGAAAACACATAAAATTATAGGTATAAAGAGGGGAAGTCATAATTCATAATAAAAATTCTCCTGGGAAAAAAACAAGGGCCTTTGGGGTTCCCCTGGTTACAAGCAGTGGCAGCAAGCATTCTGCATGTGGGGGTGGCTGAACCTGGGGAACCTGCCACTCCCAACTAAATGATCCTGCACATCACGGTGACCATGCCCTGCTCAGACGAGGAGGATCTACGCAGCGTTGTCTGGAGGTCCCCTGAATGCAAGAC
Source organism: Noctilio leporinus (assembly GCA_004026585.1). Classification (NCBI taxonomy): domain Eukaryota; kingdom Metazoa; phylum Chordata; class Mammalia; order Chiroptera; family Noctilionidae; genus Noctilio; species Noctilio leporinus. The sequence continues at coordinate 446,352 of PVIW01000093.1, read as the reverse complement.
GGTGCGATGAGGCTCGAGGGAACCCACATCTCTTGCGCCCACTTCTCTGTGCTCCTACCCCATAATAACGTCACCTCGAACCTGGGAGGTGGGCTGATTCAAACAGAGACAGTCGGGCCTTGGGAGGTAACCTCCTCACCCTCCAAACCATGCCACTGGCCTTGGCTCTGCCCACAGGAAACCAGGTCGCATGCCTTATAGTCTTCCGGGGTTTTCTTTTTCTGGAGCGTTGCATATGGTTTTCAGGAAAAAAAAAAACAACGAAAAACAAAAATGGAGTCTTTGAAAGTACTTGGAGACTAATAGCCCCGACTAATTAAGAGGCGGGTTAGATTAAGCTCTATGCAGAGTAACTTCTTCATTTGGCATTTAATACACTCACGCAACCCCTGTGGGCCTTGGTTTAACCACCTATGGAGGGGATATGAGTAATAATTATCTCCTTTGGAGAGGTGCTGGGAGGGTTAATTAACTTGTGGCTGGGGCTGCTTTGAGCTCCCTCTGGCTGGTTCGGGAGTGTGAACAGCACCACTAAGTGCTGTTCCAGGAAGACGCCATCACTTGCCTGCTGTCAGGAATTCATGACCTCGGATAGTAAGTCACCTGGCTTTCCCAGGCTTTGGATGGCCCCCTGCTCCAACCCCTTAAGGCTCAGAACTGACACAACCTGTATGATTCCTAGCAAAGCTTAATGGTGCTCATGTTGAAAGAGGCTGTTTGCACTGAGAGTTTATTTTCTGGGTCCTTCCTTAGGTCACTTTAGAGCAGACAGCCCACCTTTCCAAACTTCTCCACATTCAACCAGAAACAGGGGTGCACCAAGGGCACCTGGCCTGCCCCTTACCAGGTGACCTTCACCTGGCCCTGCTGCTGCAGCAAACTCAGCCAGGTCCAGGCAGGCAACCCAGGACTCAGTGATGACTCAGCCATCTTTGGCCACACCAGCTTGGCCCAAGAAACCAGAGCTCTCTCCTTGCCCCGACTCCGTCTGCTTCTCTCTGCTTTGGTTTTCTAAGAAGCCAGGCACAGTTACAGAAGACAACGTCCTCAGGGGGCTTTGAAATGGGAAAACATTCATGCAAATACAAGGAAGCAGGGGTGACCTTTTATAAACGAATGATAAGTCTGCAGGAACAAGGAAGGGGGGAGGGAGATCCCCAAATAAAAGCCCCAGTGGCCTAGGCCCAGGAGATGACCCCTCTTTGATGGAACGGGAGAGCTTCAGCCCTGGAAGCAGTCTGGGGCAGAGAAGCCTCAGCCTGAACGGGCGAGGGAGCCCTAGGTCATGGGGCAGGCAGAAGCAGGGCCTGGATGCATTCCCTAAACTCTCCGATGCCTAGCCCAGTGCTACTCCCAGGCCCCACCTGCAGGAAAGCGCAGTCTCCAGGGGCCAGCTCCGTCTGCTCCAAATTACATGGGCTTCAGAACAGAGCTGCAGACCTTCCAGCTCCAGGAAAGCTGCCAACAAAAGTGCTGACATCGACAGCCCTTGGGTGAAGGGAGCGCTCTCTGGGGCCTGGGCTGGGCTCAATCTCCCCACTTATTCCGAGGGTGCAAAGAATGAAATAATTCTGCCAATAACTCCTGGAGTTATTCCACGTTAACTCAATGAACAGTGTCTCCCTAGAGAATGATCCGACCAGATTAAAGCCCTCCTTACTCTGAAGTGCTGCTCCTTCCACCAGGAAAGACAACTTTTCTTAAGATTCTGATCCTAATTTGGACAAGGGAGGGACAGAGAGCCACAGGGATTTGAGTGAAGACTAAAGAAATTGGGGTTCAGGAAACAATGACCTCCAATGCTGGCACAACTCCTGGTAGAATCCCAGGCATTCAGGCACAGGCTCAGGGGCTCCCCAACAACCTGGAGAAGCAGGCGGGGCCAGCTCAGCCCCTGCTACAGAGGAGGAAACTGAGGCTCCAGGTCAAGGACCTGCTTTAAGTGGGAGGAATGGTGGGCTGGCTTGGGGGAAGGAATTTCAGGACTGGAAAGAGGACAACGTGGGTCCCCCTCCCAGGGACTCAGACAAGCTTCCCACTGCCCTGCCCACTGTTTTCTGGCCTCCGTCTTGAGAGCCACAGCACTCTCCCCTGTGCTGCAAGAACACACCAGGCCCCCAGCACCCCTCATTCCACACCACATAATACCACTCCACTTGCATTTTTTAATTTTTGGGTAAAAACATACCCCCCCCCGCCCAAGTATTTGAAGTAGAAAAACAACAATAACCAAAAACTTCATGAACTCATGTTCATAGAGGATGCACAGGTCAGCTCAGGATCAAGTGACTTTTCAAAAAAAATCTGTTTTATTAAGTACAATGTCACCTTTCTCACAAAAGCTAATGGAGGCCCTGGCTGGTGTGGTCCCATGGATGGAGTGCCAGCCTGCCAACCAAAGGTTCGCCAGTTCAATTCCCCATCAGGGGCACATGCCTGAGTTTTGGCGCACAAGAGGCGACCAAACATTGATGTTTCTCTCCCTTCCCCTCTCTCTAAAAATAAAAATAAAATTTAAAAAAGGTAGTGAAAAACAAGCAAATAAAAACAAAACCAGAAAAACAATGCAAAGCATCATCACACGGGGGGAGTACAGGGCCCACTGCCTCAAGGAGCAGACAGGGACCAACCGCCACTGTCCCCACCCCGTCGTTCGCATGGCTCCGCAGAGAGAACACCCAGACCTGCAGAGCCCGGTCAGTGAAGAGTCTCTCTCTGCCAGAGGAGAGTGAGTCCAGGGGAGTCCCTCACCCATCTGGGATCAAATCCTGCACTTTGGCGCAGAGGACTGGACATCTCTGTCCTCAGCTTTGACATCTGTAAAATAGGGGTGGCATGAAATAATTAGGGTAAGTGTGGCCACCATTGTGCCTCCCCTGAAATGAGCTGGGAAAGCCTCAGAGGCTGCCTGTCCTACTGCCCACATCCCCTCTGTGTGCAGAGACTGGCACATGGGGACCTGATGTCCCCTCTGTGTGACACTGAGAATGGCAATGCGGCTCCTGGGACACCTTCCCTAGGATCTCCTGCCTTGGTTTTCCCTTTGAATTAAGCGAGAAGATTCATGGAAGATGCTCAAACTATGTGTACTACAACTGCACAGCAAAAACTGGCAGCCACCAGATGGGTCTTCCAGTTGTCCTACACGGTGGAGAGACAACTGGCCCGGTCTAGTCCTCCAAGCTGTGTGACTTCCAGTAAGTAACTCAACCTCACTGAGCCTGTTTTCTCACCTGAAAAGTGGGGGGTGGGAACCCTGCCAACGCAATCTAATAGAACTAGCTTCTCCAAGGCTCAATTACCTATCAGCTTCCCACTCCCTGAGGCAGAAAATATGCCATTGTTGGTACAGGGACTCCAAGGTCCAGGGACTTAGGAAGCATCCACTCTAGCTTTGCCCACAGCCCCACTGAAGCTGAGAGAGGGCCTATGTGAGGCCTTGCACCCACTTGTGCAAAAATAAACAGAGGTAGCATGCAGGCAGGGCTGCTCAGCAATCTGCCTCTTCCCTTCCTGGGCCAAGGTCGCCATCTGCTGGGAGCATGGAGCTCAGCACCCTGGCGCCCCTTTGCCCAGCTCCCACCTGGGTCTGGGGCTTAGGGTTGGAGGAGCGTGACCTTAATGTGCCTATGTTGGGTTCCTGTGCCCTGACTTGCTCCTCAACCGCGGGCCAGACCCCCAGCATTTGACCTGGAGCCCATGGATCCACGACTGGTCATCCTGGGTGCTGGCTCCAGAACCTTCTGTCCTTCCCTTGGGGTAGCTTTCATTCAGTGGATGTTTACCATGAGTGTGGTGAGGTGGATCACACAAAAGCTCTTCCCTATGTGAGATCCAGGCCCTTCCCTCAAGATACTCCCACTCTGCCAGGGGACAGCCCCTTGGCGTCCTAGCTCATGCCCTCCAACCTCGGGGCCCTGGCCCTCCCAGGGCCCTTGGCCTGGGCTTCCATCTTCCACCCCCTTCTCCTGCCTGCCTTCCATGTGGCTTTCATGCCTGGCTTTTCCTTCAGTGTTAAGGAGCTCTGGCTGGCAGTCCTGGCATGGAACCACTCACCCTCCTCCCAAAATCTGAGGTCATGCGTTCCAGAATATTCCTCAGCCTGTAGGCAGGGGACAGCACAGGCCCAGGTGAGCGCCTGTGGCTAGCTGACCACTCAGCACTGACCACGCACGCTCAGTGGTCGGCCCCGGCACAGCTGCTCGTGGCCTCTCGTTGCTGACCACCTCCCAGCACCGAACATGGGCTGCCGACGGGCTCTAATTACGAACGCTTTGATTCTCAAGGCTGCGGAAGGGAGCTCTGTACAGAATGCATCGCCTCCCCCATGACCGGCAGAAGGGGCAGGGCCCTAGGGAGTATGCAGGGTCCAGCTGCCAGGGACTAAACTGGTGACAGGGAAAGGGACTCCTGGCCTCCAGACCCCAGGAATGCTCTCTATAGCCCTGATTTAGTCCCTAAATCCCACAGGGGCAAAGCACACAGCTGCTGGAACCCCAGGCCACACATCCAAGGACAGCCATGACAGCAATCACCATCAGGGTGTCACTGAGCACGCGACCAACACCCTTCCTCTCCTTTAACTCTCCATGGTGGTGATAGCAAAGTACCCTAAGATAATGAACACTTAGCCACTTGAAAGGATACCATTCAGTGGCATTTAGTACATTCACTATGTTGTACGACTGCCACCTCAATTGAGCCCCAGAACATTTCTATCACGCTAGACAGAAAACCCATATCCATTAGCTGTCACTCCCCATCTGTCCCCTCAGCCGCTGGCCACCACTAATCTGCTTTGTCTCCATTGATTTTTCTATTCTGGACATTTCCTATAAATGCAATCATACACAGGTGGCCTTCTGTAGCTGGCTTCTTTCACTTAGTATGATGTTTCCAAGGTTCATCCATGTTCTAGCAGGGGTCAGTTTCATTCCTTTTCATGGCTGAGTCACATTTTATTGTGTGGACTAAACCCATCTTGTTTGTCATCTGCTGATAGACATTGAGGCCATTTCCACCTTTTGACTATTGTGAACAATGCTGCTGTGAACCTTCAAGAGAAAGTTCCTTTCCAATGTTTCAAAGGCAGGAGTGTTGAAGTATAATTACATACAGCACTCCATCCTCCTCAAGTGCACCCTTTGCTTAGCTTTGATGCGCCTGTGTCTCCCTTTCAACCCTTGTAACCCCTCCACTGCAGAGGAGACAGTCACGCCATGTTAGAGATGAGGACACTGGGGCCTGGAGAGGCTGAGCAGTTGCTTGGTGTCCCCCCGCCTGCGGGTGCAGCTTATGTCAGGGTACTGGCCTCGGAGCCCTCCCCTCTCACCTGTAGGCTGTCACTATGTTGACTCCCAGCCAGTCCCATCTTCCGTTTGCACCTGAGAAGAACAGGGACACCTTGGCACAGACAACACGGCAGGGTTCCCTTCGGCTCCTTTCCATGTCCCTTAACAAAGCCCCCAGCACTACGAGGAGGGCCACCTGCAGGGGGAGGGGGAGGCCGACCAGCGGCTTCTCAAGAAAGGTGCCTGGGCCTAGGCAGGTCTGTTGGAAACGGGGAGGTGGGTGCCAACCTGGCAGATGCTCAGCGGTTTCACGGAACACCATGTGCAGCTAAACGTGGCATGCGCAGCACATAGGAAGATCTCACCAAAACCAGACAGTTTTCCAGAAAGCAAAAAGTGCCAAAATTCATCCAAGAAGTAGAAACATGAACAGACCTCAAACCCGGGAAGAAACCAAGAAGGTGTCAAAGGATTAACTGAAGAAATGGGGAAGACCAGACATGGTTCCTTCGAACCTGTAGCCGTTCCAAAGCACAGGCAAGGCAAGGCTGGAGTGAAAGGGACCCCCAAAACTGAGAACCACACAGGGAAGGGGAGCACATGGCTTTTCTTGTCCCTCCGCTAATGGAGGAACTGGGGATATACTCACACCTTATACCCAGGCTGTCAGTGGTTCATGTAGGGCAGGGTCACGCACACAATGGCCTGTCCTTCTGTAGTGCGCCTTAGGGCGCCGCCTCCACAGGGGGAAGGGGGAGGCAGGAGGGCGTGTGCAAGAAGAGTCCCTTCGAGAAACTGTCCTGCAAACACTGGCCACGAGGGTCCCACAGGCCCTCTGGCTGCTTCCCTAGAATGAACACATCTTTACCAGAATGTGACCCAGAAACTGTCACCTCACCTCCAACTCCCTCCCTCCAGGCAATGCTGCCCTCCCCCCTGGGGCTCTGTCCCAGGTGCCCGAACAGTGGTGGTTACAAGGTCAGAAAACCTCTTGCTGGCCCGTGACTGACTAGGTCCCTCGGCCTCTCTATACGAACCTCGATTTCCAGCTATAAGCCAGGGCTGCTTCTTGCAGCCCTGAATGGGGAAGGGGACGTGACAGGTGTGCACTTTGTAACCTTTATCTCCCTCACCCTGGTGGAGTTTTCAGGCTTTGTAGACGGAAGCCTCTCCGTTTGTCTCCCAAAAGACTGCTGATACAATAACCACAATGACATAAGCTCCCAAGACCTTAGGTCTCTGAGCCAGATTCTGCATCCCACTGAACGAAGCAGAGGGAGACGAAGACCCAGTATGGGCAGAGATGTCAGAAGACCAGGTTGGGGGGTGGGGAAGCCACCCTTGATCAACGGCAAAGGGGACTAACTTCCAGCACTTTCTGGCCTGCCCTGCAACAGGCTGGGGGTGCTCCTGGGGCCCCAGAAAGCACCTGGAACACCTGGAACAGAGCTCCATTCAGGGGCAGGCAGCTGGAGGCCAGACTGCAGGAAGGAAGAGGTAAGGGAAACGGGGGGAAGGAAGGTGGGGCAGGGGGGTCTGACAGCATCCACTGTGCCTCCAAACAAGCCACTGTACAGGGGGTGTTGGCTCCAGGTAAGAAAGAAACCAAAGCTGGCGGAGCCGCTGTAAGAAGTGGCAGGCATTTGAAGCCCCCACAGTATGCCGGGCGTTCCACTCCCTTCTTCCTCCGTCTAGCCGGGGATGGATGGGCTGTCGGAAGTGGCAGACAGGCCCATTTAGAAACTGCTCTTTCCAGAGCGGAGAGCAAGACCTCACCCAGAACCTCTCCCACCCCGGAAACACCGGGGCGACGTTCTCCACTGCTGGCGGGCCGGCCTTCCGAGGATGTTCATGGATCCTGCCCCCCAGCTCGCGTTTCCTGCCAGGCCAGCAGGGTGGAGCGGCAACAGAGCAGGCGGCCCCGGGCAGCACGGATCCAGCAAACACAACAGGCTGTGTGCTTTGATTTAATAACATTGGCCCCCACTGGGCTCCTTTAATTGTTTCCAGATTCTGAAAATATTTGAAAAGAGAATGCAAATGGAAAAATCCACCTCTGGCTACCTCAGCGTCAGGAGCTCACTGGGCCGAACAGCCACGTGGGCTGCATCCTCAGAGAATCGGCGGGGCGGAGGGAGCGAAGCCCTGATGTCACCAAGACAAATGGCCCTGGGGAGGACACCAGATGGGGCTCCTGAACGATGCCAGCGCAGAGCAGCTGGTCACCCCGGTCACTGTGCTGGCCGAGATGGTCTGTAGGACCTGCAGGGACGAGCATCGGGGCAGCGCTCTGTCACCCCTGAGACTACAGTGCTGTGCGGTGACAGGCGGGGTGGAGGCTGGAGTACCAGGAGTCTGTTCAGTGGGCCAGTGGCCCAGTGAGGTCACACTACCAAGCACTTGTTCAGTTCTTTCTGGCCCAGAATAACTCTAGAGGGGTGAAGCCACCCTGGGGCCCCTAGTGGAAGGCAATGTGACAGCACTGTAGGAAGAGCTTGGGGGTGAGCCCAGGGCACTTGAGTCTGGATCCCAGATCTGCCAGCTGTGCAGCCTCAGGCAAGTCACTCAGCTTCTCTGGGCTTCAGTTTCACACTTCGAAAATGGGCTGACTACGCAAACCCCAAAACGCTCAACAATGTCCATGAAATGCAGCTCAGGGCTCACTGTCCCTGGTTCCAGTTGGTCCGAGGCGTGTGTGCGAATCATAGGCACCCCGCTTACCTATAGGGCCACCTCCCACCCCAAGACCCGGGAAACCTGCTCCCGCACGGAAGGCACAAAGGTACTCTTGCTCCTCCTCAGGGGCACTGGGGCCCTTTCCCTGTGGCTTGGGTTTAAAGGGGAGCAGAGAGGCTGGAGAGCACGGTTTTGGGGGGCAGGGGAGGGGCTGGGCGGGCAGAGCATGGGAGGAAGCTCCAGTGGATCAGCAGTCCCTTGTTCTGTCCCGGCTCCCAGCCCTGTCTGCCACCTGCATCGCGCCTGTAAGGCCTCCCCTAATCATGAAAGGTTGTTATCTTCTTAGGGAGGGAACTCACACACACACACACAGACATGCACACACACACACAGCATGGAGTACATACAGAGCACTCCCACCCGAGCCTGACACAGATGACAGCCTGTCATGGTCTGCATGTTACAAGTCAATTATGCCTACCTCCCCGTCAGCCCCTGACGCCGCCGGGGCAGCCGCCTCACCGTGTCGGGACACTGAGGATGGACGTGGGACGATCCCCCTGGAGGCACCCACCAGCCCTCAGGAGGCTGCCAACTGCCAATCAGGGAGAAACTGGATGTGGGGCGGCTCATTTATTTTCATCCCTCAACCTCCCTATTAAACAGCATGACAATCAAGGAGAAAAAAATGGTGTGGCTCCGGCGTGGCCTTGGGCAGGTTTCTGAACAGCTCTGCCCTCCTTTTCTCCATCTGTAAAATGGAGCCCCTGCCCATCCAGGGCAACCGTGCGGGAAATCCTTGGCTCAGAGGAGGCTGTGGTCAGTCTCTCCTCCCCAACCCTCCCTGGACCTTGGCTGAAATCAGAGTCTGCCCCCCGAAGGTGGGGAGAGCTGGCCCACCACCCAGAGTAGAACTGGGTCTCCTCCTACAGAGCATGCATCTGGGCAGCTTTGAGTGGAGAGAGGAGATCCCCTCCAAGTCCATCCCAAGGGGTGGTGGGCTTGAAGCCCGCCCCTCTCACCTGCAGGCTGTCACTGTGTCGACTCCCAACCAGTCCCAGCTTCCGTTCTTGCCTGAGAAGAACAGGGACACCCTGGCACAGGCTCATCTCCTGCCTCTTCTCCTGCCCCTTAACAAAGTCCCCTGCCCTGCCAGCAGCTGCCACCCAGGAGTGGCCATGGACAGGGGAACTCCTGTGGGTCCCCCTGAGGAATGCAGAGAGGGATGGCTGGGACCCCTCCTGCTCAGTCAGCACAGACAGGTGAATTGTCCAGGCCCCGGGGGCTCACATCCTGAGATTATAACAGCAGCAGCGATTCGGGCCAGACTCTCAGGCTTCACTCCCATCCTTGGTAGTGGGACAGGGCTCAATCAGACACTTGGGTGCCCCTAAAAGCTGCCCTTTCATCTAAGCAGTTTGCGGTCCAAAGCTGGCTCCCTGACTTACCACAGTGACAACCCTCCACCCACATGGCTCTCCACCAAGGACCTACACACAGGGTAGCAGCCAGTGGGAAAGGGGCAGCGAAGTGGGGGCCATATGCAAAGTGCAGAGTAGGGAAGAAGGGGCTTGCCTGTTGGTTGGTGGTGACCGGTAATTTTATGATCATCATCATCACCATCATCATTGCTATCAGGAGGAGGAACTGGGGGTGCAGCGTCAGAGCTGAGAGAGGCTCTATGTTAAATGCTGCCTCAGCACTGATGTCCTCTGGAGCCCTTTGGCTGCCCAGGCCGGAGGCTGGGGAGCAGGTAGGCAACAACCCTTGAAGAGGTCCAGGCCTGGACAACCCACTAGACAAGACAGTGCTACTCAAGATGAGAGAACAAAGGCTCCTGGGGGCTGGGCGGCAGAGAAAACGGGCCCCTCCTCACCTACTGTGACAAACCCTGACAATGCCCCTGGGCCGAGACAGGAAGTGAACTAAGTTCTTTAAGCGCAGGACTTACTTAACCTTGTCACAGGCACTTCTGTTACCTCCATTTCACAGAGGAAGAAACTGAAGCTCAGAGAGTCAACTGGTGAGGCCAAGGTCACGCAGCCAGCACACGTGCTGCCTCCTATACAGCACAGCGTGTCAATGCCCCGGCTGGGCTGCCCGAGGAGGGCTGCAAGGCTCTGACGGGGGAGTGGGAGTTTGCCGGCACCGGAAACAACTCGAGGGTCAGGGAAGGTGCGCATGTGTTCAAGAGGAGGGAGGCAAGTAAGTGCAGCCAGAGAGAAAGGGTACGCCTGGCACACAGTAGGTGTTTAATAAGTATTTGCTGAATGAAGTGCTGGAAGCAGTGAGGGCCGGGAGGGGCTCTATTCTGCAGTGCGCCCCCCCTCTTCCCCTCCCCCACACAGTCACTGTCCTCCCCTCCTGCCCCGCAGGCCCCAACAGCCGGTGACAAGCCCTCTACTGCCCAGCACCTCCCTTCATGCCCAGGATCCTTGGGGAACCTCTGAGGAGGCGACAGAAGAGAGGGGACTCAGGTGGATAGGGGTGGGAAAACTGGTCCATTGGCTTCTGGAGTTTCATGGATAGGGTGACATTCGGGGAGGGGGAGGGCAGCTGCCCGCTGCTTCCCCAGCTTCCGCCAGACCCTGGGCTGGGGAGGGGGCCTCGGGTGTGCGCTGCCTCCCGGGAGGGGCTGGAGGGAAGCCGCTGGCAGCCACTGCTGCTGCTCTGATAACCTTCAGCCCTGACCTCGTTTCCCACTGAGGCTTGTGCAATTTCTTCCAATTTTCCACATAATTAGCTGAGCGGGAGACACATCGCCTGCTCCGAGGCAGGAAGGAGCCGCTGCTCCAGGGACCCAGGGCCAATGGCTGAGGGCAGAGCCAGCCCTTCAGGCTCCCTGCTGTCCCCTAGCTCAGTGGACAGGGGATGTCCCACAGCGGGGGATAAGGTGGGAAGGGGCAGGCCGCGGCGGGGGTTCAAGTCTCCGCTCCCCCACCTACAGGCCATGTGACATCAAGTCAGATGTCAGTTCCTCAGGCCACTGAAAAATGTGGGTCACGCCAGGTTTCACTGAGGGTGAAATCGCAGGCGACTCAAAGTGACCAGTACTAGCAAGGGTCCATTAGCTCTTTGTCTCTGTGCCCACACCTCCCAGAAAATATTCACCCCTTTCCTCCTGCTCTCAATCCTTTTTTGAGACTCCAACCACCCCCTCTACTTCCTGGAGAGGCAGGGGCACGGCAGTTGGGAGGGTGGGTCTAGGAGTCGAGCTTGGCACCACCTCTTTCCCATCTCCTGTGTCACACTCCGCAACACAGACCTGCTGGCCTTAGTCTTGCCATCTGTGAAGTGGGCAAGACGACAGAAGCTACCTCAAGGTTAGGAAGGAATAGGTCCACAGGGTGTAGGCCACTCGGATCCTTGGGGAGGGCCAGAGTGGCTGCCAGGGCCCTTGTAGGAAGCACATGCCCAATGCCACCCCTGGGTCCCTCTCCCAGTGGACGCTGTCACACCCACCCAGTTAATGGGAAGTCCGGAGCCAAGCAGAAAACCCTGCCACCAGCGATCTCCAATCTGGTTGAGCGAAAGCAGGAGGAGAGGGTCAAGGCCTCCCCGACCCTCTGACAAGCACTAACTCACTTTTTGGGCCTCAGTTTTCCTGAGCAATAAGCAAGGCTGTCCCTGTCCCACCTCTCAAATCACTCCTTCCTGACTGCAGGAGGTGTCCTAAAGATGGAAGACACGTTCCCGCAGCCTTGTCCCTCCACAGCACAACCAGGTCAGCCCCTAAGATGTCCACAGCCCGGGGAGGAGGCCACTCCGCCCCCCACCCCCACTCTCGCAGCCCTGGGGAGCCTCGGGGTCCTTGGAACAGCCTTCCCCTGACAGCATGAGCGATGCCCTTCTTCCCTCCTGAGCCGGCGCCAAGGCCTGGAATCCATCATTTTGTGTCGCCTGTCTCCGGCTCTGCCGGCCGCCAGGCTCCTCCCGAGGGGGGGGCAGCAACCGTCCTCAGCAGCACCCGGAGCGTGACAAGGCTGAGCGCAGCGCCTGGGCCGTACCTGCTCCTGACCGAGGACACCAGCCCTCACTCCCCAAGCGTGGGATGCTCCCAGGGAAAATGTGCCACTAGGTCGCAGGAGCCTCGCACCTGGGTGCGGGTGGGGTCTCGCACCCCCGTTTCCTGTGCGCACCAGATCCTGCCCTTCAGGCCTGATCAGCATACTTCTCCCTCACGACCATCAGAACCTGCCCTGAACACGTGTCCTCTCAGTGTCCGTCCCCAGCAGCATCTGGGCAGCGATGGTCTCCAGAGCCAGATGGCAGCTCAGAGTCTGCCCCATGGCCACTGGGTGCCCAGGGCAGAGACCCTCAGTGTAGGGTGTTTGTCGTATCATGGGGTGGCTCCCCACGCTCTGGGGGCACGGGGCCTCAAGGATGGGGACTGAGGACAAAGGAGGGGTGGGGGGACCCCAGTTCCAAGAGACAGGCTGGGTATACACGGGAGGAGGCCAGAAGGGGTCTGGTGGGCAAAGACTGGGTGGTACCAAGATGTCAGACCCAGTGGGAGCGGGGCAGTGTTTCTGAGCAGCCAGCTCCCAGGAACGACAGTTAAGACTGCCGCCCCCGCCAGAGGGTAGCCCCAAGCTCCTTTCTGCTTTGTTTATGAAAGAGCATACCAGGCAGCGGAGACTGGTGACAAGCTTTTCCTGCTGCACATAAGCTAATTTCAGTCCCCCATCCCCCACCACATCCCTGTCCTTACTCCCGGAATCTACCCGCAGGCCTGTGTTCATCTAATCCCATTGCTTCCTTGCTCTGAAGAACAAAATGGTAGTTACTCTGCTCTCCTCATTCCCAATGTGGCCATCCAGGGCAGCAGCTTCCCCACCCCCGACGGCGGCTGATAACAGCGAATGCTTACTGCTCATTTACAACACACCAGACACCCTCCCAGGACGCCAGGAGTCCCAGCCTGTTTACTCTACGCAGCCATTGAGCTGCTACCATTCCATTTCTCAAGAGGCAAAAGCTGAGGCACAGAGAGGCCGAGTGTCCAGACTGGCATCACACAGTAACCCAGTCTGATGTCAAAATACAAGGTCTTAACCCCCTTGGCCTCGCTGCTTCTGTGCTCCAGGCACAACCTGCCCCAGGGGTCCTCAACAAAGGGAGGGACCACGGCACACGCTGGAAGGATGGCCGCTGGGAGGCTGGCAGGGACAGAGCATTCTTGAGCCCTTGGGCAGCGCCATGGAGCCCCGGGCCAGAACCAGGCCCAGACGGACCTCACAGAGTACCAGCCTCAAGGCAGCACCCACAAGCAGTCCCCCCTGCCCTCCTCTACCCCCAAGCTGAGGGCCTTTCTGAGGGCTCAGGGAGAGGTTGGTGCCAAGGATGGAAAGTAGGGGGGGTGCTCCTAGCACCATTAGGTCAGAAATAAAATACAACTAAAAAGATGTTGAAGGTGGAGGGAATCTATATGCAATACAGACTGGGCCCCAGGGACTCAAGGGCACCCCAGAGTAGAAGCATGTGAAACTCGGAAGAGGTCCAGCTGGGTGTGGGGTCAAGGCACATGGGATGGTGGGCTGGTTTACCCCGTTGCATGGGGCCAGCCTGAGAAGGGGCCCCCAGGAGGTTTCCTTATGCTCTAGAAAGGATCTGATTGGTGGCAGGGTGGGGTGGGGTGGGGCGGGGAGGCAGACATCACACTCTATGTCCAGGACACATGTCTACACAGACATTACTCCCCATCAGGGGTCCCTCTGCCCCTAAGATGAAACCCCAGGATGAAATGGCCCTGGCAGGACATTTGAAGCCTTTGGTGAGGGGCCCCGGTCCTGTCTAGCATGTCCCCAGCCATGGAGAAGGAAGAACGGTGGGGGCAGGTACATAAGTGGAAAGGGGTTTAGTCCAGTGTGCAGGGCTCTGCTGGCAGGAGCCCTGGAGCAGCTCAGGGGCAGTAGGAGCCCCTGATCTGACATCCTAAATGCCTCTACAGGGCATAGTCTAGCTGCAGCTGAAAGGACAGAAATGAGGGTGCAGAGGAGGCTGCTGGAAGAGGTGGGGCAGGGCCACAACCCTCCCAGTACAAACTCCTGGAAGGATCACGGATGGTGGTACCAGACTCAGGTGGCCCATCAAAGGGGCCCCATGGAAGCCCCCTGCCCCCTGCCCCCAAAGCAGCACTGAGGGGCTAGCTCCATCCCTTCCCCCTCCAACAAGCCCTCCCAGCTACCTAAGCCTGCCATCACCTTTGATCTCTGAGGTCACCCTGTGGCTTTACTTTCAGTGACCTTGATACTGGTCAGGTCAAATATTTCAGCTCAGTGGATTCACCCAGCAGGAGTGTGTTTCCATGGCAACAGGGCTGACTCACAGCACCCTCCTGTCCCCTACCCCCCCCCCTTTAGCTCTCTCCCCTCCAGGAAGCCACACTGCTCCTGCCTGCATGCCCACCATCATAGCATTTCCCACAATGCACTGTGCCTGCCCAGCCCCCGCTGGAGTGGGCTGCAAAGACCAGGATTGTGGAGACCCCCACACTGGCCCTATGTCCTGTAATGTGAGTACGCAGCTATTGGCCACGAGGACACAGATCCATGTGCAGCCTCAAACGTCAGCACCAGCATCCAGATGGGCTCTTGTTTTTTCCTGGGGACATCTGTTGACCCGCCCAGCCGGGCTGCAGAGAGAAAGGGAGGCATGTGGAAAACATGTGAGGCCTAGCTCTACATTTTGGAGAGGATTCAACCCAGAGAGCCCATGATATCCAGTTTCACAGGCCTTTCTCCCAGGAGCTCAGGGTCCTCTGAAGAAGGGCCTGGCACCTGAGAATTGGGTGCTCAACCAGTGTCACTCTACCAGCCATCATGACCCACCCCCATCTCCCCTCTCACCCTGCAGGGCCTGGAGGGCCAAGGCCACCCCAAGACACAGATGCTGTCCTTCTGCCCAGGCATGCCCTGTCTCTACTTGCATCCCTGCGGCCCAGGCACAGAGCCGGTACCTTCCTGCTGATAACATCTCTGCTGCGGCCCAGCGTCAGCCAGCATGTGCTGAGCACTTGCGGTGTGCCTGGGGCACATGGAGCCCTTTATGTGCCACCACGAGCTAGGTGTGTGACTTTGGGGAGATAATTTGACCTCTTGGGGCCTCTGTGTTCCCATCTATACAATGGACTGCTGCCAGAACTCAGTAAGTGGATTTATGTTGAGTTTAGAACTGTGCCTGACTTCTAGTTAGGGCTCACTGAGAGTCAGCAATTGGTGTACTTCTCCCTGCCCTGCAGATGAGGCCGGCACTTGTGTGCCTGGGGTGGCCCAGCTGGTGCTGACCACCAGGCAGCCCTCCCAGCAGGTTCCATGGCGGCCGCATGGGAGAGATGAGCAAGCTCAGGGTGAGGGCTTGACCAAGCCCAGTCTGTTAGGACCTCAGCAGCCAGCAGCAGAGGGCTCAGCACTTACTAGTCCCCTTATCCTGAGGCCATCCACCCTCCACTGTGTCCACAGGGCCCAGCAGATGCCCTTGAACAGATGATTAAAACAGTGAACATCAGTCCAGGTGGGTTCTGAGCACTTCCTGCTACATTCATTCATTGAGTCCCCTATAACTCTGGGGTCTGAGCGATTATCATCCCCATTCTGGAGATGGGGAAACTGAGAGGTTAAGAATGTGACCGTATGGATGTAATACAACAACAATAAAATTAAATTAAAAAAAAAAAAAAAGAATGTGACCGTGTACCCATAGCAGAAGCATCTATGATTTACCACACATTATGATATCTTCATGATGCTAAGCACTTTAATGCATTCATCTCACAGGATCACCCCCAAACCTCATCATGGAGGGACTTTTATCACCCCCACTCTCTATTTGGACAAACTGAGGCACAGGAGCAAGGTGCCCAAGGTCACGCAGGTAGCAAGGGGAGCCTGTCTTGAGCCCAGGCCCCCCACCCCGTCCCTGGCACCCCCGGCCCACGCTCAGAATGCCCTGCTCTTCCAGAATAACTTCTTTCTGAAACCTGACGATGACAAATGATTTTTTTAATAGTTTTAATTTATCCCCCTTTCCTCAGAGAGTGTCAGAGGCAATCTGCTGCTCGCTGCGTCTGTGAACCTCCCCATCTCTTGTTAGTGGCTGCGCTTTGAACATATTTCCTTTTATCATGTGGTGACACCGGGTGGCAGAGGGCGATTCCGGGAGAGATTGCCGGGGAGGGGCCAGGCTCCAGTTTGCCTTGCTTCTGACAGCTAATTAGCAGCGAGGCTTTGCACCAGGGGCCGCTCACGTGGCAGGCATCCTCTCAGGGCCCCTCCGCCATCCCCCATCCAGATTTCCAGGGTAACCGTTTCCATTTTGGTGGTGCCCTTGACTCTTGGGCCTGCCTGTGGCAGGGGGAGGAGGGTCATGCCAGAATGGCCCATCTTTAGGGACCTCATTTGCCAGCAATTATTAGGGCTCTGGATGGGGAGCCAGACCACAGCAGGTGTCTGACACGTGGGTGACCTTGGGCAAGTCCACCCCACCCCAAGGCTCAGTTTTCTCATCTGTGCATTGGGTATAAGAGTACCGTTGGCTACCTCGGCTTGTTGCGGGCCTCCAGTAGGAGAATGAGAGGCAGGCTATACTGAAAGAACTACATGTCTGGGTTCCTCGATTCATCAGTTCAGTATGAGTTGATCACCTATTGCGTGCAGGCCCGGTCTAGGCACAAGGGGATGGGGGAGGGAAGGAGATAGCAAGAACCATAGCAAGTATGCCACCTAGACGTCAAAGAGGGGGCCTATGGAGGGGCCCAGCTAGCCTGAAGCTCCTGACAGCTCATTAGGGGTGATTAGAGGCATGGGAGGAGATGAAGCGTGGCGGGTGGAGAGAATACAGGGAAGGGAGAAGGTTTCACTTTAAATAACATGGTCAGAAAAGGCCTCTAACAGTATCGTCATTGGTTATTATTACCATCATGTTATTTTTCAAAGATGCATAACAAAGATCATCAAAAAAATTGTTTCTGCCTGTTGGGAAAGCACAGTCTATTACTTTATTTTTTCATTTTTAGGGCAGGGGTTCTTGCCCTTGAGCAGCATCAGGGCCCGGGAGGGTTGTTAAACAGAGAGCCTGGCCCACCCGAGAGTTTCTCATCCAGAATCCGGATTTCTGACCAGTTCCCAGGGGACACTAATGCGCCAGCCCAGGGAGGCAGCCTGAGAATCTCTGGTCTGCATGAATGGGTGAGTTTCTCCTGCCTCCTAGATGTGGCCCGTGAGAGCCACTGATGCTCATGCCTGTGACAGACGCTCTGGAGGCACCTAAGATCAGATCAAACAGACTGTACGAAATCACCACTTTTTCCATTTCACATGGCTCAGTTTAATATGTGCTGGGACTAAACAGCCGTTCTGGCCTCACGGTGTTGCTTCCCTTCATTTCCCTGGCTACCCTGCAGAATCCTCCTTCTTTGCTTCGAGGTCCCCTCACCCCTCAGCAGGGGTCAAGGCCTGGCCTCGGCCCAGGACCCCTGGGGCCTCTGGGAACCTCCTCTCCGCCTGGCAGGCCCCAGGGCCTCCCCATAGTGACTCTGGCCCCAGAGAGAGAGGAAGGGGGA
This sequence comes from Noctilio leporinus, assembly GCA_004026585.1. Classification (NCBI taxonomy): domain Eukaryota; kingdom Metazoa; phylum Chordata; class Mammalia; order Chiroptera; family Noctilionidae; genus Noctilio; species Noctilio leporinus. The sequence continues at coordinate 428,826 of PVIW01000093.1, read as the reverse complement.
GCAGCAGGCCCACTGACATGCTGAAGGATTGCCATGGCAACAGTGCAGGGCCAGGCCAGCTGGCAGGAGCAGAGTCTGGCAGAGCCACAGGCCTGGCCTCCCACCAGGACAGGGATGGCCCGGGGGGGCAGAGGCTACGTGGGGCAGGGTGGGGGCCCCCAACCCCCCACCTCACAGGGCTGCGTTCTTTCCGAGGACGGCACAGTGACCCAACTGGGGCTAGGGGTAGGGTGGGGGCTCTTGCTGGAATCCTCTGATGCCCCCTGAGTCACAGGGCACCCGGCCTCCCCTCACCTGGATGCCCGCTGGGAAGGGCCCCGGCGAGGTGCTCCAGGAGGCTGTGCTCCGTCTCTACAGCAGGTAGTAGTATGCACTCCGAGAACGTGTGCCAAACAGAACAGTGAACGTGACATGTTCATGACCGCCTGTGTCTGAGGCTCGGGGGAGGCTGCTGGGTGCTGTACAGGGACAACACAAAAGGGCCCTGGGATTGAACTGTGTCGCCTCCTCCCTCCCTGCCCTGAGCATGCAGGGGGCAGCACCCCCAGCCTTCTGGACCTTTCTTACGCTTATCTGCACCTTGGAAGAACTCAGCGCCTGCTCCCGGGACAGGATGCCAGGAAAATGTGCATTCCCAGGGTGCTCCCAGGGCCCTTTTGCCTCTCTCCCTGCCCTGGCGGGAAGGGGCCAGGTGGCCCCAATCCGTGGGAACTGGGCCATTCGGGCTCTGTGATGGGCCTGCAGAGAAATTAAGGCCAGGCCTGTGTGGCATTTGCAGTGCACAGCGGGTGGACGGGGGTCTTGGCCCAGCTCTGTCCCTCTTGAATCAGGAAAGGAGGCCTCTGCTCCCACCAGGCCTCCCCCAGGTGCTGTACAAGGGTTATCCTGCCCTTTCTATGAAGAAACCAAGGCCCTGAAAGTGAGCCAAGGGGCCAATGTTGCAGGGCAAAGCGAGAAACTGAGTCCAGGCCCTGCGCTCCCTGCTGTGACACCCGGCCCCCAGGAATCTCCATGCTGAGAGACTGAAAGAAGACATCTGAGTTTAGTTTCTTTTCTCCTTTCCAATGAAGGTAATCTATAAAACGCTTAACCAAATGTGACTTCATTCCTCCTGTCGCCTAAGACTTCTATAGATCAATTTACAAGTACGTGAGAACTACTGCAGGATGAAATGTCCCCGGTAGGACATCTGAGGCTCTCAGAGGGGGGCCCCACTCCCCAGCTAAGCACCTGTCCCCAGCCTTCCCCCAGCAGGCTGTGCCCCTTACGATCCCTCACTCCTAACCTCTGGTCTTGATGTCCCTTCCATTTGCAACACCCATCCCACCTTTCCCTTGAACTGCAGCACCACCTTTACTGTTCAGGGCAAGCCCATCCTGAGGCCAGAGGATAGGCAAGGGAGGGAGGGGTGAGACCTCCGGGCTGACAGCACAGCTGGGCCAGGGGACAGGCAATCTGGGCTGGTGGATCCGGGTAGGTGCAGGGAGGAGAGGTCAAAGGACACAGAATCCCAGGTAGAAAAGCACACTGAGCGAGCAGAGGTTCAGACAGAGCTGGACTGGGTGCTGGAGTCGGGCTGGATGCCAGGAGGGCTTTGCAAAGGGGTGCAGAGCAGTGCCCCAGAGCAAGACCTTCCATCGCCCCACACCCCTGTTTCCCCATCCGTAAAACTGCAACAATGATGGTACCAAACCTAAGTGGGCTATAAGGTTAAATGAGTTCACCCATGCAAAGCGCACAGATCATACCTGATTATAGACCACACACCACAAATGATATGTTGGACTGAGGTTGTCCTCCCTACCTGAAGCCTCCCCGTCAGTGACATCTGATTCTCCCTGCCAAGGACACAGCCTACAGCTCATGCCTCCTACCATCCCTCCCTCTACATGCTTTCACCACAATAAATTCCTTTCAGCCCCGCCAATACCAGAGATGGGGAAACCAAGGCACAGAGAGGGTCAGGAACATAACTCAACTTCATATGGTAAAGTCAGGATTCAAAAGCAGGCACTGACATGACCCCATTTTACAGACAGAGAAACCGAGGCCAGGAGAGTTCTGGCCTGTGGTTCTGGGCCACACAGCCAGGATGCTGCCAAGCTGGGCTGGCAGTTGGGCCTTTGGGTCTCCTGAGCCCAGACTCTGACCACAGGGTTCTCAGGCCTCCCAGGCAGGCTCTAGGCAGGGCCTACAGAAGAAGTTTAGGGGAGAAGACTCTGGAAGGGCTGAGAAGCCAGGCTGAGAGGCACTGACAGCAGGCTGGGCTCTGCCACTCGTCCAACCCCTGCTTCTCACACCCACCGTCGCAGGGGAGCCAGAAGCTGGCAGCACCAACTGTTGCTGCCGCCTCCCCTCTCCCTGCCCATCTGCTCCTCCATGGGATCAAGGTGGGCGGCAGGTCCCTGCCTAGAGCACGGCTGTTGCCACAGTGGGGGCTCTCCCCAGCCCTCCCTTCTCCTAGGCCTGAGGGTTCACAGGGGGTGTAGTATGATGAACACATTGGGCCCAAAAGCCCCTCTCCACCTTGAGTCTTGCTGTCCATGAATGTGGCTGTGGGCCCTGTCCCACCTCCTGCCCATAACCAGGACCCCCTTCCAGTGTCCTTCCCTCGGTAGGTTTTCTGACCGCAGAGCCTAGGGTCCACAACCTTCCTGCTGCAAATGTTCCCTGCTGTCCCAGAAACACACTTATCCTTGTCACCTGGTGTGTGACCTGATTTAGACACAGAGCAAGCAAGGTGAAGAGCCATGTGTGGATGGGTGACTTCTGAGGCTTCCCTTTGGTGGCAAAGGCCCCTGGAGGCTGAGTCCAGAGCTGTCTGTCTCCATTTGTGACACCCACTGCCAGACCTCCTGGGTGTTGGAGGGCCCCCCTCCACTGCCGTGTGGAGCCAGGCAGAGGAGCCACCTTATAGACAGCTGAGCGTGTAATGGACACCTGCGGTATGAGGGGCTCCGAGGGAGAGGTGAACGGACAACCTCTAAGGGTCAACTCAAGCCCCAGCCCAGGCAACCAAGAGAACAAGGCCCATGGGTTGCCTGGGTGGAGGAGGACACAGGGAGGGCACAGTGCTAGGCAAGGTCCCACAGGGAGAAGAGCTGGGCCCTGAGAGTGGAAAGAGCTCAGTGGATACCCCAAGACTTCTCTCTGCTCCCCCACTTCTGACGCTACCTCTTGAGAGGGCTCACTTACCAGCCCCACTACTTGCTGTGTGACCCCCGACCAGTTACTTGGCCTCTCTGAGCACCAAGTACAGTAGCACCCCCTTCTGGGCTGATTAGAAGGATGGGATGAGGTAATGGCTGGCACCACAACCCAGGCTAGGCAGTAGGGGGATGATGAGGTCCAGCTCCAGCTCCATCCCACACCCATGCTCATGTTGCTCCAGCCACCCAGAGTCTCCCTCACTGCCGCCAACCCCACAGCACATGGCCCTATCCCATCTCCTGGCCTTGGCACACACAGGTCTCTCCACTGGGAACACACTTGCCCACCCTCCTTTGCCACTTGGCTAACTCCTGGTCTTCCTACAGGTGGAAGGGAAGGAGGGACCACCAGTCCCGGGAAGGAGGCTGGATTGGGTGTCCCAGGTTGCGACAAGGAGGAAAGAGAACCCACCGCATGTGCTTAGCCAGGGGCTGACTCTGCCGAATCTTACAGGGGACAGTGACATCTAGTGGGCATCGGGCACATCACCCATCACCCCAGGAGGTCCCCCCACTGCACCCTTAAGTTTCTAAGCCAGCATAGGCTCACCCTCCAGGGGAGGATCCAGGGCAGAGGGGTGCGACGCACAGCGTATTGCTGTCACAGGCGACACAGGGCTTAGCTCCCCCTCCAGAACTCCAGGCTCCTCCAGCGGGCAGCCATGTTCCCGCAGGGCATATGCCCGCCATATGCTCTCCCTGTCACAGCATCCTCAGCGGGCCTGCACGCAGTCTGTTGGTGGGGGCAGGGTGCCTGGGAGCTGGAGTGCACCCCAACTGCTACATCGAGCAAGCTGCATGGAGTTGCTCTGAGCAGTGCCAGAACCCTTATGAGGCAGGCAGCCTATGATCCCAAATCACAGACAACCAAATGCAGGCTCAGAGAGGTTGAGCATCTTGCTCAAGGCCACACAGCTTGCACAGGCAGACCAGTCCTGTCATCCAGAGCCTCAGAATGTGCATCTATAACCTCAGCAGGGCTGGTGGACAGTGCCTGCAGAATTCTTTGATGGCTGGAGGCTCGGTGTATTCAGAGTTCATATTAGCCACCCCCCGCCCCCCTGCCCTGGCCAGGATTTGCTCCACTTCCTCCTGCCCTATAGTCGTTTCAGGGCCCCGTGCAGACCACAGCATTGCTGCCCTCCCCTTTCCACAACCCCAGCAGTGGAGCCTACAGGGAACTCTAAGCCTGAAGCCTGAAAATGACTCATGTTTCCCAAACTGGGTTCCCCAGAGCTATGATGTTCTGCCAATGGTCTTGGGTTCCTCCCAGGGAACTGAGGGGAAAACTGGGGGAAGCAGGTCCGCTCAAACCACAAAGTATCTAGGCGCAAGAGCACAAGGCCTATGCAATGGGGGAGGGAAGGAAAATTCTGGAGCTTTGCACTACGCAGGAGGGACTACTGAGTGTCTAATAATAGGCCTAGACTCCTAATGCAGTCAAATTCCCCTCAGGAGCCAGGCTGAGGCCACTCCACAGAGTGGTTTCCTAGGCAACAGATGTTTACTGAGCATCTGCTAAGGTCCACCCATAGAGTCTCTGAACCCCACAGTGTAGGGGTTAACTCCAGGCTCAGGAATCAGAATCCCTGGGTTCAAATCCCACCTCTACCATTGGTTCGTTTGGGTGGCTACGGAACTCCATCTCAGTGTTTCAGTCTCCTCACCTCTAAAATGAACCACATAGCATTCCCTGGTTATAGATGACAGTGAGAATTAAGGGAGTTAATAGGCTGTATTACTTTTCCAGGGAATATAGCAAATTGCCACTAACTGGGGAGTTTAAAACAATAGAAACATATTCTCTCACAGCTGAGAGAATTCTCTCACAGCCAGCTGAGGCCATTAGTATGGAGTCAATATGGGGGCTGGCTCCCTCCAAAGGCTGTAGGGGAGGATCCTTCCTGCTTCCTCTTGCTTCCGGCGGTGGCCAGCAGTCTTTGGCTTCGCTCATGGAAGCCTAACTCTAACTGTTGTCTCTGTCTTCACATGGCCTTCTCTCCCTGTGTTCAAAGTCCCCTCTTCTTATAAGGACACTTATCATGGGATTTAGGGTCGCCCTAATCCAGTATGACCTCATTTTAACTAATTACATCTGCAAAGATCCTCCTTCCTAATCAGATCACAATCCAAGGTTCCAGATGGGCATGCATTTGGGGGAACTCTATCCAGCCCCGCTACGCACATCTCCAGGGCTGAGATCCGTGCTAGGCACACAAAAGCGTTCAATGTTGAGTTTGGTGATCTTCACCAGACCCCTGAGATGGGTGACTCTGGCCGGCTCTTCCAGATGAGGGCACCACGGTTCAGAACAGTGAACCACCTGCCTGGAATCAGCCTCACAATGTAGGGTTCAGATCCACTTCACTTTTGTTCTCTTTACCACCTGGGTGTTTTCTGGGCCAGAGCTCTCTGGGCACCCAGTGCCCCAGAGGGGAGCCCATCCATGGAAGCTTCCATCCCAGCCACCCACCATGCCAGCCTCTCTGGTCTTTTGGGTTCCCCTCTGAAAAAGAAGACAAGCCCTGGCTGGTAGCACAGTGGATAAGGCGCCGGCCTGCGAACCCAAAGGCCACAGGTTCGATTCCCCAGCCAGGGCACATCACAAGGTTGCAAACCAGGTCTCCAGTCAGGTCTGTGGCTGGAGGCAGGTGAAAAGCAACCATACATTGATGTCTCTCTCTCTCTCTGCCTCTGTCCCTTCCCCTCTTTCTAAAAATAATGAAATAAAATCTTAAAAAAAAAATCTAACGTTTAAAAAAAAAAAAGAAGACAACCCCAACCTCCAAGCAGGAGAGCACGGGCAGAGGACATGGCTCAGCAGGAGGGCACAGTCCGGGGAAACCTGGCAGCATCGCTGTTACTTTCACTTGTTGCAAGGAACCTGCCAGGCTCATGCTGGTACGGAACAAACTCTGGACTGATGTTCCCTATGGTCAGGAAGGGGAGGAAGCTCCACCTGACTGCTATGTTCCCATCTAGCAAACAAGTACTGAGCCCCTCTGTGCCAGGCCTGTGACGATGCCCAAGTCACAAAAAAGGCGATACCCCCAGCCGAGCCGGCCCCGTCCCATGCCTGGCCGGGCTGGCCAAGGAGGTGCTAGCACGGAGCACAGACCACCTCGGAGTTTCGGCACACGAAGAGGGGTTGGAGAGGACTAGTTACCCAGAGGATCAGCAGTGTGACAGCCAGGCCTGAATGCAGACAGGTGACACGGAATCAACTGCCTCTGGTGGGGAGGGGATATCGAGGGTCTAAGGAGAGAGCCAGGTGCCAGGCTGCTGGGCAGCCCCTGTATTACTCTGGACCCAGAATTATGCAGGGAAGAAGAAAGGCCCTCTGGGTTTAGAAAGAGTCTTGTCTGCACCCCGGGAAGCAGGTGCCACAGAAGGTGCCACCTGTAAGCAGGCCCAGCAAGGCCCAGCGGGCATCATTACAGACAGGCCCCAGGCCTCCTACAGGGTTTCCCCATTCTCTCTCTAGCCCTGTCCGGCTTCTGAGTCAGGCAGACCCGGGACTGCTGACCTTGGGCGCAGTCACCTGCTGAGCCCAGTGAAACAGTGAGAAAGGCAGTATCTGTTTCTATCTGAGCCGGCTGACAAGAGCCAGCTCCTGAGCAAGGCAAAGGAGGGAAGCTGATCCCTCTGTGCACAGGGCCAGCCAGGCTGGCTTAGGGACCAGGTCCCATAGCTCCGTCATCACCCGGTGTTTACTGAGCACCTACTCTGTGCTACCACTTGCTCAGGACTGGGACGCAGTGGCAAACAACACCCAAGCCCTTGCCCTTAGGACAGGTCACGTCTTTCTGAAGTGCCCATGACAGGGCCAGACAGAGTAACGTCTCCAAGAACTGGAAGAGGTCCTGCTGTGAAAGCGTGCTGAAGTCTGGGGTCGGCGTAACCCAGCAAGTCTGCTCCTTGGTGAGCACCAAGAGAAACACAAACCTACGTCCATGCAAAACTGGCACATGCTCGTTCCGAGCGCAGCTGTTCAGGAGAGCCCCGTGTGCATACAGCCCGAATATCCACTGGTGCTAAATAAAGAGAGAAACCGAATGTGGCACATCCATCCATGAAATACTACTCGGCCTTGGAAGAAACGAAGCACTGATACACGTTACAGCATAGAAGCTTGAAAATATTCTCCTAAGTGAAAGAAGTTAAATACAAAGGACAAGTATTACGTGATTCCATTTATACAAAATACCCAGAAGAGGCAAATCCATAGAGACAGAAAGTGGATCAGCGGTTGCCAGGGGCCGAGGCAGAGAAGAATGGAGAGTGACCGTTAAGGGTAAGGGGTTTCTTCTTGGGGTGATGAAATGCTCTAGAATTACATAGTGGTGATGGCTACCCAACTCTGTGCTATCCTAAAACCCATTGAACTTTCCACTTTAGTGAGTTGTTATAAAATTATTATTTAAAAAACGCACTTAAAAATAGCACTTGCGAAACGCCATTTTTCATACATTGGGGTGTTTTTGAAGTTACAAAAATGAAAAGGAACGAACACATATTCCAGAGAAATAAGACATGCTTGCAGGCACCCCGCTCCGTGGCAGGGGTTGTATTTTGGAGGCGCAGGGAGCGGAGGCCTTGCCCGGGTTCCCCAAGGGGCCGCAAGGGTCTGCAGCGAAGGAGAGGGTGCCACCCTGTCCCTCCCGGCCCAGCCCGCCAGAAGTCCTGGAGGTAGCCAGCTAATGCAGGGTGACAAAGGGCAGACACCCTGAGCCTGCTGTTTGTGAACAGTCAGTGGGTCCTGCTGGGGTTGAGCCTCGAGGAAGCACATGTCTGGTGCTGGGTGAGGGTTCCCTGCAGCCTCTGCCAGGGGCCGTGTGGTGTATGGGTGGCCACCCGGTCAGGGATCTGTGTAAAAGCGTCCTAGCCCCTTCTGATAAAAAAAAGCCCACCTGTCTTTTCTCGCTGCGATGTGCGAGAAAGGGGACGTCTCTTGAGGGCACAGCCAAGGGCTCAGCCTGGCCCCAGGATGGTGGACAGAACTGCAGGAGGACTTCACAAGAAGGTGCCAGAGGCCTGAGGGTACTGTACCACAGGCCTTATCTCACGCCCCTGAACTCTGCAGCAGCCAGGGAGAGGGAGCTGGCACCATCCCTGTTGTACAGATGAGAAAACCGAGGCACGCAGGGGCATCTAGTTACACCACTCTCAGCCCGCCACGTTGGCAGCTGGTGCACCCAGGACATCAGCCATCTTCACAGACGGTGTCAGGTGCTGGGTCTCGGGGCCATCTCCCTCCTGCCTCCCCGCAACTACAATCCATTTCTATCCGCAGGACACTTCCAACACCAGCAGTGTAGCTTTTCCACACAACCAATCAGATCTCCAACTCTCCAGACACCGACATAGCTGCTGGTTGTCCTACAGCCTGATTCAGTTCTGAGGCTACTCCCAGCGCTGGCACCCGGCCCACACATCAAGGGCTAAGCCCCAGGAGACTGCCTTCACTTCAGGCATCAGCCACAAGTCCGGGTCTCTGTACTCCCAACCCACTGGTTATAAATCCAGGGTCCCCACCATTCTCAGGCTTGACCATGTACCAGAAGGGCTCACAGAACATGGGGAAACACTGCTTATGGGTACTGGAAAGGCTACAATTCAGGGACAACCACATGGAAGGCACACAGCATCCTGCTGAGGGGACAGCTGGGCAGTGGGGCCCGGGATCAGCCCCTAGCCCGCAGTCCGCCGGAACACCCGCCAGTCCCATGCCATGGCAGAAAGTCCAGAGCACTGCTCTGAAGAGCTGTCCCGTCCCCTGAGTGACTCCCACTGTACGAGGTCCCGAGCTGGGGGCTGGCAGAACCCTTCGACTCTGCCACTCAGTTTCCCAGCCTCTGAACGGAGCTAACATGGTCCTCCTGGGGACTGTTACCTACACGAGGCCCATACAACGCTGGATCCCAGGCTGGGCACAGCAAGCACTCCCTCGGCAGGAGCCGAGGCGGGTGGTCTTCCTGTGACCACTCCTCACATATCCCACACTTCCTCTGTGCACCCCGGGGAGGATCTGCAGCCAGGGCCCCCCCTGCCCCAGGGAGCCAGAGAAGGGGCCTGGTGGGAGTGGGCTCTGGCCCAGCAGCCTCCCTGTGGAGCTGCTCTACTTCTCTTGATTGGGTATATTGGGCTACTGGGAATGATGAAATCTGAGCAAACGCTGCCGTTGCTTAAATATCTTTCATGCATGGGTAAGGCAGCATTCCTCAGTGTGCCTCAACCTGGCTGAGCAAGACAGACTTGGTTGACTCGGTGTGCGAAGAGTCTAATGCAGGAGGGTTCAGGCACAGCTGGATCCAGAGACCAGGCACCCCTGCGAGCTGTCTCCTGTCTGTCTGTCTCTCACCCCCACCCCAAGTTCTTCAGTGTTCAGGGACTCCCACGATGTAACTCCCTCTGGAGGGGGTGCTGAGTGCCCAGTGCCATCCCAGACTACTGCGATCAAATGAGCCCCAGCACTGAGCGCCCCCAGCCCTGGCCCAAACACCTTCTGAGCAGGTGTTGGTGTGGAGAGAGGGCGCCAGCCAGAGTTGCCTCTCCCTGCTCGGTTCCAGCCAAGATAAGGTTCCCAAAAGAATAATGCGCTGTGTAAATATTAGATACTTCTGTCTCCTTCGAGACCAATTACACAGATCATGGCGACTCCCCCAGGACCATGCCTTCCACTTACTGTATCATCATTAACAGCCTATTAGGTAACAGCTGCTGGGGGAAGAGAGGGAGGGAGTGGGGAGGGAAGGAGAGAGGGACAGAGAGGGAGAGAGAGAGGGGGAAAGGCAGGGAGAGAGAGGGAGGGAGAGGAAGGGAGAGGGAGGGAGGGGGAGGGAGGGGGAGAGAGGGAGAGATGCAAAGAAGAGAGGTGAGAGAAAGAAAAAGTGGAGATAGAAAAAGGCAAAGGGAGGGAGTCCTGGCCAGGCAGCTCAGCTGGTTAGTGTCGTCTAGAAACTCCAATGTTGCAGGTTTGATCCCTGATCAGAACACGTACGAGAACCTACCAATGACTGCATAAGCAAGTGGAACAAAAAACCCATGTTCCTCTCTCTCCCTCCCTCCCTCCTCCCTTCCTCTCTAAAATCAATTAAAAAAATTTTAAAGGGAAACAAATGAGAGGAAGAAACAGAGACGGTAAGGAGGTCAAAGGCAGATATAGAGACAGGCAAGAGATTAGGGAGAAACAAACAGTCAGAATTGAGGCAGAGACAAGACATTTGAGAGAGAGACTGGGAGGGAGGCCGGGGAAAGGCAGGAAGGAGCCGACAAAGAAGCCTGGGAGAAGGCAGCTCTCTCTGAGGGGCCTCAGGCCCACCTGCCCTCAGGGTCCCCTGCGGACGCCCAGTCTGTCCCTATCTGTCTGCACCTGCAGCTTGGCTCACCCCATGTCACCCTCAGCCTATAGCAGGTGGGCAGGGCTGGGGACACCAGGCAGACCTCAGTAAAGTCCCTCTAAGGTCAGGGCTGCCTTCACCCTACATGGAAGCAGGGTCCCAGATCTTTTTGCAAAAAGGCCTTCCCCTGCATGTCTAGCCCCTGGGACAGCAATGATGGGCCCCCTGCAGAGATCAGGGGAAGGGGAACACAGAGGCTGAGTGACTAGCCTCCCTGAGGACACCCAGCTGTGGAGCCCAACAATAGTAGTCAAGGCCAGTGACCCAAGGTCAGGGCCCTGGTTCCTGAGCCTTGGTGCACCGCCTCTGAGAGAAGCAGGTCCTCTGCTGGAGGCTTAGGGACAAGATGCAGCCACCCACCACCCACTTCCATGAAGGCTTGAGCCAGGCTCCCCAGAGGAGGAAACACAGAGAAGCCCCTGTGTAGTCACCTGAGGGCGCACATCATGCCCTGCAGGACATCCCTCTTGGACCTGGGCAGTCTTCAGAGCCATCTCCACCCCTCCTCAAGGACACCACTGCCCCAGAGGTCTGCCTGAGCCTTGGCATCTCCACACTGCTGCTGGCTTACATCCATTGTCCATCTATCTGTCCATGCATCCAAACCACAAATATCTACTGAGCCCTCCCTACCTACCAGGCACACTTCCAGGCCCTGGGAACGACATGAACAAGCATGGACTACCTGCATGGAGCAGAGGACACCTGTCGTCAGACATGGGTGCCAAAGAACACACGGTCAAGGAAGACCTTGGTGACAGCAGGAAGGAAGATGAGTAGCTTCAAGAAAACAGGGAACAGCATTCCAGGCAGAGGAAACGGAAGGTGCAAATGCCAAGGTGGGAACCAACTCAGCCAACTCTGAGGCGTGGGAGGAAGCCAGGAGTGCTTGGGGGCGTGTGGAGAAGGGGGCCTACAAGATGAAGTTGGGGACCCCTTGAGCCCTCAGGCAAGGATGTGGCATTTCCTTTGAAAAGCACTGGGGACGCCAGCTCAGGAACCTAAGCGGAGGGTGACCCAATCCGGCCCCTCTACAGAGCTACCTTGGACAAGGGGTCATAAATCCTCAAGGGAGAGGGCTGACCGCATGGCTCTTTCACCCCCACCCCTTCAGTGTTCATAGGAAATGACAGGTCTGCTTCCCAGCGAGCACCCCTCCCTTTCATCGCTTCCAGGCGGCAGTTCCCTTGGCTGCCCAGCCCCCCCACCCCCACCCCGCAGGCCTTGGAGACATGGGGCCTCTGAGGGTGGAGTGGGAAGCTGGCGCCCTGGAGCCCCTGCCCGGATTTCAGGCTCCTGGCTCTGAAACGCTTTTGATTTCTCCTCTAGGCCTGGGAATAATTAAGCAACAGGGAACATAAATCACCACCTGGCTCTATACATCTGCTAATCACATCTCCTGAGGATGAGTGAGCCAGGGTGGAGTGGGGTGTGGGGTCCCTGAAGCTGGGAAGGTCCTGCAGGGGGGCCAGAGCACCCCATGTCAACCGCGCTCCCAGCAAGGGTGTGGGGTGCTGGTGGAGTGTGGGGCTCCAGGTTTCCTCAAGCTCGGGCACACACTCAGCACTGCTGACGACATCCAGGATCCAGGATACAGGATACAACACATACATACAGACACCCCCACACTTGCTCACATATACAAAGACACATACAGATACCCTCACACACACATTCACACAGAGGCACCTCCTATACACACGTGCATGCGTGCACACAGTATCCCTCCAGTGAGCAACGGGGAACCCCTCATTTGGGGTGTGAGCGCCACCTAGGGTCCATCTCTCAGAACAGCCAGACCAGACAAGGCTGATCCCCAAAGGATCCCTTCCCTCCAGCCAGAGGAGGAAACTGCTTTCTATTAAAGGCCCCTAATTTGTATCAATCCTGGCACACACACGTATGAAAAGTGCTAAATTAAGTGGCAGTGGGCGGAAGTGCTGAGGACTATTTTAATGAACAGATGGAAAGAGTCTGCTCCCCGAGTTAAGTCGTGTTTGCATTTGCATTAGCTTTTGCTATAAAATTGCCAATCAACGTGTTAAGAATTAAATACTTGAAAACTTCAACACAACTGCTTTAAAATCAATATTAAGACACATAACTTTATGTTAATAAATCCAACCAAAAGGAGCCAAAAACAGGGGGAAAATTTTTTTTTGCTTTGTTTTTACCACCGTCCGTTAAGAAGCTTCTTCAACAACGTCAGTAATAACCAGGCGGGTGAGGAGTCCAACTGGCCTTGCCATTGCTGTGAGGCAAAGCTTCCTTCAAAACCAAATTGACTTAGGATAAAAGACCTTAATTATGAAACGAATACTGGTAGAAGCATCCTGTGAGTGTGAACGGCGGAGCCAAAGGTAGAGTTGGGGAACTCCTCACAATCGCATTTTGTGTCCGTCTTCCAGGAGGAAACTGTTAACTGATGGCCCAAGGTGCTCCACCCAGGGGCAGGGAGAGCAGCTGAGCCAGGACTGAGCTCTCCAAAGTCTATGGGCCAAACTACCATACAAAACCGTCCCCCACCCTCATCCTGTTTTGCCTTCTATTCCAGGCAGTGCAAAGGGGTCTGGGAGGCACACCCCAAAACGGACTGTCGCCAGGTATACCCACATCTCTCAGGACTCCCCACACAGGGGAGCAGCCCTGTACACACCTGACCCTTCAGCTTTTCTCTTTCCAGGATAGTTACCCTGCAACCAACCCCTTCTTACAAGTTCTTTCTAGCAGAAGCCTGGCCAGCAGGTGACAGGACCCAGCCCAGGGGGCAGTCCTGTCACCTCTGTGCATCTCCGGGGCACAACAATGCACGCACCTGACACCCCAGTCTTCAGGGAGCCCTCCTTTCTCCTCCAGCAGGAGACAAATATATGAGTCACCCTCAGAGGGCATCTAACCAGAGAAAGCCACCCCTGCTGAACCACCCCTGCCTTTCTAGCCTCTGAGCCATTAATACATAGTCCTCTGGCCCCTGGTACCATTTTTTACACCAGAGGCTTTTAAAATGTTAAATAGAGATACATGATTAAAAAAACAAACAAACAAACAGCACAGAATGCTACCCTGTTAAAAATGAGGGTCCCTCGGACTTCTGGGAGTGGCTGCTCTCCCCACTTGTGTGCACATCTGTCCAAATCTGCCATTCACATGTGTGTATGTATGTATGTAAACATATATTCTTAGCTGTCAAAACACAAAGCAGAGCACATCAGACACACGGGCCTGTTCCTTGCTCTCCCTGCCGGCCGCAGAGGTCAATGCCTGACTCCCTTGGTTAATTACAGTCCTGCTTTCCAGCAGGACAGTGAGCGGCCAGGAGTCCTGCTGTGTGCACAAGGCCTCAGCAGGTATCTGCGTACCCCCTCCTTCCTCAAAGCGTGTCAGGCTACCTGCCCCCTGAGGGCTCCTCTGGGGTGAAGGTGACAGCAGGGGAGACATTCCTGGCAGCAGCGAAACTGTTAGGTTGAAAGAATGTGCATCCACCCTGACTGGTTATGTCACCCGTCCTGTTCCTAGTCTGGGCACATGCCGGGGTTATGGGCCAGGTCCCCAGTTAGGGGCACGTAAGAGGCAACTGCACATAGTTTCTTTCCCTCTCTTTCTCCCTTCCCCTCTCTCTAAAAATAAATAAATAAAATCTTTTAAAAATTATTATTATTAATGTGCACCTTATTTGGTATAATCCCTTTATCCTCCACGTCTCTCCCCGGGATGGCTTCTGGAAGCTGGAAAAAGAAATGAGCAGATTCTCCCTGGAGCCTCCTGAAGAAGCCAGCCCTGGACGCCCAGACCCGAGCCCAGTGCGACTGCTTTTGGACTTCTGGCCTCCAGCCAGTACTCCAGACACCATCCACGGACAATTAATATTAATATAATCAACGTGTGCTGTTTTCAGTCACTACGTTTGCCTTCATTTGCGGCAGCAGCCATAGGAAATGGATACACTTCTGTGTCCCCTCACAGGGTCCGCATTAGATTCACCTGAGGAACTTTACAAAAATGCCCAGGCCTCTCACTCCAGACCAGTGAAAATGTAACCTCCAGGTAGTGCCGGAGTCTGGATTTTTCTAAGGCGCAGCCAGGGTAAAGGCCACTGCCTTAGACCTCCAGCCCCTTGACCTCCCAGAGGTTGACTCCCTCCTTGGCAGCCACCACAAAGGATGGGCAGGCTGTCTATTCAGTTCCAGCAAACTTGGACAGGATATACTATGGAGTGTCTGGCTCAACCTCAGTCTTAAAACAAGGGTGGGGCATAGAGATAGGTGGAAAGACCCCTTCAATGCCTGGCAGGGAGTACCATCACCTACCTCCATGAAGCCCTGCTGACCATCTTTGCAGGGCTAAGTACCCACAGTAAAGGGTTCAGAATTTTTTCAGACAGTGGTCTGAATCTTACTAGCGATGTGACATATTCCTAAATCAAGGCACTGGAAAGGTGTGCTGGGTCAAAGACAATTCTTTCAGACTCCTTGACACCCCTCCCCAGGGGAGTGTTGTAAACATTTCACAATCAGCTTTCTGGGAGGAACAAGAGGAAAAACAACTGATTTGTACTACCTGCCAATTTCCATGGTGTAAATA
Source organism: Noctilio leporinus (assembly GCA_004026585.1). Classification (NCBI taxonomy): domain Eukaryota; kingdom Metazoa; phylum Chordata; class Mammalia; order Chiroptera; family Noctilionidae; genus Noctilio; species Noctilio leporinus. Next base: position 413,636 of record PVIW01000093.1, on the reverse strand, counting down.
CTCCCGCCACAGCCAATTTTGGGCTACCAATGTGACATCACTCAAGGGGAAGTAGGGAAGAGATGTGCACAGTTCGGCTCCATCATGGATGTGGAATGCTCAGGGGGGCAGCACAAGGTAACACAATCCAAGTGGGCGTTTGCTAAGTGCTCAGCTGGGGGTTCCTTATCACAACCCTCTAGAGTGGAGCTCATTAGCCCATTTTACTGATGCAAAGACTGAGGCTCAGAGAAGGGTGGCAACAAGCCCAAGGTACACAGCCAGAAAGTATCAGAGCCAGGTTTGAATCCAGGTCTGGCGGTCTCCGAAGGTAGGGGGGAGGCTTATGGAAAAGGAGCCTGCTTCCTCACACATGCCAGACTGGAACTCCAGACCTCAGGAGGCAGGCATTTTTCCAAGTAAGCCAGGACCTCAAAATTAGGGTCAGAGCATCACATCTGCCTTTTGAGGGGGAGGGGGAGGATCCAGCCTGGCTGCAACAGGAAGTGTGTGAAATTCCGGATGGGAAAGCCACCATCAGGGCCAGCTGCTGTGAGATAGCACAGAAAACATGTGCATGTGGTCAGAATTGTGGCAACAGCTGAGCACTGCACTTGCGGTAACTTGTTTCATCTTTTCAAGAACCCTTTGAAGGCAGCACCAATGTCCCCACTTCACAGATGAGGAAGCTGAGGCCCAGAGGTTCAGCAACTTGCATAAAGACACCTAGCCAACTGGTGGTGCTGCAGAGCTAATTTTTCTAGGCCCTCAGGAAAGTGTTTGCCACTAGGCCAGAGGCTTGTACAAATAGTGAAGTGCATGCTGTAACCAGCAGATCAAGATATAAGACATCTCCATCCTTCCAGGGCTCCTGGTGTCCCCTCCCAGCTGACAGGTCCCATCCCTGTCCAGATGGGCTGGTTGTGCCTGTCCTGGGAAGCCATGGAACAGATTCTTGATCCTACCACCTGCCGGCCTGAAAGCCCCTCAATCTGGGATCTGGAATCTTCAGGGTTCCAGTGTAGGATTTCATGATCCAAAACTTGGGGAGGCCATGCTACAGACAGATTCCTGTTGAACCACAAAAAATGTCAAAAGTCACAGATGCTGGGTGTCTCCCCAACCCTCCTGGGAGGGGGACGGAGTGACCCAGAATAAGCCATCCCAGCTATGCCCCTCCCAGCTCTCTTGGCCTCAGCTCCCTCCCCTGTGTATTGGTCTTGGGCTCCCTGGACAGCTGTAGCCAGGGTTCAATGGCCCTGAAGGAATGGTGGCTGCTGGGAGGCTCTGAGCCTGAGCACCAGGCTCTGGGGAAAGGCTCAGCAGGAGGGAGAATTCTCAGAGCAGCCTGCCTAGCACTACATCCATGTCCCTTCTCACGGTCCTTCCAGCATCCCCTTCTCTCCACCCCCAGGGGCCTGGGGAAGCATTTCTGCCTGCCTTGCTCACACCCCTCGCCCTGCTCAATACAAAGCTGTCCCCGGAGGGGAAGCGACCTTGACTCCTTCCTCCATACTAGTCATGTGGCCTGTTTCAAGCCCAACTCAGGTCACGGCACCCTCTTTGCCACCCTCCAATGGCTTCCTTGCACGTTGACACAGAAGCCACTATCTTACCCAGCATGGGGCCTTGCAGGGTGGGTCTTACCAGCCAGGCACGCAGTATGTGTTCATTAGGTACGCTAAATGAATTGACTAAATGAAAGTAGAAAACGGGAAGGGGACAGCTAGGGTGTGTGTGGTGGCGGTGGTGGTGGGAAACTGCATTAATACCCTGCAAATGGCTCTGCCCTGGCCAGGCCAGAGTAGAGTAGCCCCATCGAGGCCCAGGGTCCTGGGGAACCAGGGAGATCCCCAAAGCTGGGGCCTGGAGCCCTTCCCTACTTAAGTTCTAACCCAAATCCTGCCTGACTCTTCTGAGGGGGCAGACAGGGAGCAGGGAGAGGGGCCAAGACAAGCAGAAAGCCGTCTAGAGCCCCTTCCCAGGACACAGGCGAGGGCTACTCTCATGCCTGCTCCAGATTCCACCCGCAGAACCAGGAGCCAGAGGCTGACGAAATCCTGGCCGCCCGAGGATGCTGCCTGCCCACAGGGCCCCAGCCTCCCACACCATCCCCTCCAGGGCTGTGAGGCATGATGGGGCTGCAGAGGGCAGAGGGATGTCTCCTGAACACCACCTCTCTTGGATGACTGCCTCTGTGGGAGGCGATGGTTCTGGAAGAAAAACAAACATGCGCTAGGGGAGGGAGGAAGCAGGCAGCAGATGCTGGCAGGCAAGACGCAGTGTCTGGGGGAGGTCAGGGCCGGCTGGTGGGTGGCTGGGCTGGAGGGTGGCTCCCCCACTCCGGGTGCCCTCCGGCGCCTGGCCAGGGTCAGGTCCCTAGGCTCTTCCGGCTGGACCTGGCAAGGAACTTGGGAAGTAAAGTGTCCTTGGCAGAACGCCACCACCCAGAGGTCCTCCTACACCCATGGCTAACACTCCCCTCTGTCTTAGATCTGACAGCACCATTGGGGGGATAGCTGAAGCCAGGACCCCAGGACTCAGCTCTTTACTGTCCACTGTCCCCCATGGGCCCTGTCTGTGGTCAAGACCTTGACTTTCCTCCCTTAGCACCCCTTGTTCATTCATTCAACTCATGATTAGGGAGCTCCTAAAACATCCAAAGGCCCTACTTAAGGCACCGGGGTTGGAGCAGCAGACAGACCTGCCTTGCCCTCTGGAGCTTTCATTCATTCACCTTCAATGGCTCCCCAGTACCTTCAGAATGAGGCAGATCCCCGAGCAGGCACTCAAAGCTGTCAATTCCTGATCCAAGCTCCCCTCTCTGGACCCCAGCCCCACCCCAGCCCTCTGATCAGCTGAAGAGGCTGCTCAAAGTGTGTGCCACACTTAACGCTCACGCCCTCCTCCAAGCCTGTGCTTGTGCCCATGTGTTCCCTCCACCAGTTGTATTGTTCTGGCCCCTCTGCCAGTGGCCCACTTTCTCTCTTCCTCCAGGAAGTCTGCCCCACTTCCTCCATGGGATACCAGCTGTAAACGGAAGCCCTGTGGCATCAGGTCGAGGTGGCAAGCATACTCCAGGGTATATGGGATCCATGGGAGACTACAGGAGGAGGTAGGGCTTGATGAAGGGGTGGCAGGGGCAGCAGGGCAGAGGTTACAGGGTGGCCTTGTGGGAGCTGGAAGGTCACAGTTTCAGCAGTTGTCCCTCCCAGACCCTGGGATGCTCCACCCAGAGCTGGAGAGACAACTGCTGCCTGGGGGTCTGCAGGCCACTCCCCCTGTTCATGAAACTTCACAGGCTCCCCATGGCCCCACTACGAAGTCCAAGGAAAGTTGGCTGTGAGCACCCAAGAGCGAGGCTCATGCTGGCCCCAACCTACCCTCCCACTGCTACCGCAGACCCCAGTCCCAGCAACCCCAGCCCCACACACCTGCTGTGCTCTCTCCAAATCACCCTCCCCTTTCCCACATCTGACTCAGGCTTCATCAGCCCTTCCGTCCCAAACAGGTCGAGCCCCATTCCTCCCTGTGCTCAGGCCTTGAGTCACTGGTATCATGGTTCATGGTGTTGTTCTCCTTGAAGTAGGTTCTCCGACCAGCCCATTGTACAGGCAAGGCTGAGGCACAGAGAGGTTAAGTCACACGGCCAGGTCACACAGCTTGGAAGTAATGAGGCTAGGCTGGGAACCACCAGGCTCCAGAGTGGCTTAGGCAGCTTGGACTGTGTATAGCACTAGCCACATGGTATTGCTTCGCTTTTCACTCCTTACTGTACCCCCCAGGCAGGGCCCCAGGCCCTCAGCCTCCAGCCCAGCCTGCCAGAGATGCGTGCCACATGGGCGTGGAACCAACCTCTGCGGCTTTATCAAACTCAGAACTTTGTGATTTTAACACTGGAATCAGTATCTGCTGCTCAACTATATACACCGCAGGGGAAGCCGCGAGACCCTGGGACAAGGTGCTAGATTCCTCCAGGCCTCGGTGGCCCCCTCTCTACAATGGGGGCCAAGCAGCTGGTCCCTGAGGTCCCCCAGCTCCACAGGGAGAAAGCCAAGTCCTGTTGCCCTTTCCGGGCTGTGGTCCAGCCGCGGGCAGGCCCGGGAGCCTCCGCCGGCAGCCAGGGAGGGAGGAGCCAGGAAATCCGGGTGGGGCGCCCCCCTAGCCCGGGACAGGCGCCGGAGGGGGCGCCGGCTGCCCCCAGAAACACGCTCCAGATGCGGGAGGCGCTGCCAGCATTCCTGGAAGGTAACGCAGGCCGGGCGGGGGAGGGGCACGGCCGCAGCCCGCTGCCAGATGTGCTCGCGAACAGCTGCCCCCGGCTAATAAGGTCAGCTCCTGGCTCCGGCGAGCCGCGCGCTCGCTTGCCGCCTCCGCCTGCCCGGCACCGCCGGCGCTTCCCGCGGCGGCCTGGGGGACAGGCCAACGCACCTCCCCATCCAGTGGCCTGGGGGGAAGCGACGAGAACCCCCTTGGAGGCAAAGTGGGAGCCAGAAACCCCCACCCCACCCCCGCCACACCTCCCTGCAGCGGGGGCGGGGGGGGGGGAGGCCAGAACCCCACCTCCTGGCAGACGGGGAGGGCGGGGAGAGGTGGGGGCGCGAGGCCTGGTCTGACCGCTGCATCGGCGGTCTCCCTCAGTGACTGGGAGCGGGGACAGACTGCGATGTCTGGGGCCGCGGCCTGAGGGGGAAGGGCACGCGGTCCGGCGCCCGGTGCCCTCGGGCTGCGGTTCCCCACTGCGGGCTGCGCCAGCTGCCTGGGAAGGGGAGCGGGAAGAAGCCTGGGGCTCCTAGGATTCTCGGTCCCCCCACTGTGAGGGACTTCACGCACCCCTCAGCCTATCCCCTCCACCTCACCCCACCTCAGGAACATGCTGTCCTCCATCCAGGGATGTGAGATCACCTCCCCGAGGTGGGGGAGTAGATGGGAGGATTCCAGCCCAGATCCCGCACCTCCCTTCCATCCAGGTTCTGCACAGGAGGGAGCACCTCACCTCCTGCCCCCTCCCCCCAGATAAAGGCGCCGGCAGCCGCCTTTGTTTCTCTGGAGTAAACCAAGCCAGATGCGGTCTAATTCCCCAGCTGGGCAGGATTCACTGGCGGCCACGGTTCTAGCGCCTCCCCGCCCCACCAGCCCCGCCCTCGGGGCAGCCGCTTCCCGGGGCTTGAGGGGGTGGGGCGGGGAGCGGCCCGGCAGTCTCAACCTCTAGCATCTTCCCCTGAGGGCCAAGGGCAGAGAGAAGGCTTTGGGATCCTGTCCTCCTGTGCCCAGCGACCTTGGACGAGTCATGTGACTTCTCTGATCCCCGGGGGATTTTTGTCTGTAAATTGGGAATGATAAGGACACAGTCCACAAGTTGTAGCAGGCTCAATAACTACTATTAGGATCTGGTTTGATGTTTACCTCCCTGACCACCCACCATGAACCACACAGCCCCATCTAACCACACATCCCATCTCCAGGGCACAGAACAGCAGTGACAGTGACTTAGGTGCTCATGGGACTCCTCAGACACAGCTCATTCATTCCTTCCAAGAACCTAAGAAGGCTGGTGTTAGTATCAACCTCATTGCACAGATGAAGAAGCTGAGGCGCAGAAGATCCGAAAGTAAGAAACAGGATTACTATAAAAAATAAGGAACTGACCCAGAGAGGTAAAGTGATTTGCCTAAGGTCACACAGCATATGAGAGGCAGAGAGAATGGATGTCCAAGGGGCAGATGCAGGAAGGGGAAGGGGAAAGGGGAGGGTGCCTTCTCAGCCTTTGCCAAGGTTCCTTGTGTGGGTTCTTCTAAGTGTGGTCTGAAGCCCTCCAAAATTAGACCCTTGAGGTTCTTCAAAAATGCATACTCCTGGGCCCTGGTCTGGGCCTACTGAACTGGTGTCCTGGAGGGAAGGCCCTGGATCCTGCATTTATTACAAGGTATGTGTTAGGGAGGGAGTCAAGGAGCTGTGTTCTGGGCTGCTGCCCTGGTGGTCTCTGCCATGGATATATGGGGGGACAAGGCAGTTCTGAAGGGGGCTCTCTGTCCCCTCCGGGACCCAGCCTTCCAGCCCTGGGCCAACGGGGCTAGAAACACAGCCTCACCTAGGTTGGTCCAACCAGAAGGTGGGCGGGGTGCCAAGCTCAGAACCAGCCAGGAGTGTCTGATGGATGCGGCACCTCCTTCCAAAGGCCATTAATCATCCAGAGAAACTCCCTGTCAGTCCGTCTGTTCCCACTGCCCCCACCCACGCACAACCCGACCTGCAGCACATGCACAGACACACATAGCACGCATACATAATAAACACAGATGCATATGCATCCAGACACACACCACACCTTCCCATGCCCAAACCAAACATGCAAGAATACACACTCTGCAAGCAGGCTCTGCATGGACACACCACATACCCACACATATCACACACACACATACTACACATGTACCACATAGGCACACAGATTTCACATACCACATATTGCCCTCATACCATACGTGTGCACATATTCACACACAAGCATGAACATGGGAACACAAACATATAAACAGACAAATATAGGTGCTGTCAGAGCATTTTCCCATTTTCCACCCAATGAGAGGGACAAACAGGGCCCCCTAAGATGTTCTAAATGTCCCAAAAGGTTGTGCTGCCCCGCATCCTCCAGGTTCCAGCTCCTGTCCTGCTCCTTTGCTTGGGGTGCCAATGTTCACGGGTACCTCTGGCTAGTGGGCAGAGTGATTAATAAAAGATGAGGAAGCAAATGAACGATTGGCTGATAAATGTGGTTTGGCAGACGCCTCCCTTTGCAAGCAGGGAGGGAGGTAACCACACTGATTCTTGAGGCGAACAGGCTGAGACCACACTTCCTCATACATTTCATTGATGAGAACAAGGCCTGGGTAGGGGCCTGTCCAGAACCAGCTGTCCCCAGGGATTCCTGGCACCAAAGCGCAGGTGTCCCAGCCCCGAGTCGCACCCTGCCCTCTGACCGATGGCCTCCCACATGCCCAGCCTTGTGTTTCATGCCCTAGGGCATCAGTTCTCAACCTTTTCCACTTCATGACACACATAAACTAATTACTAAAATTCTGGGGCACACACAGAAGAAAGTATAACTTTGATTCTTTCACACTGGACCACTATTGTGGTGTTGGCTGTTGTCATTTTTTCTTTTTTCTTAAGGAAAGAAGGTCAGAGCCCCGGACCAAATAGTTATTGCACGTTTTAATAATTCTTGTGAGACACCTGGTTGAAAATCGCTGCCCTAGAGCCATTCATTCATTCACCTATTCACATCAAAAAGGACAAAAACAGAGGGTGGAGATCCTAAAGATGCAACCAGGGGCAAGAGCTTTCTTCAGCCAGGGCAGTCAGGGAAGCCTCCAGGAGGGGGGTGATCCATTCCATGAAAAGGAGCTAGTGTTCTGGCCAGAAGGGCGAGTATGGTGTCGTATCACAGGGCAGGGGTCTGTTGTTTTGGCAAAACCCTCTCCACCTGAGCCTTGGAAAGAACACCAAGTGAGGGTCCCCACCAAGAAAGGCAGGGGAGAGGACTGCCTTTCTCTGTCACCAGGCTCCTCATACAGAAACTCATAGGGCTTCTGTAGGGCCCTCCTGGCAGGAGATCTGTACATTTTGCTCCTGTACCCTGAGTGAAACAAGTCACCCCCTTGCTCCAGATACTCATTCCATCCATACCCTGAGGCCACATCTACCCACCCAGCTGAGGATCTCTGATGGGGCTGTCTGAGCCCCCATTCTTCCCAAGTGGAGCCTGAGACCAGAGGGGAGCACACTGGTGCTCAGAAGTGTAGGATTTACATTCCAATAGGAGAGCTGGCTTCTTCTGACTGTGCCCTCAGGGAGCCCCTGTGGCCAGGGCTTCTCGTTGGGGTTTGCATGTTCTTTCGGGTTCAGAAGGCTACTCCCAAGGAAGAAGTCGTAAAAGCACTTGGCGTGGTGCAGCCGCGTGCCAACAAACATGTACCTCCTGAGGGATGTGGCAAAGCCAGCGCCTTGGTTCTTGTCTGCCTGCCAGAAAGGCTTACAGCTTTCTGTCTCCCACCTTGCAACTGTGGGGAAGCAAGTGTGGCTGAGCCCAGGCCCCATGAGCCTGGCGCTCCCTAACCCAGGGGCAGAGGGGCAGCCAAGTACTGGCCCTTGCAGCTAGCTAGCTGTCAGGGAAGAGCCACTCACAGGAGGAAGGAGCAGAAATTCTGTGACACAGAAGTGAAAATGAAGGTTTAGATCAGCTCTGGGGCCTAGGCAGGTAGTGGAGACGCAGGGTAGCCTCACACTGCTCACACAGGTGGCTCTGCCCAGACAGCCTCTAGGGAAGGAGAGCTACATCTAGCCAGCCACTCCTCTGTTCCCATTTCACCTCCAACTATTTGTCCATGAGCCCTTCATCTTTCTGTCTAACCATCTACACACTCAACCATCCACCCGTTAATCTGTCCATCTTTCCATCTATCCAGCTGTCTATCATCCATCCATCCATCCATCCAAACATCCATTCATCCACCTAAGCATCCATCTACCCACTACCTTTCTATTCTTCCATCCTTCTACCAATCCATTCATTCATCCTTTATCTTTCCATCATTCTGTTCTTCCACCCACTCATCCATAGTAAGCAACTTTTTCATTTTACCTAACCAGTGTATTTGCTCCACCCCCACTTGGTAAGGCTGCTGATCACTACGCTCCCTTTCCTTTTAGAGGGGTGGCTGTCTGATTGCCCAAGGCTGGGCCAATCAGAATCTTCCCTGGGATGTTTGCTAGGAATCACTCTTCCTCTCCTCTGGGGCTGCTGGATGTCAACCTAGAACTGCTGATGGCCATCTCCAACAGAACGAGAGAACACTGAAGAATAACTCCCACACAGGAGAAAGTAGAGCTGAGGAAGGAGAAAGGAAGAGGCCTGGAGACATTCGAGAAGCCCTGTATCCAGGAGTTCCTGAAGCCACCATCAGCCTTATCCATTCAATAACTGTCCCACTTCTACTACAGCAAGTTGAAGTTGGGCTTGTGTCACTTGCAAATGGAAAGGTCATGGGTAACACAAACACTTCTAATGTAGGAGAACCTTCTAGATGCTGATCCCTGAGTCAGACAAATAAGCTATGCTCTTGCCTGCCAGGGGCAGCTCCTCCAGTTGGAGAGGCCGTTCTGAAACACAAACAGTAAGGAAAGCCATACAGCCCAGACAACCAACGCCAGCATGGGATCAAAAGAGGCCAGACAAGCCCCCCCCCCCCCCCCCCCCCCCCACTTTAACCCTGTTTCCCTGTCTGTAAAATGAAGACAGCACCACCTACAGCTTGTACCCATGAAGTCTAAGAAGGTCAGAGACTCAAGTTCTCGGTGCCCCTGCAATTACAGATGACCATGTGACCCAGCCCTGGACAAGTGGACCCAAGTTTGTTAAAATCTTCTGGGCAATACTCTCCCCAAAGAGAAAAAAACAAGAGCACCTCCTACCCCTTCCTATCCTGCTTAATGATGTTACCATGTAAGACTGTGATACTAGGAGCTGTGGCAGCTAGTTTGCAACCATGAGGAAAGGGCCAAGAGACTCTCACTTGGATTTACTTTTATTTAAGGAAAAGGTCATCTCCTGCAGAGCTGGGGCTACAGTTTACATTCTCACTCTAGATTGTGGGAAGCAATTTCATTAAGCTGTTAAGAGCATGGGTTGTGAAGCTAGCCTTCCTGGGTTCAAATCCCAGCTCTGCTAATTGCTAGCTGTGTGACCTTAGGCAAGTTACTTAACCTCTCTGTGCCTCTATTCCCTCCTCAATTTAAAAAAAAATGAGATTTGTGTTAATTTAGTATGAATAAAACATTTAGCACAGTGCTTGGCACACAAAAAGTGCCCAACACACATTAGTTTTAATCAGCCATCACAGTCAGAGAATTTTGGGGGTGAGGGTGGGCCAGGCTGGAGCTGGGGGAAGCTGGGCAGGCACAGAAGCCTAGGCCAGCAGGAGCCGAACAGGAGCTATGAGGCTGCTCTTGGCCTTGGCACTGCAGAGGCTGCACTGACTTGCTCTGTGTCTGCCCTGCCAAGGCCGGAGCAGCTGGCTCCAGCCTGCCGATGACTGCAGGGAGAGGCGACCCATGACGCAGCCCACCCACCTCCCTTCAGCCACCCCTGCTGCGTCAGAGCCAGGCTGGCAGTCCACAATGTGGGCGTCTTGTCAGCCTGGGGGCACCTCAGCCCCTGGTCCAGAGATGTCCCCCCACCACTCTGCAAGCTGCCCTCCTTGACTCCCAGCCCGTTCATTTCACCTTCAGTGGAGAAAGCGGTGTCTCTCCACCCCTCCCACTGGAGCTGAGTGTGTGGAAGCAATTCCACTTGGCAGCCTTGCAACAGTGAGTCAAAAACAGTTGTTTGGCGTGCCCGATGCCCAGGCCCTGCACAGCTCGGAGCAGGCTGCTGAGCGGTGGCCACGTAACTCTTTTGCGTGTACTCTCTCCAGTGAGGGCCCAAGGCACCAGGCTCAGGGGGCTCCGGGTCCTTTGTGGCAGGGTAAACTGAGGCAGAAGTCAGCTGGCATCTCTCTGCACCATCTCCTCTTCTAAGTAGAGCCTTTCTGCTCACTGGTCTTCAGGGCTCAAGAACATGTTCCCGCTGACCCTCTTCCTTTGCCAAAACCTAATCGGACATGACTGATGTGCCCTCCTGCCTGTCCGTGCCTGCTACCAATAATTCATGGGGTTCTCACAGGGCCTGGGAAACACTAGGATCAACGCTAGCCACATACTGTAGGTACGTACTATAGCAGGGTCATTTATATGCAACACCTCATGGCATCTCCATGACAACCTTAGAACCAGGTACTGTTATTCCCATTTTAGAGGTGAGGACACTGAGGCTCAGGGAGTGAGTCTCTTGCCCAGGTCACATAGCCAGTGCATAGAAGGGCAGGGATTCAAACCCAGGCTTGGCTGACCGGAGAGCCAGGGTGTTGGCTTCAGGCCCTGGGAGCTTTGCCCTCCCACTTCCAGGCATCCTGTACATTGCTGCCCAAGAACAGTGTTTGCAATTCTCCTCCTGCTCAACAACCTTCAATGGCTCCCCAGCACTCACAGGAAATTAAAAAAACTGACTAAATCTTTTTGCAAAGCCCTCCCTATTCTTAACTCCTGAGGTCTCACCTGTAATTCTTATTCTTCACGATGAGCTCAGTGACAGGACTCCGTAAGGGCCTAGACTACCTGCCACCTCCCTGAGCAGGCCAGGCCTGCACCCACCGCAGGGCTTCTGAACATGCCAGTCTCTTCCTCTGGAAGCCGCTCTCCCCCCTTTGCTTCTCTGCTTAACTGCCGCCTCCTCAGAGTCCTGGCCCTCTCTGAGGCAGCGCTGCCCCAACACCTCTCTCCAGCAATATTCTCTCCATCTCCCTTCCCACTCCTCAGCATGACATTCTCTGGGCACTGACTCATCCGTTTCATGTTTGTGCCTCCATCACACACTGTGAGCCCTTGAGGACAGAGCCTTGCCTGTCTTGTTGACTGCTGCATGCCCCATGCCAGCATTTGGCCAGTGTTCAGGAAATGTTGAGTGAATGAGTGAGTGAGTGAATGAATGAATGAATCTCCATCTCCAGGGACTCAGCAGAACCAAGATATACCAGGGGTTCTGGCTGGCCTGGAATGAACCTCCCTCCCATTTCCTCTCTGCGTATTCTTATCCTCTCCCATTCTCTAGGTTTTGTGCAAGTGGTTCAGCCACCCACCACTCGAGCCCCAACCTCCCAGGCCCTCCCCCATTACTCTCCAAGACACTTCTAAATGGCACAGACTTCCTCAAATTTGCCTATGCAATTCCTGCTACCTGAATGACTCTCCTTCATCCCTCCGGCCAATTCCTACGGCATCCCTCAAGAGCCCCTTCGAGTAGTGCCTACCTTGCAATACAGGGCTGCTCACCTCTGCTCTTGACGCCCTGTGGACATACCCACTGTGAGGTTCATGAGGAGAGACCCACATGTGCCTGCCTCCACTGAACACAGCAGGCACTCACTACACCATTACATGGAAACCAACTGCTTTCCCTCAGTTCCTTCATAATACGCAGGTCTCCCTGGGACGGGAGCTCTCCGATGCTGGTGGCTGTTTTGTGCATTATGCCCTCGGTGCAAAATGTAATGCCTGTTGGGTGAATGAGCAGATGCATGCATGAATAAAAGGAAGGAAAAATGGCTGGATGGCTGGATGGGTAAATGGATTGGTAGATGGATGCCTAGAGGGAAAAAAACAGAGATGTGATGGATGGATGAATGAAAAGAAAGAATCAGCCCTGGCTGGTGGCACAGTGGATAGGGTGCCAGCCTGCAAGCCCAAGGGTCACTGGTTCGATTCCTGGTTGGGGCGCATGGTCTCCAGCCAGGTCCGTGGCTGGGGGTGGGTGGGTGGTGACCATGCATTGATCTCTCTCTCTCCCTCTCTATCTCTAAAAATAATTAATAAAATCTTTTAAAAAATCATATCTGTCTTTTATTAATGTATTAACATTTATGGTAAATTACATACATATGTGTATATATATACATACATATACATGTACATATATGTTATTCATGTATATGTGAATAGACATGGAAGAATGAAGAAAAACCAGGTGGATAAATGGATGGTGAATGCCTATGGAAGGATGAAAGGAAGGGTGCCTGGCTGGCTGGGTGGATGAGTGGGTGGATGGATGGATGGATAGGTGAATGGGTGAACGTATGCATGAATGAATGATGGAAGGCTGGTGGATGAATGGATAGATGGATGGATGGATGAATGGGCGGATGTATGAGTGGATGGGTGCACGCACACAACGAGAGTGGGGAGAGTCACCCTGATTGACTACCTTATTCCTTCATGGGTAATCTTGGTTTTCTGACTAGATGAAGAACCAACAAAGATTGGAGGCTTCCACACCTTCACTAACAACTGCTACCATTGCTCAGCGTGGTATCTATTTCCCTATCCCTCCTTCATCCACTCACACACACATGCTGCCCACTGGGGACATTGGGAGCAGTTTCACTGTGTGCTGGGGCTGAAAGCACAGTGCAGTCCCTAACAGGAAACACTCATCAAGCCCTGCAGATGTGTGGGGCCCTGCACCAGGCCCTTCTGTGGAGACTCTGAGCTCCATAACAGCACCAGGCAGCAGGCTGCTCCCTCATTTAATCAAGGGGGAACTGAGGTCCAGAGAGGTCAGGCGTTTGCCCACAGTCACGCAGCTGCAGGTGGCTCAGCTGGGATTTGAACCCAGGCAGTCTGGCTCCACAGACCACCTTTTCAGCCACTGTTCCAGGAGGCCCCAGATCTGGCTGTCATGTTCTATTTCCCTACTTTCTGGCATTTTCAATTTACTTATTCTTCATCTTAACGCTACTAAGTATTTCTTCATAATTTTCCTTAACTCAGTTTTTAAAGTTTAAATAAATTTAAAATGTATACGGCCACTCTAAAATGTATATGGCCACTTATATTAAGCAACATACATAGAAGGTAACTCTAATAATACATACCATGAAAACAACACAACGTTATTCAGTTTTAGCCATATACTATTCCCAACCAAGCCTCTGAGTCCAAGGCCTGTTCTTTCTCCATTAAACAGAGATCAGCAAGGATGGTGATTTAATAATATGTCCACAGATGCTCTGACATGCTTCCCTTGAACAGGCAAAGCCCTTGAGTATGAGTCAAATTTAGTGATTTGCTTCTAATGAACAGAACACGAGGAAGGGACAGTGCGTGGTGTCTGAGACAAGCCCATTAGAGGCGCCACACGTTCCTCCAGGTTCTCTCTTGGATCACTCACTCTGGGCAAAGCCAGTTGCTCGATGCAAAGACTCACACAGCAAGGAACCGAGCCCTCCTGTCATCAGCTAGCAAGGAACTGAGGCCCTCAGCCAACAGCTGTATGAGGTGCCATCTTGGAAGCTGCTCCTCCAGCCCCAGTCAAAATTTCAGATGAGACAGCAGCCCCGGCCAACATCCTGACCACAGCCTCTTTGGAGACCTGGAGCCAGAACCACGGAGCTGAGCCACTCCTGAATTTCTTCTACCCCCTCAGAAACTGTGAGAGAATAAATATTTGTTGTTTTAAGCTGCACAATTTTGGGGGTATTTTTTTTTTTTAATATAGTAACAGGTAATTCACACTGCCAGTGCTAAAGAGACATTAGATAACAGTCCAAACTGAGATTCTGTGAAGTAGTCAGAATGATCAGAAAGGGGAATACATGGGTCAGGTCAGGGCTCAGTGTCTTCTTTGATCCCAGCTCCATGCCTGCCCCCTTCAATCTGCTCTCCAACCAGCAGCTGGAGGGATGGGGGTTACAAGTGTTAGATCGCATCTCCCTGCAAAACTACCCCCCATCCCTGGACCCCCTTCCCACTTAGACTCAACTCCAGACACTCCGTGCCCTCCAGCCCCAACCAACCTCTTGAACATATGGCTGCTCCCCTCTTCTCTGCTCATCCACACCAGCCATGCCGACCTCCCGCTTTTCTTACAAATCCCCAAACTCATTCCTACCACCTCAGGGCCTCTGCACTGATTCTTTTTCTGTTCCCTCTGCCAGGACCAGTCGTTATCTGGCCTATGCCTAGGTCCACTCAGGGCTTTACTCAGAGGCCCCTGACCACATCATCCATTAGTCAACCCCCACAGAGTGCCAGCTCCCGCCCCTGTGAACCCTGGCCAGCACCGCTCATCTGTAACACTGATCTCTGTGATAACCACGTTGCCTATTTATTCCCTTATTCCTTCACTGTCCTAAACACAACAGGAGCAAAGGCAGGTCTGTCATATTCAGAGCTGGGTCTTCCTTACTTGGAACAGTGCTCCGCACATAGTAGGTACTCAACAAACCTCTATGGAATTAGCGACAGGGCCTCTGGATTTCACCAAGGGCTCAGCCTCCAGGACACCAGGGAATCAAACTCGAACTGAACTGAGCTATAAACTCCAACTGGAACAGACCACGCTAATTTGTAGAGCCTAGAGCGAAACCCAAATATAAAAATGGTTCTCGGCTGCCAACCAGACCGAGGCTTTTTTTTTTTTTTAATGAGTTTGGCTCCAGAAATCTCTCCTCTGTGTTCCCAACCCTCCTGTTCCCTCGCTTCTCCCCTTCCCGCTCTCTCTCCATAGTTACTCCTGTCATCAAGCACAGATTTTCCTACCACAGCTCTCTGCGCCTTTGTTCTCTCCGCTGGTGTCATGGGATGTCGCCCCTTACACAGGAATCCTCTGTGGGCCCCTGACACGTGCCATGTGCTGCCTGAAGAAGCCAAGGAAAGAAGTGTCTCTGCCTCTAAAACATCTTAAAAATAGTGCTGGTGATGAAGACAGGTTTCCATTTGTGGTGATGAGAAAGTTCTGGAACTGGATGGAGGTGATGGTTGCACAACAGTGTGAAAGTGCTGAATGCCACTGACTACAATGGTTACAGTGGTAAAATTTCACTTTGTGTTTATTTTTGACCCAATTAAAAAAAAAAGAGCGTAAAAAACATGGTGCTGGCCCATTTGGCATTATCGAGTTCAGGAGCTTGAAGAATTTGTACTTTATATTAAAGGTAAGTTTGAAGATACTGTGTATTGTTTTCCTGAGATGGGACAGACAGTGTGACAACTTTGATTCCTGTCCGTCCAGTAAATCAACTGATCAGAAAAATAATCAGAAACTTACCGTAGAATCAGGAAAAAAAGCCAATGGCGGTGAACTATTTAGAACATAACATTTTTCACAAATGCACACTTTTAGGCTACACAATATACAGTTTAAAAATTTTTTTTTAACTTTCCTCTTTGGCACGCAAAATTAACACGGTAGGAAAGAAGAGAGTCAGCATGTGAATGAAGCTGTGCGTGGATCCAGGCTTCAGGCCGCAGGGGCCGCCACCAGGCTGAGCCCAACGAGACAGGAAGCAAATAAGCCAAAGCTCCCCAACCTCGGAAAGCACAGTTTTCAAGGAAAACTAGCCCCTTCTCTCTCCGTGTCAGATACATTTTTAATTGGGCCATGTTTTCAGTTTCCTGGGCTTCATTTGTGTTCAAGGAAGCACTCAAACTGGTTGCAATTTCCAACTGATAGGACAGAGATGCTGGTACACAGCTACGGGAGATGGGAATGTGCTGTTCTGAAAAACATTATAACCCCCACCCGTCTTACTTCAAGATCCAAAGTGGCTGGTGGGTGGGTTTCGATCATCAACTGTGTCCTGGAGAAGCAACACAACTGTGCGGTAACCCAGGGCTCTGCCTCCAGCCCCGCCTGCAACCACTGACACTGGTGAGCAGGGGCTGCCAAAGTTGAGGAGTCCTGCGCCGGCCCCCACAGGGACTGGGCGCCCATGCTGGTGTTCTGCTCAGATCTTTCCCCAGGTCTCGGAGGGCCCGGCTCAGGGCAGACTCTGAAGGAGGAAGAGCCCGGGACCTCCACCCTATAGCACCGAGGACCCTAGTGAGGGCAGAGGGGGCAACAGAGACCAGGGCAGGTCTCCTGCCAGCATGGACTCAGCCAAGAAGAAGAGTGATGTGGAACCAGCATCCTGGCCTTTTCCTCAGAAGCCCCCACTCAGCAGACCCTTGGCTGTCATGTGGGCCTCCCCAGCTATCCTTGAGGCGGGCCAGCTGGTCATGGGTGACCCTGGGGGACAGGGATGGGCGGCTGAGTCAGATCCTAGCAGATCAGCCAGACAGCAGGCCTCTCCACCCAGAGGCAGGAAAATACCCGGGAACTGGGGCCTGCAGGCTGTGCCCCACCCACCTGGAGAGTGTCCTCTCTGGACCTGGGGTTATTTACAGAGCTGGCTGCTATTTTAAAGCCTCTCTCACTTAGGAAGCCAAAGCTGGGCCCCTTAGGTGAGAAAGCCAAGGGGGTAGCCCTGGCTAAGGGCCTGGGGCCAGTGGGGCAGTCCCTGCACTGGAGAGCCTGCTGCCATTTGAACAGGGGACCAAGTAATCCCTTTGGGGGCACAGGGAATGCCAGTTACCCTGCTCATGAGAAGAGGGAGAGAGAGTATGTGTGTGTGCGCACACATGCACACGTGTCAGGAGACCATGAACCAGACTGGCAGCCAGCAATGGCATCCCCAGCCAACCAGCCACACAGTGGGCTCCTCGTGGGTGAGCAGGCCACTTGTCCGTCCGCCGCCCCCCCCCCCCCCCCCCCCCCCCCCCCCCCCCCCCCCCCCCGCAGGGACAGCTGCAAGCTGTCCCTGGCCTCCCAGCCTCAGGGCACAAGGGCTGAGCCTCTTGACCTAGAGGGCTGATCTTCTCCAGGATTTTATGGTCTGGGCCTGGTTTTCCCAGCCACGGTGTCTCAGAAAGAGGACGGCCCAGAGGACGCTGAGTGGTCACAAAGGCTTGGCTGTTCTCCCGTGTGCCTTGCTGGGCCAGGGACGGGGAGGGGGGGCTGCTGTGGAGGGACAGGCGGGTGGGGGTAGGGCAGGAGGGAGCTAGAGGAAGCCAGGGGCAGGGAGGACATTTGGGAAGGTTTCCTGAGAAAGGGAGTGATGGAGAGAGAAAGAGGAGGAGAGAAAGGGAGACAGAGCGAGACAGACGTGTACTGAGGGAGACACAGAGAGAGAATCTATTCCTTTCTGTCATATACTGAGAGACAGTGAGAAGCAGAGAGGGAAAGACACGTACTGAGAGAGGGAGACAGCCACTGAAAGACAAAGACAGAGACTCGGGCTGTGAGACACAGAGACAAAGAGAACTGGAGGCGGCGCAGGAGCGGGCAGGCCCGTGGAGAAGGCGCGAGAAGCCGCCGTGTGTGGTGGGGCTGAAGTTCAAAAGGGAGGGGAAGAGGTGGTTTGACGACCAAAGTCATTGAAAAATTTTTGGCACAGCTGCCCCGAGGCTCCTGGCCGCGGGCCCGGCTCTGAGCTGAACTTAAACAAACCCCTGCAGCAGCCATCTGCTTGATTTTAAAATAAATCAAACAGTCTGCTGAGCCGGGGGTGATCGAGTTTCCATCTGCGCCGCCGCCCGCTCGCCAGCTTGGAGCCGCGCTTGCCTCTCCCAGCCAAGGCTCCTGGCAACATGTGGGCCGGTAATTCCTCCAGGAGCAGGGAAACCAGACCCCCGCCACCCCCAGCTCCTAACTCAAACCAAGTGCTATTTTTACAGCCACCCACTGGAAAGGGGGAACCAAAAAGTGCTCTGAAAACCCAGGCACAGGGTTATGCTGAGTGTCTCTGGGCCCAGAGGGTGGAGGACACGCCTTGGGAATCCCCTCTCCCCACCCGCAATGCCTGGCCTCCTGAGAAAGGGGTAAGGGGCTGAGCACGGGGTGCAGGCCCATCGCTCCCCTACCCCCCGCCACCCTCCTCCTTCCTGAGCCAAGAGGATACTTGACATCATGTGAGATCCTGCAGGCCACCAAGTCTGGGCAGCTGTGGCCCGCTGGGGGTGGCAGCAGCCCAGGGCCCACCTGGGACAGCTGAAAATAGCATCAAGGATGCCCCTCCCTCAGTCTGGGGTCACCCAGGGAAGTGCCGTCCACCTGTCCCAGGGAAACACCTATCACCGGCAGGGCCAGGTGATCAGGGGAGCCTGCCTTCCCTGACCCAGGCCAGAGAACAGAAACACCAGTCTGGCAGGCCTTGATGGCCCATCTATGCAGTGGGCATCAAGCAGCCCTTCCTGCAGTCCTGGGAGAGCAAGGATGTGCCTCATGACCTTGGGGCTGTAGCTGGTACATGAGGGCTCCATACGCAATTCTGGAGTAGAGGGAAATGATCACAGGAAAAGATGTCTCTTGGGGAGCCATCCACCCCAACCCTGAGAGGTACACAATGATGCAACAGGCCTGGCACCAAGCTACACAAATTGGGATTTCCACTCCTAGCTTGATGCCTTGGTTCCATGGTGTAGACTGCCCTCCGACCCCTGCCAGAGGGTTCCTAACGCATGGACCAGGTCCCAGCAGGGACAGTCATAGTGCAGAGGGACTCTAGTCTGATGCAGACCCCTCAAGGCACAAACCAGGGCAGGGCAGGCCAGGAGGCAGAGCACAGGCTCTGGACCAGCGCCGGGCTGTGTGGCTTTGGGGAAGTCACATTCCTTCTGGGCCTGGGATCCCCAGGTCAGAGGTGGAGAATGGAGAAACAGATGGCTCTGATGTTGCCACATTTGCAGGACACTTTCAAGGGAAAGTGGTTTGTCCTGCCAGCACTTTGGTCCTACGCCCTAAACACAGCCCCGCCATGAAGACAAACCCATTCCAAGGGGCACAGCGTGTCCTTTCCCTGTCTGGCTCCCTTTCCCCCATGGCCTCAAGTGCAGACTTTACTGAGAGCCTGCTCCACACTCTATGATTCACACCCTCCCAGCCACCTGTGAGGGGGAAAGTTCCATCACCCCCATTTACCACATGGGGAAACTGAGGCAGAGATGGATAGTCTGTTGCCCAAGGTTATCTAAGGATAGATAACCTTTGGCAGCCAATGCCCCAAATCAGATCTGTCCGCCTCTAATGCCACTCTATCAACCACTAGGCCCTCCCCCCTTCTCCAAGGGCCAGTCACCAAATCAGCCTTTGTTGAGACCCACACAAAGGTGAGGCATATTGCTTTCTATGGGCCACCCTCGCTCATTCTCAACCCAAAGAAGGGACACTGCAGACCCAATCTACAGCCGGGGAAACTGAGGCCCTGTAAGTAAGTCAAAGCCAGACAGCTAGCAATAGCAAGAGAGGGAAGTGAGCAGTGAGCACTCTAGCCTGGGCCTGGCGCAGTGCCCCTGCCCAACCCGTGCCCCCAGAAGTGGAGACTAGATGAGGAAGGGAGGACAGATGTGGGAAGGGCAGGGGTGCCCCTCTGTAGCCACAGGGTCTCCTCAGAGCAGCACCCTTTCCCTTCTCTTTCTGCCCCATCCCTGCCCCACCTGTCTTCCTCCCACAGCCCCCAAAGCCCCTCTCATCCACTCAGCTAACACGGACTGTGTACCTACTGTGTGCTGCCCCACTGCTAGCCCCTGCCTAGGATACAAGGCTGTCAAAGATGCTCTAATCCTCTGGGCGCACACTGCCTGTGGAAGGGACCGTGCTAGGGCCCTGGAGCACTGGGAGCTTAGGACTGCAGTAACAAAGTCGCACACACCAGACACCTTCCACTGGCAGAGGTGTGTGTTCTTGTGGTTTGGAGGAGGCCGGCAGGGCTCCAGGGGAGGATCCTCCCTACCTGCTCCAGCTGCGGGTGCCCGCCAGCTGTCCTTGGCATCCCTGGGTTTGTAGCTGCATCCCTCCCCCTCCACGTGGCCTCTGTGTGTGTGTCGTCTCTACATTCCGTTCTCTCTGCTGCTGTCTAAATTCCCCTCTTCTCACAAGGGCAGCAGGCCATGGCTTTGGAGCCACCCTAATCCAGTCTGACCTCATCTTAACTTGATTACATCTGCAAAGACCTTATTTCCAAATAAGGTCACATTCACAGGTTCCAGTGGACGTGAGCCTGCGGGGCGCAGTCAGCTTCCCCGAGGGCCGCCGCCGGGCAGCAATGGCCAGGCGGACAGCAGCCGCTGATGCGGAGAAGGGGCCAGCATGCATTCCACTCCCTGAACCCAATCCTCGTATGATGTCAATCTTTTTTCTGTCTCTGGACTCCAAACACGCAGACCCTATTATGGGATAATATGTACCCAGAGGAAGGGCACCCGTGCCAGCTCCCAGCCTGGCAGAAGACGCCCTGGGATGGCCTCTGCCTCACTTAACTGCTTCCACCCACCCCCATCCCCAAGGAAATAGCCACAGAAATCTCCGTGGGGACCACGGGGGGCTCCGTTCCCACAGGACTGACTCACTGCCAACAGCCCACTGACCTTTGCCCTTGGAGCCTGCGAGCCTGGACCACCTGCAGGCGCAGGCTCAGGGGTTCCTCCATGCTAGCTGCGCCTACGGGAATCCCAGCTCAGAGTCTGAGCCCGGAAGATGACCTTCAAGGTGGTGTAGTCCTCTCAAGGGCATTCCTGAGGATGCAAGCCAGGCTCTGGGCTCCCCAGGGCGCAGCCGCTATGGTCCTTCTGGAACTGTATCTTACAGGAATGAAAATGTTAAAGTGCATAAAGATGTCCTTTGCATTATCATTTATAGTGGTGGGCGAAGCATATTAAACATGGAACAACAGAGTAGGAGGAATAAAACCCAGGTGTCCCATTTTCACATGCCGCGGTCGCCTGTGAGTGGGTGGATGCCCTGCCACGCGTGCCTGTGAGTAGTGCATGAGGCTGCCATAGTCCAACAGCACAGGCCAGGGGCTCTGACCGCAGAGGTTTACTTTTCATGGTTTTGGAGGCTGGAAGTTGGAGATCAAGGTTTCTCCTGAGGCCCCTTCTCCTTGGCTTACAGATGGGCACCTCTCCCCTACGCCTTCATGTGGTCTCCCCCCAACCCCAGCCCCTGCCTCACGTGTCTGATTCTAATATTTTCTTATAGGACACCAATCACAATGATTGACCAAAGCCCACCCTAGTGACTTTGTTTGAACTCAGTCACCTTTTAAAGCCCCTATCTCCAAACACAGTCACATTCTGAGGTGCTGGGGGTTAACGGACTTCAACACTAGGCTTTTGTGGGGCACAATCCGGCCCATGGCAGGTGTCTCCTACCAAACAAAAGCCATCTGATGGGTTATGTTTTAAGTGACACTAGCACCGAGGTGACATAGAAGCTTTCAGCCCCCAGTTGTCATGATACCTGAGAGTTCAAAGGTCTTGCTGGCTTCCATGAAGAAAGCCCTGCTAAAATGCTCTGCCCCAAGCGACAGCATCAAAGCGGATGAAATGGCCTAAATAGGCTTCCAGCTCCAGGTCTCAGGATCTGTGTGGCCTTGGACAAGCCACTCCACTCCCACCTCCTAGGTCCTGGGGCACGTGGCAGGGTGGCGGCCTGGTCTACACCCCTCTACCCTCATGACCCTACTCTACCTCTGGCCTCACCAGGCTCCATGCAAGATTACCAAGCTGTTGCCCTTAAGACTTCAGATCAGGCCCCTGCTGATCCCACAGTCCCCAGGGAAGCTGTGAAGATGCACTGCATTTCACAGATGACAGGTGCAAGGTGGAAACACAGCTTGTCCAAGGTCACACAGCACTGAAGTGGCTGCAGTACCTTCCTTACATCTAGCACTAAGATAAGACGGAGACAGCGTTCAAGTGTGTTTCAGTGAGAGAGGGGGACCTTTGCCACCTTCTGAGGAGCCACATCAACTTTCCAAATTCTCCTGCAGCCTCAACTTACATGGACAGATTTCTTTACGTTTATAATCAAGACACATGTACAGTTTTGAGTTCTACCCATTTTTACTGAACATTAGCTCATCAGCGTCTCTCTGTGCTGAAATGGGCTCCATGGCCATCACTTGAATACCACGTAATACTCTACCCGAGGGACACACAGCAGTTTTCCTAACTGTACTTTATTGTTGGACACTTAGAATTTTCCCCACTATTATAAATAATAGTGCAAAGAAGCGCTTTGTGCGCCTTATTGTTTTCACCTGTGCAGATTACTTCTTTAGTATGCATTTCCAGAAGTGGGATTACTGGGTCAAAGTATCAAGTGTTTTTAAAGCCCTTGCTATATACTAATTAATGGTTTGGGGGAAAAACAATTTGATACAGTTGCATGCTGCCACCAGCAACATAAGCAAGCCATATTCTTGCAACTTCGCCAGCACTGAGCCTTATCATTTTTCTGGTACATTAATAGTTTTCATGTAAATATTTCCCACATATTTATTATTTGTGTTTCCTTTCATCTGAACTACCTATCTAAATTCCTTTTTTTTTTTTTTTTTTTTTTTTTTACAGCAATTCTGGAGGCCAGAAAGTTAGGAATCAGCCCCTGGGGGCTAATAGCTTCAGGACACCAATGGGTCACTTGAGGTACCTGGTACCTGATCAATGGACAGCCTCTCTCCCTGTGGCCTTCTCAGCCTCCGCTGGCACTGCCACAGGCAGTGTTGGGCTGATCGCTTCTTGGGGCTCCCATGCCCTGCCCTGGTCACATGCCGTGGCTGAACCCACGTGGCTCAGATATAGGGTTGCAGGATGTAGGCCAAGCAGCTGAAAGGACACAGCTTCACCTTGCGTGACCCAAGGGCCGGCCATGGAGGACCAGGTGCTGCTAAAGCCACTGCTGGAACTCTCAGTTGCTCCAGGGGGTGTCTCCCTCATTTGGGGCAGGTCAAGGTGGGGAGAGGAGGGTGCACACCACTTGGGGGCTAAGAGACACACAGAAAAAGCCAGAAATACTCGTAGATCCGGGCTTCCCTGACATTCAAAATAATCAGGGTAGGGACAGGGGGCAGAGAAGGTAAGGCTCCAACAGTCATGAAGCAAGTGACCATGGTTAAGAATGAGGACCTGAAGCCTGGGTTCAAATCCTGATGCTGTCCTGACCAGCTATGACCTCGTGGGCAGGTTTTCTGATCTCCCTCTGCCTCAGTCTCCTCATCTATAAAATGGGACCAGAGCGGCTCTCATAGGATTGTCAGCATTAAAGGGCCAAGACATGCGCAGGACAGCAGGCCCGGGCCTGCTCAGAAAACGCCAATTTCACATACAACTAGACACGGAGAATGAGCCCTTGCCCCACCCTGCTCATCCAGAGAGGCTACAGCAAACTGGCCCACTGGCCAGCTGAGCTAATAATGATTTTTTAAGAAGATTTTTATTTATTATTTCTAGAGAGAGGGGAAGGGAGAGAGGCACAGAGAGAGAGAGAGAGAGAGAGAGAGAGAGATCAATGTATGGCTACCCTTCACCTGCCTCCAGCTACGGATCTGGCTGGAGAACTGGCTTGCAACCTGGTTAATAAGTGCCCTGGCTGGGAATTGAACCAGCGACCTTTGGGTTCGAAGGCCAGCGCCTTATCTATTGGGCCACCAGCCAGGGCTGATTTTTACATTTTTAAAAGATTGGGGGGAAATAAATAAATAAATAACAAAGAATAACATGGGCCAGGGACCCAGAGTTCAGACCACGAAGTAGAAAATGTATACCATCTGGTCCTTTAAGGAAAAGTTCACAGATCCCTGGTTTGGAGGCTCCAGAGTTTCCCATGGAATCATCTGAAAGGGGCAAGTGTTGCAGGGGCAGGAACCTGCGGGAGTAAGAGAGGGGCAGCGAGAGGGATCCGCCTCCCAGACAAGACCTGCATTTGAAGGACCTGCACAGTCAGACAAAGTGCTATGTCCGGCAGCAAGCACCTGCCCACATCTCAATAGGGGAAAGATGGCCTGAGGATAGTACCTGCCCCCCAGTGTGGGCAGGAGCACCCACTGAGACCGAGAGGCCAGGCCCACCCACGTACCAGGGCCTCTCTTTGCTGGCGCACAAGAACCAGACCTGGGCACACAGACAGTGCAGGGCTGGACTCCAGGGAAACTGAGGCCAGGCAAGAGAACATGACTCATCCAAAGTTACCAGCCAGTCAAGGATGAGAACCAAGGTGTCTTAACTCCCCAGCTGATGCTCCACACAGCACATGGGCTCTGGGGTGGGTCCCCATGGGCCTGGGCACCTGCAACCCTCCTGAACCTCCTTGTTTCCAGACAGCCTAGCAGGACTCCCTCCCATGGGGCTGCCCAGGCCCAGAAAAGATGCTCCTTGAGTGCATCTCTGGGAAGGGGACCCAGGGATACCAACTCATCTCCAGTGACACCCGACAGAATCATGTCAGTCCTTCCCCAGCCTGGTACCCCCAGAAAGCCACGCCCCACTTCATGTGCCACCCTCTTCAGATGCTGCCGCTGAGAGCCACTCCCGTGTTTGTGCACCCGTACTTGCCCGGCACAAACATGGCATACCGTGATCCTGGGCAGATATTTGAGTATGGGATCGGTCCGGGAGGTCAGCTGTCAAGTAGCACCTCCCATTTTACAGATGAGAAAGCAGAGGCTGCGGGAGGTGCAGGGACTCATCCACAGTCACCCTGCTGCTTGGTGGCAAACCTAGAGTTGAACCCAGCCCTGTCCGGCCCAAAGCTCAGCCCCCTCACTCCAGCCAGCATGAGGACTAATGGTGGACCCATGGACTTGTGAATGCAAAGGCCCAGGCTGGCCTGGGAGAGGGGCCTCTGAAAGACCCTCAGTTGCCCCGACGGTGGATGACTGGCCGGCCCCTCCCAGCTGGGCTGCCAGCCCCGGGGAATAGGGCCTCATCTGTCTGCTCACTGCCGCCACCAGGGGCTGGCACAGGCAAGGTGCTTGCGGGGAAACGCTGAGTGACTCAGTGCCTGAGGCTGGCAGGCCAGCAGAGGGGACCCCCAAATCGCCACAGAGCAGGCTGCTGGGCCCTTAAGACCTTCCTGGTGGGGCTCTGGAATGCTGGACCACAGAGGGTCTTCCGGGCAAAGGGGCAAGGGAGGTGTTGTGGCGGCAGCATGCCCTCAGGAGGGCAGCAGGCCCCCGCCTGGCTCGCACTTGGCTTCCTTGAATGTGGAAGTGGGAGGGAGGGAGAGAGCAGGAGAGCATGGATACAAATAGCCCCCCAGCCACCAGCCTGTCCCCATCACCAAGAACCCTCAGCCTGCCCTGCCAAGAGCGGGGGCCAGCTTGGGCCTGGAGAATAAACATGTCACTGCGAGGCCAGCCCGCCGGACCACTGGAGCCAAGAACCGCCGGAGGCTGTAAACAGTCTCTCCTCTCTTGGCCGCAGACTCTGGCCCACCTCTCTGCGCTGAGAATTAGCACTTTGCCTGCCATAAAGAAGGGGCAGGCCAGGGTGGGGGTGTTTGGGGAGGGGGCGGTGAGCAAGGAAGCGGGGCTGGCGCAGGGCCAGCACCTCCATCCCTGTGGCCTGGAAGTCCCCCCCTTCCTCAAGGAGGCAGCGGGAGATAGTGAATGAATGGGCCATGGTAAAGAGGCTGGGGGGCCCAGCCAAGGCCAAGGTGCTGGCCACAGGCAGAAGGGGCAGGGGAGGGGTGAGGCCCCCCTCTAGGGCCCCTGGCCTTGGCCCAGGGAGACACTTCTTACAGCACCCTCAAAACCCCACCTGGGGCTCCCAGCTGGACCTTGGCATGGACGGGAGGTCTCAGGGTAGTGGGTGCCCCGGCCCTGGTGAGCCCCCATTCGGCCATCCAGAAAAGCCTCTCCTATCAGGCTGGGGAAGTCGTCAGCTCCACTTTGCCCTCGGACAGTCCCTGTTGCTGGTTCAAATCGGGTCCAAAACCTGCTGCCTTTGCTTTGGTTCCCCCATCCAGAACCATAAAGCTGCTCAAAAGGCAAATCTAGCAGTGCCACCCACAGATGAAACCCTTCACATCACAGTGAGTCTTCCAAAGGCTGCCTGCCCCCCCTTCCAGCCCTGCCGGCCTGGCTTCTCCAGGTACAGCCTCCCCACCACCCACCTCTCTCCTTTGCACATACTGCCGCCTCTACCTTGAGTGCTCTCCCTCCTCCTCCTCTGACCAGTCCACTTCCCCCTTATTTCCTTGGCTCCCCCTTGGATGAATGGCCACTTCCTCCAGGAAGCTTCCCACTCGCTGTCTCCCCAGATTTCCCCCACCCAGTCCCTGGAGCTAAAGGCCTCATTCCTCTCCTTCCAAGCCCTGACCCTGGCGGCAAGCTTACATCTGTTTGTGTGATTCAGTGACTAGCATCTGTCTCTCTCTCCCACCAGACTGGCAGCTTCGTGAGGGAGAGGCTGTGTCTGGTGTTGCACATTACTGTTGCTTAATTGCAAGGCACATAATCACACTTAATAAATAGTTGTTGAATGAGTCAGGGAGCGAAGGAATGAGCTGAATGGCTGCGTCACCCAGAAAGGGTATCGGGGCTTGGTTCAACTCCCCTCCCAGTCTGTGGGAACACAGCAGGTGGGCTCCTGTCCTCACGGGACCTGGCTCAGAGGGTGCCAACCTACTGCTGACAAGCGGACACCGAGAGCCGCTGGAGCAGGAGGGCAGGGGCCTCGTTGGCAGCCTCACCCCGCCACCAGAGAACATCAAGACTGTGGGGAGGAAAGCAGAGGAAGGAAGGAAGAGGAAGGCTATGAAGGCCAGGCCTAAGCATGGACTGGTTCAAGTCTCAGCCCTGCTGTGCAGCCTTGGACCAGGGCTCTGACCTCGCAGGGCTTCAGTTTCCTCATCTGCACAACGGAGATGATGATGACAGCAACCGCTTCTTTAAGGGCTACAGGGAGGATCAAGTGAGCTAAGATTTGTGCGTGCGTCTGACAAATGAGCAATTGTATGATTTGCAATTTGGGCAAGAGCCATCTATCTGGAGCATTCTGGGGTCCTCAGGGACCTTTCTTCGGAATACTCCAGGCAGGGGATTTCCCTGCTTTGATTCTAGACCTCTGGGCCTGTGGTCCACTCCCTGACCAGTAAGGATCCATGAACGCACAGTGCTCCTGGCTGGCCCGGTGTGGTATCAGAGGGGGTTCAGGGCTGCATGACCTGCCCTCAGGGAGCTCGGTCTGCTGCTGGGGACGCCGTGGTCCCGGAAGAACAGTCCCATCCAGGGGTAGCTCCTGTTGAGGGGAGGGCACGGCCTCTGAAGGCTGAGAGCCCACAATTCAAACCCACTCCTTAACTACAATGAGAACCCACCTCACACCCCCTAGAAGGTGGCAAGTGGCGATGAACACATGGGGAAACGAGGACTCTCAAGCCTGCAGGGAGGAATGTAAACTGGAGCAGCCACCATTACAAACAGCCTGGAAATCAGCATAGGACCCAATGATCCACTCCTAGGTATCCACCCAAGAGAATGAAAACTTACGTCCACACAAGAACTTGTACACACATGTTCACAGCAGCACTATTCACAACAGCCAAAAGGTTGCAGCAACCCAAATGTCCATCAAGTGATGAACGGATGAACAAAATGTGGTACGTCCATATACTGGAAGATTACTCACCCGTAAAAAGGAATAAAGGCCTGACACTTGCTACAACTGGATAAAATTTGAAAAAATCATGGTAAGTGGAAGGAGCTGGCCCCAAAATACCACACAATGTAGGAGTCCATGTACATCGGATATCCAGAATAGGCACAGCTATAAAGACAGAAAGAAGATTAGTGGTTGTTTGGGGTGTGTGACTATTAATGGGTAGAGGGAATGGTTTCCTTCTGAGGTGATGGAAATATTCTAAAATAGAGAGTGGTGACGGCTGCACACTATGACTATGCTAGCCACCGCTGCATTGTGCAGGCTAGGTGACTGAACCGTAGCGTAAGGTGTGGGAAATAGAGCTCAACAAAGCTGCTATGAAAAGGAAACCCCTCTCCCCAGCCTTGGTTCCTCATCTGCAATATGGGGTCCAGATCCACTTCTGCTCATCCTCCCCCTACTCGTGTCCTGCCAGGCTGATCTGTGCACCACGCAGCGGTGGGAAGGAGAGAAGAGCAGGGTGGAAGCTGCATCTACCACCCAGGCCCTCCCCGCAGGGCCATGTGGGCCAGCTGTGTCCTGCCCACGGCCCTGCACACACAGCTCCCTGGCCTGCCGCTGGGTCCCTCCTCCTGCCCTCAAGTCTCAGTCAGGGCTCCCCACACGCTGCCTATACCTGCCCACACCTGGGCACAAGGGCCCTTCGCTAAACTCTGCTTGGCTGTACACACGAGTGTGTCCCCGCTGCAGGCCCACCTGAGCTGCCAGCCCCGTTGTGGAGCAGCTGCAGGCCTAGAACGCCCATGGTCAAGGCCAGACCTGCCAGGAGGCTCTCCCTGGGTGGTCAGTGTGGACAGCTGAAGGGAAGATGGCAAGGGGCGGGGGCTGGGGAGAGGCCTAAGCCACCTGGAGATGTAGAGCTCCGGTGCCCTTAAGGACCCAGTCCCAGAGGAAAGGACAGGGGACCGAGGCGGTGAACACCTAGGGAGAGAGCCTCTGTGGGGCAGGCTGGAAGCCACATCCCTGAGCACACAGATGTTCCAGCTGAAGTGGGGGGGGGGGGGGGGGGGCTGCAAGAGCGGGGAGCTGGCAGAGTGGGAGAGGCCAAGACTGGCTGGCCTCCCTGAGGAGCTGGGGCACAGCCAGGAGGCCTGCAGCCTGTCGCCAGGGTGGCGGCAGGACAAGGCCTGACCCCTGGCCTCCCCCGGCCCCCCAGACCAGGCCTGGCTCCACTCTGGGCCCACAGAGGGCAGACCACATCTGGGCTCTAAAGAGGGAGCCCGGACAAGAACAAAGGGAACTGGGTGTGATTTCTGTCAGGCTCTAAAATGGAGGTTCACAAGCTATCAGCAGAAAAGGTCCTCTTCCCAAAGCCTGGCCTCTGGGGCCAGGCGCCTTCTCCAGGGAGGGCACTGCTGGCACCCGGGGACACGGCACCCAGAGGACACATCACTCTGTGGGTCTGTCCTGAGGATCACAGGGCACTTTGAATGCTGGTGTCCCCATCATGTGCCAGCTGAAAACGTGTATTTGCAAGTGCTCCCGGGGGCTGAGGGATCTGCCCTGCGAGGACCCAAGGCCTGATTTGGGGCCTGCCATGTCTCCCAGACCCCCTGGAGTGTGTCAGCCGCCTTCTTTGTCAGCACCTCCCACCCTGGGCTCTACTCTGTGGCCTCCTGCTCCCTAACAGCCAAGCAGCTGTTCCCCAGTTCCCAGAAGAGAGGCTGAGCTGCCAGCAGGCCCCTAGTGCCATCGCCCGGGTCACATTATGGGTGGGAGGCATGACAGCGATGAAGTTACCTGAGACCCTGGCACTCAGGTCCCTTTCTCAGAAGGTGCTGGATTCCAGAAGGCAGAGGGACTAGGAAGGAGCCGTTCTGGGAGGAGAACAGCCTGCCTGGCCCCTCACCACCTAGGTGCGGACAACTGCTGGGCAAGGGGGGTCACTCTAGGACCCAGTCCATCACAGGCCATGGAGCTCATGGCCACCCAGGGGCCATCCAGGACCTGACTGGGAGGCCTGGAGGGTGTTACCCCATGCCACCTTCCCTGAGCCTGGTGAAAACTCTGCACCACCCACCGGGATGACCACTGAGGGTTCCTTTTCATCAACTCTTTTTAAAAAACCTTTTAAAGATTTTTTTTAAAACCAGTACTGTTCACAATCCACAGATCATAACTAAACTTTACCTACGGATTTTGTTTTAAAGCCATACCTTCTTCCTCTGCAATTCTAGAACCTAAAAGGTTCTAAAAACCAAAACACATTTTCATTAAGTTTGTGGGAAAGTTTATATTATGTCCATTTTACCACAATAAAAAAAAAAAAAAAAAATGGACTTTGGATGAAACACTCAGATGTCTCCTTGCGGTAAGATTAGAAGTGGAGTCAAAAGGTACAACTTTCTCTCCATGATTCACTGTCAGTTAAGGTCACATTTCTGCAAAAAGAAGTCATCCCATGGGAGAGGCCAGCCCACCCCAAGGAAATGCCGGCACAGGGGAAAATGCTTAGGATCCAGAAAGCAGGGCCCTGAGTTCAAGTCTGGTCTCCACCCTGTACAGCTGTGTGACTTGGGGAAGTCCAATGACCTCTCTGAGCAAAACTCCTCCTTTCCCTGCTCCTAACATGCAGCATACGGGCAGTCACCAAGAAGTGAGATCAAAGCCTCAGGTAATCACTCCATAAGCATTATCACTATTACTACGAATGATAGTAGATAGCAGAGATGGTGGTGTGGCTGCCTGAGACCAGAGATATGGAAAATGTACAGTAATTCTTTTAAGAGGTCCTTGCTCTAAGGGAACTTAGAGCCCTGGTGGAAAGATAACATGGGCCCACAAAGGACTTTTAGTGAGCCAAATTGAGGCCCAAGTATATTTGAAGGTGGAAGGAAAGGGGTAGAGGAGAATGACAAGGTGTCAGGGAGCAGGTGAGGGAGAAGGTGGCATTGTCCTCAGATAGCAGATGGAAGGGTGACAGTCCCAGCTATTTTTATTTAGGGGAAAACAGAACATGGCAAAGTCAGGTAGAGCTGCAGGTCGTGTCTTCTGGCCTGAATATCTGTCTCTAGGCCTAGCCCTTGGTGGTTGTCCACGCTGCACCCCCATCTGCACCGGGACCACTGCAGTAGCTTCTCCCTGCTCTTGCCAGCACCAGGCTCTGGTGTCCAGGGGCCTCCACTGGGGTCGGCTTCCTCTCTGGTCCTAGCACATCCCTGCTCTAAAACCTTTCCCGCTGCCCGTGGCGGGGTGAGCAAAATGAGCCTGCTGGACAGAGCACCCCCATTGAATCCTTTTTGGATCTGAACTTCCAAACTTAGATTTCAGAGAGGGTGGGTGGGGAAGGGCAGAGGTGCAAACTCCTAGTTCCCACCCAAAGTATTTTTCAACAGACGAGAAAAAACTGCGTATTTACACGGAAATAAAGGAGGAGAATCTTGGTGAACAAACTTGTCTCTTTTCGCAGTTAAGCCAACACGCCTCTGATAAAATAAACATAGCCGGCCCCTTTGTTTTGTATTCTCAGAGAGGGTGTTTACAGTTTGGAATAAATACATCTCCCTCCCTTGAGGCTTTTGGTCAAAAGGACCGGTGTCCAAGCTCCATGAGCCACAGCAGCGGACAGAAGGAACCCCAGGCCCCAGTTCACACTCTCGCCAACACGAAGGTTGCCTGGCCAGGAAGGCAGTGCCAGGACCCAAGCCCGGAAGCGAGGAGCTGGAGACAGAGATAGAGACAGAGAACACATGTTCTCTCAGTGGTGCTTGTCAGAATCAAATGGTGGGCTCCAGGGTTGTCTGGGGAAAACTCGAAGCATCACTGAAGCTGCTGGGGCCTCCCATTGGGGAACAGTCAGTGCCCCTCCCCAAGCCAAGCATCTGGCCAGCAGGACCCTGGGCCACCTCCTTCCCACCTCTCCCAGCTGCCACCACTCCTTCCCCGGGGCCACCATGCGACCTGCAGTGTGCTCTGCCCGTCAGGTCTTTATTGCCTGGCTCAGTGGCTACAAGGTCAGCTCCTGGCAGGCAGGGATTCCTGTCTGTGTTGCCCTAGGCTGTGTCCCGCCCCGCCTCCGCCTGTCCTTGGATGGAGCCTGGCCCACAGCTGGCGCTTGCGAAGCATTTGCTGAGTGAACGAATGAACGCACTGCACTGCGCCAGCCCCTTATTCATCCATTCACCCGCCCCGCAGAACCAGAGCGTTCTTCCCCTTCATGACTAGGGACACAGCAGCGCCTTTCTCTGGGAACCAGGTCCCGATAGCCAGGGTGAACCTGTTCCCTGACCCTGAGGTGCCCTCACAGGGTTATAGGATGGCCGCAGGCTGGAAGTGCAGGGTCAGGAGGCGGAGGCCAACGTTTCTGATTTCCCTACCCCCACCCCCACCCCCAAACAGGCCCACAGGCTGGGGAGCAAAGACCCTGAGGCCACAGCTGAGGTCCCATCCTCCACACAGGAGGACTCCCGCGCACAAAGGTCCTCTCCGCAGGGAGAGGGCATGGTTTCCCTGGGGGAAAAAATTCAGTTTGTCATTGATTGCGTCTAGGAGCTGCCCTGTACACTCACCACAGCTGAGTAGAGCAAAAACATGCTTTTAAACAATCATGTTGACTTCTGCTCTGACGCAGCCAACCAACTCAGCTCCAGCTGCTGGAGGTGCCCTTCCCCTCCAGGCGGCAGGTCCTCCGCTGTGACTCGAAGGCTGGGGACCACCACCCCTGGAGCTCCCAGAATATCCCCATCTTGTCAACTGGGAGGCAGAGGCACTCGATTAAGGGGCTTGGTCCAAGGTGACACAGAGGGGAAACTTCCTTTGGTTTTCTGGCCTGAGTGATGCACATCCTTGATCTTGGGAGAGAACAGCCAAGTGACCGGGCGTACAGAGGTGTTTGCCAAGGGGCTGTCGCCTGCCTGACCCTCCACAGTTGGAGAAATACAGCTCCCCCTCTCTGTCTCCTAGAACTGCAATTGGGTAAGAAAAAAAAGAAGAAAATAAACTAGTTCTTTTAGGGCCTAAACTGAGATACAGATTCAAGACTTTATAGCTGGCAGTGCCCATGGGTCATAAGATTTCCCTGCCCCTCCCCAGGTGACTGGGGGCTCCCTGTGTTCCCACAATCCCTCCCTCCCTCCAATCCTGACCCCAATCCAGCTCTCACCCCAGTGTCCCAGAACTATCGCCCATCTGTCCGGCCCCCCAGCCCCAGGTTCTGAGCTCCTTGGAACCAGGTCTTGCTCCATCCTGTGCCTTGTCATCTAGTAGATGCTCCGTAACTGGCTGATGGAAGAACAAATCCCATCCAACACCTCATCTGACCCCTCTGGCAACACAGATGCTAAGATGCTCAGGCTGCGGGCCTGAGGTTCCATACGGCTTTTGGACCCCTGTGAGGTGCTCAGCCCCTGACGCAGCGCAGCCGACTCTCAGACTCACGGCCGCTCCACCAATGGTGTGGACACACGGTTGCGCCCAGCATCCTCGGGAGAAACCTAAGCACAAGGTTACCCTCAAATCCAGTTTAAAAATGGATTTTGCTTCTGAACGAGGGAATGCAAAAGCCAGCTGGTCCTACCCCATCTAAACATGCAGCCTCTGGGAGGGACCAGGCTGCTGGAATTTGTGCAGAATGATAGCAAGTCGATGGATGAATTTAATGGGCTGCGCAAGGTCCTGGCAGGCCTGGCTGTTAGCAAAGGGGAAGAATCGTCTGTGTTCCCTGTGTTGGGTAGGAGAAAATGCACCCACCCAAAGCCCTGGTTCCCATCAAGAAAAGTCTCCAAAGCTCCTTGGTACAAGGGAAATACCAGGCACACTGGGGATCATTGTTTCCCTTTTCTCCCTAAAACTTAAAAGTAACACAGGCTCATTGTAACAAACCAAACAATAAATAGAAAGTCGATCATTTCCCAAGCGCCTGCAGGAGCTGATGTTTACAGCCAGATGCAGCTCCATCCTTACCCACCTCTACCTTTCAATAAACACAAAAATCCAGACAGGGGAGGAGGCTTCTCTCTCGGGCACCTAATCTGAGATGCTCCTAAATGCAACCCACGGGCATCGTTCCAGTTGGGGCAATCACTGTGTGGATCCCTATACCCGCAATCCAAAAGTTCTGGAAACCCAAAGTGTTTCTTCCCCCATCTGTCAGCAAAACGTGCCCTGTCCAGAGGCTATTTATAGTCTCTCAGTATCTTCCCCACCTGTGAACATTCACATCCTGTGCAGAAATGTGACTTTTGCGATGGCAGGGTGCCGCCCCAGGGCCCTACGTGTGATGTAGGATACAGCATCAGGCACTGAAGAACCTGCCTGAGGGGCTCAACAATTCTGAACCATTTCTGGTCCCAAAGGCATCCAACAAGGGACAAGGGACCAGAAGTCACCAAAATAGCAGCTGCAAACTTTTACAACAGGACTCATTTTTTAAAATCAACATTTCCGTTATATTCATGGTGCTGCGGTGCCTTGAGACATCCTGAACCTTCCAGGCAGATCAGCAGTGCAAACCCTGAATGGGAGCAAAAATCTAATGCAGATGAAGACAGCATGTGTCCTGTGGCAATGTTCTATGACCCTGAAAGCAGAGGGCTGAATCCAAGTCCTACGTCAGTAGGCCAACAGCTGTGTGATGCAGGGCAAGTGACTAACCCTCTCTGGGCCTCAGGAAAATGGGGATCTACAAGGCTATTTCTAGCTCTCCCTTCTCAGCCATCACCACTACCCAGGCCAGGGGTAGGGCAGCCTCCTCCTAAGTAGTTTCTACCTGTTTCCTTCTCTCCTTCCAGCTTGCTTGCCTGATGCCACACAGACAAATCCTTTTTAAAGCCATTTTTGTTATACTGCCCTCAACCCTTCCTGGTTCCAAAGACGCAATGGCTTTTTATTGCCCTGATGAATGGAACCCAACCTCCCCTGTTGATTTAAAACAAATCTTACATTAAAAAAAACAAACAAACAAAAATCATCACTGGTTCGATTCCCAGCCAGGGCACATAACCAGGTTGCAAGCCAGGTCTCTAGCCAGGTCTGTGGCTGGAGGCAGATGAAAAGCAACCATACATGGATGTCTCTCTCCCTCTCTGCTTCTCTCCCTTCCCCTTTCTCTAAAAATAATAAATAAAATCTTTTTTTAAAAAATCACCTGAGTGGGGAGGGGGACAGAGGGGAGCAAAAAAGGGATGCATGTAATACAACAACAATAAAATTAAAAGGAAAAAAAAAAAAATCACCTGAAATGCTGTCAATCTAAGATGGCTGACTTCCTCCTTGAGAGTTTCTCTTCTTGGGCATACACATCTACAGACAAAGGCATATGGCTGTGACCTGTGGTGGCTGACAGATCCATCCTGCTTTCCACACTTTACCTTATCTCCTAAGTGTTTCCTGTGCTGGGAAGGAGCCTTCATGTTTATCTGAAAGCCCCATGATCAAATGGCCCCTACATGACGTTGTAAAACTCATTTGCCACCATACCAGTCTTCTCTGAAAAAAATCTAAACTCAGTCCCCTGTATCCAGCTCCCTGGGAACTTCTGCCCACCCCAACCTTGGGAGCAGAACCTCAGAATCTCATCCTGGGGGTCGTGTTAACCATTTTCCTGAAAAACACTATGCAGAACGGAAGTTGGTCCCCTACACACACAATCAAAAGGTACTAAGAAGTCCTGCAGCACACAACCCTGTATGTAGCTCTCTTCAATCTACTGCTTCTCAAAGCAAAGAAAAAAAAAAACATTATCCCAGTACCCGAGTCATTAGTATTCCTTGGCATATACTCAGAGGCACACTAAATGTCTGAGGTCACTTTGCACACTTCCGGAGTCATCCACTGTTAGAAACCTTCCTGATGCCCCACGGTCTCCCTGACAACCAAGCTGAATCCTGAGCCTGGTATTTGTGATCAACAGTGTCCTCTGTCCTTTTATCTCTTGGAAAAAGCTCACTGTGGTCACTGCCAGATGCAGACCTGAAAGAAACAGTCCCTGACCAGTTAGGTGAAGTTAGACAAACTTTTAAACTTTTCTGAGCCTCAGTTTTCCCCTCTGTGAAACGAAGAAGCCAGCAGCTCAGCACCCTTGTCTTAGGACTCTGGTGTGTCCAAGGGTCTCAGCTCACAGCTGCAACAAAGACCAGGGAAGTGACCGAGTGACAGCACAGCAGCAAAGAGTAAATAGGACTGTTTGCCTGGACTGATTCAGGGACGTGGAGTCAGAAGGCCTGGACTGATGCCCAGTTCTGCTGCACACTGGGTGCCTGGTCCCGGGTGAGGCCTTGACCCTGAGCTTCACCTCCTTCCAGTAAAATGAAACAGGCTACACAGACAATAACCACACACACACACACACACACACACACGAAGGAAACACACACATGGACACATACACATGGGGACAGAGTGACACACAAATGCATAGAGACAGGGATACATGTAGAGACAGTGACACAAACACATAGACACACAGAGTAACACAAGTGCAGATGAAACTGGTGAAATCGAAATGTATCAACAGAGTGTGTCAGTGTCAACATCCTGTGACACTGTACTATGGTTATGCAAGATGCTGCCACTGGGGAAAACTGGGTGGAAGGGTACATGGGATCTTGGCATTATTTCTCATAAGGTTATCTCAAAATATTCAGTTGGCCAAAACATTAGAATGTATTATTTCCATAAAATGAAAGACATATTATCTCATTTTCACCAATACCTTTATTGAATTGGCTACTTTCAGTATGTCAGCCATCTCCTGAGTGCTATAATGTTGCTTGTTCTCAGTGAATGTCTCGATTTGATCGTTATCAACTTCAACTGGTCTACCTGACCACGGAGCATCGTCCAGTGAGAAAACTCCAGCACGAAACTTTGCAAACCACTTCTGTCTGACACATTGGATCAGTCACAGTACCTTCTCCATGTGCTGTACGAGATAACATATTTATCATTTCGTCCCTGATGCTGTACCACACCACACAGGGGGTGTTCAATATGTATACACCGAAGAACTGAATGACTAGAGGACTATGAGTTGGCACATAGTAGGTGTTCAACATGTCACCCCCCACCTTTTTTTTTTTTTTTTTTTGCTACATGTCTAGCAAGGGGGCCAGGAGACCCCCAGGCTCCTTACTGCCCCAGGCAAGGCCAGGGCAGCCCATGAGGTCACCCAGTAAGAACCAAAGTTGGAGGACGAGCCCAGAGTGGAAGGCGGCTGAGGGGCAGAGGAGATTCAAGACCACCTGCCTCTGTGAAAACCCAGCAACAGATGACTAGGGGTCATTACGTAGCCAATAAAACTCCTTATCTGAAGGATGCTAAGCAATAGGAGAACTATACCATAACAGCTGGCATTCTGCTCTCACACATTCCAATTTGTCTAATCTGAAAAACCACCTTATGTTCTAAGTACTCCCATTACCCTCACTGTATGGCTGGGAAATTACAGCACAGAGAGGTGGAGTAACTGGTGCAAGAATACACAGCTAGTAAGCAGTAGAACTCAGATTTGAACCCACATGTCTTGCTCCACAGTTCCCAGGCTCAGCCCCTGTAAGAGACGGTCACGATATCCTAGGTGCAAGTCTAGTTAAAATGATGTGCAGTATTCTCCCTTCTACGATAGGGTGTGTGTGTGTGTGTGTGCAAACACACATAGAACAAAAGGATGGGTGCTCTATGTTGCAGAATTATGGGCAATTTTTTATCCCTATTGTCTAAATTTTCAACATGGAATATAACAGATGCCAGGAAAAGATTCAAGCTCGTTACGCAAACTGCCCTGGATCCCTTGGTGCCACATCCCTTTCCCTTCCAGGCAGCCTCTGCAGGTTCCTACCCCCGCCCACAAGCTCCACAAACTCGGCTGGGGGCCTGCGTCCATCCACACTCTGAGTGCCTGTCCCGCGTGAGATCAGGGCAGGGCAAGAAGCTTATACAGTGCTGCCTGAAATACGTGAAATAGCTCCGCTCTACCTAAATGGTCACTCTCCAGAGGCGGATGGATACGTTAAGGCCCATCCGTCACATATATTAAAATCATGTTTACAACAACACGGGGGAATGTTTACACTGGAACACGAGTAGAGCAAGATGCACAACTGAACACAGTGTTTCATCCCAGCTGGGTAAGAAGGATGCACTGAAATGCCCGGGAGGAAACCTGACAATGTTAACCACAGCTGTCTTGAAGCAGTGAGGTTGGGCTGGGGGTGGTGGATATTGCTCTTTGATTCCTTTGCCTATGCCTCCAAATTCCAGACAATATTAAGGTCATGGTGATAAGAACAGTAGCTAGTATTTGCCTGGAGTTTCCTAACCGTCAGGAACTTTGTGCACTAAGACCTGTACAAGCCCCACTCACTGTATCTGCCCCCTTTCTGGGCAAATACAGTAAGATCACAGATGTTTTATAGGTGAAGAAACTGAGGCACAGGGAGGTTAAGTGACTTGCCCATGACCACACAGTACATGCTAAAGCTTGGATTTATCACTTTTAAAATGAAAACCAAAAAGTATGAAAATTATCTTTTGATACAAAGGCTCAAGGATGGGAAATAATGTTAATATTTATTGATTGCACGAGGTCTGTCCGGAAAGTGTCAAGCCAATGCCAATATGATGACAACAGTTTGTGCAGCCGGTTCTTTCAGGACAGACCTCATATACTGCTGTAGTTGTATAAATGAACATAACCTGCCCACTTGCTTTATTCCTCATTTAAAAGGAAACCACATTTGCCTTTGGTTGGGGTCCGTGGGAGAAATGGGTGAATGAGGTGTAAATTTACTTACATTTTTTCAAAAAAACTTCTGTGCGAAGGATGTATGACATGACTTTGTTGAAGGAAGTGTGTGTGTTGAGGGAGAATATCCTAAATAATTTAGAAAATGAGTAAAGACTATAAGGCCAAAAACGAAAACAAAAAATAATGGATACGCAACGTAATAATTTTTAGATTATATTTATTTATTTTTAGAGAGAGGACAAATTGAAGGAAAGACACACTGACGTGTAAGAAACACTGATTGGCTAACTGCCTCTCACATGCTCCCAACCAGGGCCCTGGCCTGCAACCCAGGCATGTGCCCTGACCGTGAATCAAACCAGCAACCTTTTGGTCCACAGGACAGCACTCAAACCACTGAAACACACCAGCCAGGGCTCATAATAATAATTTAAAGGTTATATGTGGCGTTAGAATACAAGAAAGTAATAATTTAAAAAATAAGTTACAGGCCCTGGCTGGTAGCACAGTGGATAGGGAGCCAGCCTGCGAACCCAAAGGTCATTGGTTCCATCCCCAGTTAGGTCACATCACCAGGTTGCAAGCCAGGTCTCCAGCCAGGTCTGTAGCTGGAGGCAGGTGAAAGGCAACCATACACTGATGTTTCTCTCCCTCTCTGCCTCTCTCCCTTCCCCTCTCTCTGAAAATAAAAGATAAAATCTTAAAAAAAAAAGTTACAAATAAAAGCAAATCACACATAGGCAGCTCCATATATTGCTGCTGAAAATATAAACCTGTGATTTCTTTGAAAATAATCTGACAGTTCCTTAAATGTAAAGTTATGATATGATCTAGCAATTCCATTCCTAAGTATCTACCCAAAAGAAACAATCACACACAAACCTGTACCATAATTTCATTGCAGCGTTACTCGCAATAAGCAAAAGGTAGAAATAGCCGAAATACCCATCAATGGATGAATGGATCAACAAAATGCATCATACACATACAATGAAATACTTTTCAGCTATGAAAAGGAATGAAGCACTAACCTTCTAACATTCATGAACCTTGACCACAAAGAAGCCAGACACAAAAGTCCACATATGGTGTGATTCCACATATATAATATACCCAGAATATGCAAATCCATAGAGACAGAAAGCAAATTAGTGGTTGCCAGAGACTGGGGGAAGAGAAGAATGGGGTTTCTCTTAGATAATTAGATAATGGTGATGACTGCACAATTTTATGAATATACTAAAACCCACTGAACTATATGCTTTAAAAGGGTAACTTTAATGGCATGCAAACTATATTTCAATAAAGCTTCTATTTAAAATGCACATTTTAGCCCTGGCTGGTGTGGCTCAATGGATTGGTACTGGACTGCGAACCCAAAGGTCGCTGGTTCAATTCCCAGTCAGGGCACATAACCAGGTTGCAAGCCAGGTCTCCAGCCAGGTCCCCAGCTGGAGGCAGGTGAAAGGCAACCATACATGGATGTTTCTCTCCCTTTCTCCCTCCCTCCCTGCCCTTCCCTCTGAAAATAATAATGAATAAAATCTTTTTTTAAAAATGTACGTTTCAGAAAAAACTGCAACTCATGCAGAAGAAACTGCTCATGGCTGTGAGAGAACACAGGGTGGGCCTGGAGATGGAGGGGGCAGTGGGTGCACAGAATACTAATCACCATCCAGTCTCACCCTCATGAGCCTCTACTTGTGCCTGGAGCTGGGGACACTGGCACTTGGCAGCTGGGACTGGCCTTCCACAGCCCCTCACATTACTACTGCAAAAATATCAAGTTATCTGTCACTAGAGGGAGAGCCTTGGCTGATGAAGTGGAAATGTCCCAGGGCACTGGCATCCTGCCTCAGCCTCTACTAGGCTGTCTGTTCACAGGCAGGTCCCCTCCCCTCCCCTCCCTGGGCCTTGGAGTCTTCTTTGATGAAGTGATTAGGGGGAGGGCGTACTCAAGTATTACTAAGGATTCTCCCAGTTCTAGGATTCTGAAGAGACACTCTGAGATTGTCATAAATGCAAATAGAAGAGAAACAGGGGTTTTAATCATGGTTACAGATGAAGTATACTTTGTAGCAAAAGCATGGGAGGACACAAATATTTTAAACAGTGGATACTTTATCTAATAGGAAGAGAAACTTAACATTATTGAATACATATGTCCCAAAAAACAAAG
This sequence comes from Noctilio leporinus, assembly GCA_004026585.1. Lineage (NCBI taxonomy): Eukaryota > Metazoa > Chordata > Mammalia > Chiroptera > Noctilionidae > Noctilio > Noctilio leporinus. The sequence continues at coordinate 372,879 of PVIW01000093.1, read as the reverse complement.
CCAAGAACACTGTACAATCTGTGGTTCAGAGATAATACAGTTTTCTCATAGGCATTAAAAAATATTCAACTCCAGTCCTGGCCAGGGTGGCTCAATTGGCAAACGTCACCCCCCAAAGCAAAGGTCACCGGTTTGATTCCCAGTCAGGGCACAAGCCTGGGTTGTATGAGAAGCAACCAATCAATACCTCTCTCACATGTCAATGTCTCTCCTTCTTTCCCCCTCCCTTCCCCTCTCTCTTAAAATCTTAAAAAATATTTAAGTCTAGTACCTTTCTTACTTATTCAGGGTTTGATAGGGTCTCCTCAAGCAAAAGGACACTTCATGTTGACTTCACCCATGGGTGCCACACGGCAGGTTGATGGAGAGAAATCACTTTAACCTCCACTGGCTCAACAGAGAGAAAGAGAGATCCGGTGTGGAAAATGTGCTCATAAACATGAATAGCTTTGAAAAGGCCTAGTGGTTTCACAAATATTTCATCTACACTTGCAAAAATAGAGCCAGGGAGGCTATGAGAGCAAAACACTAATGTTTCAAAGCCAAGAGGAAGGGTTAAAAAACTTTAAAGAGGCATAGTCCCTTAAATAGAAACCTTGCAGGAGATCAATAAAACTGATAAACTTCTACCTAGACTGATCAAGGGGGTAAAAAGAGAGAGAGAGAGAAGGCACCAATTACCCATATCACAAATGAAACAGGCACTACAGAGCCTACAGACATTAGAAGGATAATAAGGGAGCATTATAAAGAAGTCACACCCATTAACTTGGCTATCTAGGTGAAATGGGTAAGTGCCTCGAAAAATATAAATTAGCAAAATGGACTCAAGAAGAACTAAATCTCAGCCCATCGAGGCCAAGGCCAAGTTTCCCATCCACTGAAGAAGTTAATTCAGGAAACGGTCACTGGCTGGAGGTTTAAATGTGGATGAAGCTGGTTTGTTTCAGCGGTGATGTCTCTTAGAAGTTTTACTCATAATGGTTTTATTTTTTAAGTATATTTTATTGATTTTGCTGTTGCAGTTGCCCCTTTCCATCTGGTACCACCCTTCCTTTAGTCTTTAGCTTCTCAATTACCTTTAGTATTCTTTCTTTCTTTCTTTTTTTCAGAGATCATCAATGTGTGGTTGTCTCCTGTGTGTCCCCAGCTGGGGACCTGGCCCGCAACCCAGGCATGTGCCCTGACTGGGAATGGAACCAGCAACCCTTTGGTTCTCATGCTGGCATTCAATCCACTGAGCCACACCAGCAGGGCTCCTACACTATTCTTCACAACCCCCTGTCTATTTTGTACCTTCCCATTATGCTTCTTAATCCCTATACCTTTTCCCCCATTCTCTCCCTTCTCCCTCCTAGCTGATAACCCTCTATACAACCTCTGTATCTATGATTCTGTTCCTGTTCTACTTATTTGCTTAGTTTGTGTTTGATTTTGTTTTTGTTTTCTAGATTCTGTCATTGGTGATTATCAGTGTATTGTCATTTTAATTTTCATAATTTTGACCTTTTTCTCAAGTAAGTCCCTTTAACATTTCATGTTATAATGACTTAGTAATGATGAATTCCTATAGCTTTACCTTGTCTGCTCTTCCATTCTAAATGATAGCTTTGCTGGATACAGTAATCTTGGTTGTAGGTCCTTGATTCCCATCACTTTGCAGGCAAGAAGGGACTGGTAAGTATTATGGGAACTCCTTTGTAGGTACCTCTCTGCTTTTGCTGCTTCTAAGTTTCTCTCTTTATCTTTAACCTTTGCCATTTTAATTATGATGTGTCTTATGTGGTCCTTTTTGGGTCCAACATGTTTGGAAGGAACTCTCTGTGCTTCTTGTATGTCTAGCTTCTTCACCAATTTAGGGAAGTTTTCTTTCATTATTTTTTCAGATAAGTTTTCAATTTCTCACTCTTTCTTTTCTCCTTCTGGCATCCCTGTGATTCGAATGTTGGCAAATTTGGAGATGTCCCAGAGTCTTCTACACTAGCCTTGTTTCTTTGAATTCTTGTTTCTTCATTCTGTTATGGTTGAATGTTTATTTCTTCCTTATGTTCCAAATTGTTGATTTGAATCCCAGCTTCCTTTCCTTCCCTTGGTTCCCTGTGGATTTTTCTTTATTTCACTTAGAATAGCTTTCCTTTCTTCCCTCAGTTTTTGACGTCCTCAGCGAGTTCTCTAAGTATCCTGATCACCAGTGTTTTGACTCGGCAACTGAGAGGTTGGCTATCTCTATTTTGTTTAGTTCTTTTTCAGGGATTTTGTTCTGTTCTTCACTTGGGCCATATTTCTTTGTCTCCTCAGTCAGGCAGCCTCCCTGTGGTTATCCCATAGAGTTCAATTTTTTGGAAGTTCTGGGTGTTATTTGTTTTGAGGTTAGTTCTGATTCTTCTTCTTCTTTTTTTAAAAATGTTATTGTTGTTGTATTACATCCATCCCCTTTTTACTCCCCTCTGTCCCTCTCCCCACCCACCCATTCCCCCCAAAGTCAATCCCACCTGTTGTCCATGTCCATGGTTCCTTTATACTAGGTTCTTGTCTAAACTGCTCCCCTCCCTTGCCTCTGCCTCCCCCCTCCCCCCAATCCCCTTCCCCCTGACCACTGAAGGCCTATTCACTGTTGATTCTTCTTGTGGTTGCATGAGGAGGCAAATCGGGGCTACCTACGCCTCCATCTTGACCGGAAGTCTACTTACTTTAAGACATACACTTAATGCCATCTCTCTTGTTTTCTTTTCCTTAATCTCTTATTTTGTCAAAGACTTGGATCATGCCAACTGTGATTCTGCCAGCCATAGTGCTCTTCAGGAACGCCACTCCCCTGGCTGGCAAGGAATCACTGTATGATGCACAAAAGGAAAACCAGCAGAGGGTCAGGGGACAAAACTTCCCATTGTAGTTATTTTTCTATCTTTTTTGGAGACACAGGGCTTACTCATGTGAAGCAATCAGAAGACACCATGAGACCACATACAATAGAGTGATAAACTATTATCAAGTGTGAAAAAGTTGCATATAGACAACTTTTTTCCCAGGACAGCCAGGAAAGGGGAGAGACCTCAGCGGGTGGAAATTAGCAAAGAAGGCTTCCTGGAGCGGGAAGCTAGGCAGAAAGGTGGAAGAATGCCTATGCACGTGCCAAGACATGATGGCAGAAACAAATCTGGTGGCTTCGTGGAATGGTGAGGAGCCGGCTCATGCGCGTAGCGCTGAAAGTTTGTGTGCAGACAAGTGTATTTATATCCTTGGAGAGACACACAACCCCTTTGAGAATCCAACAAAAGCTGCGGATCCTCTTCCCAGAAAAATGCACATAGGCACCGAATTTCGCATTGAGTTTTGTGGTTAGGAAAGGTAACTGTGAGAATGGAGATACCATGTTGAGAAAAGGAGATCTTTATCAAATCCCCTAACTCCCAACTCTACAGTGTCCCTCTTCCCTAGGGCCTGGCCCAGAGATGCCCCCCCTCCCCCCCTCCCGGTTTATCTCATCCAGTGACCAGGGTCTAGATTCTCGTGCTTTTAAGGTCTACAGGTCTGTTATCCAGAACGATGCAGACAGGAAAGGAAACTAAGTGACAAACTACAAAAGCCAACATTCAGCAAGCATACACAGCACTGCGTGCGTGCCAAGCCCTGTGACATGCACGCTACAGTAATTCCCACATGCAGATGAAGCCCCACAGACAGACAAGCAGTCAGGGAGCGTGTTCCCGCTGACTGCCACCAAATGCCACCTTGATTTTTCTCAGGGCCAGAAGTCATGTGGGGGACCAGTCACCTGAAAGTCCCCTTTATCTCTCTGATGAGCATGGGGACCTAGAGAAGGGATAAGGGAGCTCAGACCCCAGGTGCCTCGGGCTATGTCCAGGTTTCCCACCCCCACACTGCCTCTTTTTGGATAAGCCAAGGCTCATGGGAGATTAACCAGGAGCTCCTGCTATGGGACACAGATGGCCTGATGGGGCGCTCAGGGGTAGGGCTTTCTCTAATGTTGAGGGGCACAGGACATGTTAATTCCAGGGCCCGGGAGGCCAGGCTATGCACCGGGCCTCAGATCTCTCACACTCCCTCCTTCCTCTGCCCCCAGCAACCACAGCCTGAAGTCTTGACTGCTTGTCAGGGTTTCCACTTCAGCCACTTTACGTCCCTCCGAGGGAGGTCCTGAGACTGTCCCTGGGCATGGGCGAGGAGCCTGAGGCTCAGAAAGATGAAGTAACATGTGAAGACCACACGGGTGGCAGGGGTAGGTGACAAGGTCTGACTTCAGAATGGTGTTTGCCAAACCACACCATCTGCCTGCCGACAGCACACCGCATGACCTCCCCGAGAGCCCTGGCTTCCCGTCTGTACCAAAGGGGTGACACAGGGCTTACATCACCCCTTTTGTACAGATGGCTAGGAGATTCCAGTGAAACTCAGCCGAGAAGCACTTCGTAATGGGGAACACCTGGGAAGTGAGGCTTCAGTCTCCCCGTTCCTCCCCAGGGCAGGAAGGCTCCCAGGGTTGCAGGGTTCTCAGCCCTGCGGCAGGTGCCCTGACCAGCCTAGGAAGTGGCCCTCCACAGGGTGGTGGGGAAGTGTGGGGAATTGTCTGGCCCTGCTCCTGTCACACAGCAGCCAGCTTCTGCGGACGTCTCGTTCCACCTGACCAAGGCCCCAGCGCCACTGTTGCCAGAATCACGAGGGATCGTCACGCCCCTTGGGGATCAGAGTCCTCAGCTTGGGGATGTCACAGAGCCAGCCTGTCAGCTGCATTGCTCCCTGCTGCCCTGCCCTGGCCTGGCCTGGAGGTGATGGAAGCAAGAAGCATCTCCAAAGTAACTGCTTCCCAATGTCACCAAGTGTGGCTGTGTCCCTGTACCAACCCCAACCACAGCCTGACCCAGGCTCAGGGGGACGGACCCTGTTGAGTCCCTGCAAAGTCAACCCCAGGGGCCCAGTGGGAAAACTGGGTGCTAACTTCCCTTGTTCAGCTGTCCGAGTCCTATTCACAGAGTTAGTAAGATCAGGTCCTGTAAGCATGTCACTGCCATTTCCCCATCACCATCATCACTGTCATCATTGGCATCATTGCATTTCACACAGGTCATTGGTTTGAAGACCCGAAGACCCAAAGACCCTGTATTACAATTGAGCCTCTCTGAAGTCACGATGAATCCTACAATGAACGGGTGGAGTGCTGGTTCCACGGGAAGCATTTTTCTTGCCTAGTGGTATGTAAAACAATGATATGCTTTACAATGGATGATGTCTAGAGATTCAAAAGCCATTGACACCCTCTACCTGGCACGATCATGGCCCTTGACTCTGTGCCGCACTTCTCTTGTTCTGTAGCATCTAGCACATAGCAAGGGCTCAGCGAAACTCCTCGATGAACCAACCCATCATAATTGCTTATAGCCCCTACTTACAGTTCATGGGAAGAGGGCCCCTCTCTGTCAATTCCCCCAGCAAACATCTCCTAGGCAACACCCCCACCCAGGCTCCCTGCAGAGCCCCTATTTCCCAGAATGCTCCACGGAGACAGAAGCAGCTCTCCTCCGGGACCTGGGAGCCCGCCAAGATGACTGGAACCACTGGCAGGCCGCCTGCGCCAGTGTGGAGCCCCCAGGAGCTCCAGGCCATGGCCCAGCTGGGGTGAAGCCACCAGGAAGTGGATTTGGCACAAGCTCCAAAAGGCCTACACAAGGAACGTTCACAAGGGGGGACGGTCTCCTGCCACCTGGAGAAATTCTCCGCATGTGAGACCTGGGAGGATCCTCTCCTCACGGTCGGAACAATCTAACCAAACGGGGTGGGGAGGCCAGAAGCTCCAGCGCAGAGTTTGGTGAGAAATTTCCAGAGTGTGTTCCAGGCACACTCAGCTGGGCTCCCGCAGGCTGCAGGCCAGATGCTCGGCTCCTGGGGGTGGGGAGGGGGGATCCTCTCCGCTGAGGGTGGGCTGGGACACAGCTCTGATCCAGTGACAATCATGACATCAAAATGTAGGTGCCCAGAAACTTAGCAGGAATGGACTTCTCCCAGAACCACCTCCCCAAACCAGTGGGAGGGGTGGAGCTGCAGAACAAGCATGACTCCTGCTTCTGACACCAACGGCCATGCGGCCTTGGACCAGTCACTTTCCCTTTCTGAACCTCAGAAGCCTTGATTCTCAAACGGGGAGAGTTCGGATAGAATAGGCTTCAAGATACGGCCCAGGGCTAAGACACCACATTGCGGTGACAGGGCCAATCCATCACAAAGCAGCTGTAAATGGGCAGAAGCTCTCAAATTCACGAAGAGAGAACTGACCAAATTAAAGGGAGAAAAGGACAAATCCAGTTGTAGTAGATTTTAACACCCTCCCTCAGAGACTGTGGTTCAGGTGTGAGCGTGTGTGTGCTCGCGTGAGCACATACATGCACGCTGGGGAAGACAGAGACAGAAAGGGGAGCGTGTGCAATGGGAGGGCGTAGATGTAAGAGGGAAGGTGTGTGCATGTTTGAGACAACCTGAGTGTACCTGAGGGGGACGTCTATGCACAAGCCAGAGGCGGGAAGTGAGGGAGGGGCCCACTGTGCCTCCAATTGGGGCAGCCTGCAGCGACCCCCTGTCTCCTCTGCCTGCCTTCCTCGGGACCTGCCCAGAAGCCAGTCCTTAAGCTCCAGAGAAACGCCCTGTTCATCCCTGTCACCTCATGACAGGTGATAGATAAGCATGGTCCAAGTTTTGGCCATTAATGGGAGGGAATCCGCAATCACACCTCATAGAAGCCCTTAACACCAGGTGCCCACCCTGCTACACATTTTGCAAAGGAAGGGAAATGCCAAGTTTCAGAGAAAGAAGGAGGGAGAGGGGTGAGGTGGGCCAAGCCACCAACCAAGACTCTTGCACACACGCAGAGCTTGAGGGGGAAGGGGGGAGACACCCCTGGGGGATGGTCAGCACTCCACAGTCCCAGCCCAGGGCAGGGCTGAGAGCCGTGAGTCCAGCGGCCACTTTTCGTACTTTGTTGGGGATGTGCGGGTCCACTGGCAGGCCCTGCACCAGATGGAAAATGTGGGCTTTTGTTTCAGTAGTGCATTGCCCACTACCTCCAACCCCAGCAAGACACAGGCCTGGACCTTCGCAGGGGCCCTGTGTACCCTGTCCCAGTTAGACTGGCCCCTGGGCCCCACTGCTTTCTACAGGCCCATGTGGCTCACGGTATCCCTGGCGTCCGGCTCTCAGGGCAGATGACGGCCCTGCCCAAGAGCCCACAGCCCTGAAAAATTAGCACAAAGCCATGATCCGGACATCATATAACCACACAAAAGAAAGACCCCCTAAAAGGGAAAAGGGCATCCAGCTGCCCGAGGGAATCAGGTCTAAAGAGCTGCCACCATTGCCAAGCAAAGGCCGCGTTCCCAGGCTCCTCCAGCCTCAGCCCGGATGCTGTGCTGTGGACACCAGGGCCCTTTAGAGCCCCCTGGCCTGGTCCCACTGTGTCTGGGAGTCTGAAAGACCATGCCTGCCTCCCACCTGCCTCCATCCCTCCACAGCGGGTGTCAGAACCCACACAAGCCTTAATCCCCGTCTGCAAAGCCCCTCGTCTGGAAGCCAGGAGACAGGGTTTACAGGTCTGAGAAGGCTTGTAAAACACTGCCACGGTGTGTCAGCGCTCGGATCCCCCCTCCTGGAAGCTGGGGCAGGACACCAGTGCAGCCTCCTTGTGTGGCTACACCAGGTGGGGCCAGGTGAAGCCAGGCCCTTGCCAGCAACCCCCTTGATCTCCCGTAAGTGCCACTTAACCCTGAGCAGGGGGACAGCCAAGGCGTTGGTATTGGACCACCGTGTTCTCGTACATCCCTGCCCAGCCATTTATTGTCAGTAACTTGATCCAAAACTCTCAGGTTCAGAAACCTTGGCCTCGTCATCTGAAAAATGGGACGGATGCCACCTACCCACAGGGGGGCTCGGGCCGCCCTCGGTGGTCGGAGATGGAATGGGCATCAGGGCAGTTGGCATCTTACTCAGTCACCTAGTTAGCTGGTGGCAGAGTGGAGCCCATGACAAGACCCAGAGGGATCCAGGGCCGGTAGCTAATCAGTGGGCAGCTGAAGAATGGCCAAGAGGGTCAGGCCGGACTCGCAGGACAGGTGCGCTGAACCCGGCCCACAGCTCATCTCTCACTTGCTCTGAGTTCTGTCACGAAGCACGTGTTGTTTTTAAAGGTAAAATATAATCTGAAAACACCTTTAACGCATTGAAGTGGTTCCTAGAATATAATCAATAGACAGGCAATTTCCATGCAGCACATTTGGAGAGTAGAACAGGGACATCTTTAACGTGGCATTACAGACATATAAATTCTTCAAGGGGAGGCCTAAATCCCACTCATCTGTAGCAACCCTGCCCCATCAGTGGCTCCTCCTCCAGGCAGCTTTCCCTGTCCCCCAACTCCCTTCGGGCCACCAGGCATCGACTGCCAGCTACCCCAGGCTGGGCCCTCAGCCCTCTCCCCTAGTGCACCACACGCACACCACAGCCTGCTGTCCCCTGAGCCAACCTTTACCTCCCACGCAGCTGCATCCCGGCACTGTGTCTGGGAGGAGTGTGGACGCTGAAGCCAAACGGCCGGATTTGAATCCCAGCTCCAGTACTTCCCAGCTGTGTGACCTTGGGCAAGTGGCTTTCCCTCTCCGTTTCTCAGTTTCCATACCTATCAAACAGAAAAACCTCTCTTGCAGAACTGGTGAAAGGTTACATGAGGTGACAGAGGCAGAGAGAGCTCTCGGGACAGTAACTGGCACAGAGGGAGCACTTTTGATGCCATCTGCTTATTGCCACCTTCATCATCATCATCATCATCCCCTTAGAGCTCACAGTCTTCATCAGGACCTAGTGGCAACTAGAACCTGAATGCCCTTCCTTGTCACCAGTTCCAACCCACAAATAACACTAACTAGTGGGCTCTGATCTTTGAGGGGGTCTCCCTGAGACCCCAGGTGATTCCTCTCCCACTTCTCTCTGGCCCCACAGTCCCCCAGGAGGAAAGAGCAGACCGGAGAGGTGGCTGCTCCTGCCAGGGTCCTGGCTCTGCTCGGCTAAATACCAGCTGGGATCTTTGTGTCATTTATTTGAGGTTGTTGGCACCTCTGGAAGGAAATCCAATCTAGTAACTGATTTCGTACAGGGTCCCAAACCAAACAGGTCGGGCAGCAGAAAACAAAATCAAGTGGCTGGGTGGCCAGTGCTGAGCTGAGGCAGGGAAGCTGAGAGCCGCTGCCTCATAAAGCCAAGCCAGCCCCTGACCTCAGGGGTCTCTCCCCAACTCCAGCCCACTCCTGCCAACAGGTGCAAAAAGATGAAATGGTTAGAGCTTGACAGCTGCTCAGGAACCAAGGGCCTCAGCAACTAGTTCATCACCTGCTCCCATTTCTCAGAGGGGAACTTGGGATCCAGCCAGGGGGAGAGCCCAAGGCTTCTGATTCCCAGGGCCGTGGCTGGAGCAAGTTGAAGCCTCAAGAGCAAGTGCAACCCGTTCTCAGTTCTCAACAGAGCTCCCCTCAGCCCAGGGAGAAGCCAACCAACTCCCATCTTCAGGCCCAAACCTCATGCCTGTAGACCTTCAACAGGAGACGAAGCTACGGTCAATGAGGTAACAGAACAAGGCTTTAAGAAGTCACACGTGGGACTTTCTTAAACCTGTATCGTGTCCTTTACATGGAAAAGCAGATCTCAGGGGGTTAAACAGGGGGTTAGTTACCAGATGGCCCAGCAATTCCACTCCAGGTGTCTACCCAAAAGAAATAAAAGCACACGCCCACAGAAACCTGCACACGTGATTTCTACAAATTACTCATAACAGCCAAAAGATGAAAACAACCTGATATCCATCAACAGAGGAATGGATAAACAACAAGTAGTCTATTTTACAGGGGAATATTATTTAGCCATAAGAAGGAATAAAATACTGACACAAGAGGTCCAACATGGCTGAAGCTCAAAAACACTAAGTGAAAGCAGCCATACACAAAAGACTCATATTGCATGACTGCATTTATGTGAGACATCCAGAACAGGTACATCCATAGGGACAGGAGGGAGATTCTTGGATGCAGGGGGATGGGGGAGAGGGGTGGGAGAGTGGCTGGCTGCTCACGGGTACAGGGTTGCTTTTGGGGGTAACAGACATGTTCTAGAATTAGTGGCCATGGTTGCACAGCTCTGAATGTACTAAAACCCACCAAATTATACACTTTACAAGGATGAATTTTATGGTGTGTGAATGTTATTTTAATTTAAAAACAAAAACAGTATTTTTCTCAGGATCAGCCCACAGTCCTCCTGCCAATGAGGCCCTACCTGATCAGCCCCCAATGTACTGAGATATCCCCCTCAGGCCCCTGCCCAGGCCCTCCTCACTACTCATGGGGCAGCCCCCACCCCACCCATGTCTCCCAGCCACTCCATGACTATTGCCACAGTCCCTCCCTGCATCCAGTCTGGCTTGCTCACTGCTGGATCCTGATGCCCAGGACAGTACCTGTGACATAGCAGGTACTTAGTAAAGGCAGACTGAGCACGTGAACAGAATCCTTATAGTGACTGCCATGCCTTCAAGATAAAAAGTCCCAAACTCCTAGGCTGTGTTTACCTCTACCAGAAGTTCTCACCCCAGTGCTGGAATCTTCTGAAAGATTTAAAATACCAGTGCCACTTGGGCCACCCCTCACAGGTTCTATTTAACAGGTTGTGGTAGGGTCCAGTCCTTGGTATTTTCTTTCCCAATCACCACAGTATTTTAAAATTCAGATTGATTCAAGTCGAACCACATGCACATCCAGGGATTCTAACCCCTCCTGCCTCCCTCCCCCTTCTTCTATTAAAGTATTTTTTTTTTAACAATTACACTCCCCACATCTGGGCCTTTGCACATGCTCCTCTGCTAGAAGCACATGACTCCAATGTGGGCCTGGTTGAGTCCTTTTTCAGCTTCAGGACGCAGATGAAATGCCACCTCTTCCAGGAAGCCTTCCCTGAACACACCCATCTCCCAACCTCCTTTGGGCTCCCAGCAGACCCCAGCAAAGAACACATTGCATGGTTACAGCCAGATCCCTTCACCCTGATCCCCTGCTAGCACCCAAGGGCAGAGGCTGCCTGATTCCACACCATGTCCTTGAAATGCCAGGTATTCACAGAGCATCTGGTGGACAACAGACATACACGCAAACATCTGTTGAGCTAATGGGCAGAATGTGTGCTTACATTTCTGCAAGGCAGCCCAAGGCTACCAGAATTTCTTATAAAATGTATGTATATGTATAACTAGCTGGTATTACTGAAAAAATAAACCAGCAAAAGTGGCGTTAGGTTGTAAGCCTGCTGGCCCTCCTAGGGCAGTGTTGTCTGAAAAACAATGACCCATGAGGTTTTTCTGACCCTAACATGTTAACATCCTCCACAGAACAGAGTATTATGGTGGTTCAGGGCCCTAGCATCATAGATGGATTTAAAACCCGGACCTCATGAAATAAGGAGATATTGGACAAAAGGTAAAAACTTCCTGTTAGAAGATTAACAAGTTTAGGGATCTAAATTACTGCATGGTGATTACAGCTAATAATACTGTATCATATTCTTGCGTGTTGCCAAGATAGTAGACCTTACATGTTCTCACCACAAAAAGAAAGCGTAGCTATGTGAGCTAATGCTATGGTGGTGATCATTTTGCAACAAATAAATGTATCAAATCAACACATTATATAACTTAAACTTAAAATGTTATGTGTCAATTCTATCTCAATAAAGCTAGGGGAAAATAAAAATAAAATAAAGCAAACACAGACCACAAGAAGTCATTCTCCTGTTCCCAGCTCCACAGAAGAGACCACCAATAAACCACTACATGTTTTCCCAGCAAGTCCAGTCACAGCCTCAGTGTCCTTCCCAACACTGCCACCAGGCAGTTAGGCTTCCCGTGGGTAATTCAAACTTCCTGTGACCCCTGGAGGCCAGACCTTTCATTCTGACAGATGGGGAAACTGAGCGAAGGCCACCCAGTAAGTAGAAGCTCCTTCCATGACTGTCCCTGTGGAGAACGGAAGCTGAGTTCTGAACTGCTCTTTCTGGAGGGCATAAGTACCATCTCTCTCCACTATCCCCACTGAAATACAGACCTAGGGCAAGAAGACGAATCTAAATTCCAGACGTGGGCTCTCCCCAAGCTGAGAAAATGTGCCAACAAGGCAAACTTGTCTGGAACCTGTTACAAACCCTCGAAAAACACTCAAGGGTGAGATCCAGAGAACTCCAACCAGAGAAGAGGCCAGAAAGCTTTGCAGACTGGCCCCAGCCAAAGAGAGCCACCCGTCCTCCAGCCCTGCCCCTTCCCTTCCCTGCTTCCAAGGAAGGCTGAGTTTTGAAGACCTTTGGTCTCCATTTCCTCTCTCCCAGTTGTCTCCAATCGCCTCCAGGTTTTGGACAAGGCAAATCTAGAAAGTGTACTCCCCCGAGCAGATGGCTCCCAATCCGTCAAGCAAAGCACAGACTCCCCTGGAGAAGGTGGCTGGAGTCTGACCAAGACGTAAAGCCTAGCACCTTCCCAGCTGCTGCCAGAGATAGGTTACTAGTGTTAACCCTGCAGAGCTGCCCAGGAAGTTCGCCCACCAGATCAGTCTCCTTGCCTAGGTGCCCCACAAGCCTGGACCTTGGCAGGAGGGGCTGACAGGCCCTATCCCTGAAGAGCAGGGAGCCGTGTGGGCGCAGATAGCCAGGAAACACGGGAAACAGATGTGCGTGCTGGGCCTGACAGGCGAGTGATGACAGACGCTCTCTGCAGGCCTCAGATGTCAACGCTGAGAAAAGAAAGGCACCGCAACTGCAACACCTGTTCTGGGCTTGGAGGCCACGCTGAGGGGCTCAGCTCGGTGTCCCCATGATGAGGGGCCAGGGTGCGGTTAGGTAAACAGCTGCACGCTCCATTACACAGAACGCTCTCCAGACGGAGCTGGAAGAGAGGAGAAGGGTGGCCTGCTCGCCAACTGGCTTGCAAGGAAAGCAAATTGATCATGCAGCCGACCCATCTTGGACGCAGCAGGCCTCTCCCAGCAGCGGCAGCAGGTCCCAGCTGAAATCTGAACACCTGAGCCATGCGGAGGAGCGCAGACAAAGGGCGTGACTAGTCCATGGTTGGACGAATGGCACAGAGCCAGCCAGTGAGGGCTACTTGGGGCCTCTAGTCCATGCAAATAACTCCTGCCTCTCAGCTGCTCTAGGGGGAGGAGGCACAGGCAGAGGAAATGACCTGTCTCTCCTCCAGGCACTGCCACCTTCACAACCGGAGCCCCAGAGAAGACAGAAAAGCTGAACACAGCAGAGGCTGGGGCAAGGACTACAGAACTGGACTCCTGGGTCCGATGCTGGCCCTGTAGTTACTAGCTGAGTGACCTTGGGCAAATTACTTGACCTCTCTGGTCTTGCTTTTTCGTCTATGAAACAGCAGAGTGGCACCTCCCTAAACAGGGTCGTGATGAAGATTCAGTAAGTGTGAATACAGGTGAAGTACGTAGCAGAGCTTGGACCATGGAAAACACCTTACACAGGCACCATCGTCATTATTACGTCGCCGGTGCCATCTCTAGTCCCCAATTTTGAAGAGATGGACAACCATTCCCCACCCTCGGTAGAAAGGTGACATCAGAGCCTAAGAGTGACAGGAGACCCAACACAGCATCCAGTACCTCAGGGAGAGAGAAAGGAACGGACATGTCTCATACCCTTGGTGCACACCAGCTACTCTAAGTCATCAACCTCCCACCGCAACTGAGGCTCAGCGAGGGCATGAGTCTTGCTCAAAAGCACACAGCCAACTCCCAGCAGAATGAGGGTTAAAGCCAGGTCTGTCTGAAGGCTGACCTAGGGAATTCCTGTGGCTCCACAGAGCTTTGTGCATGACGGGGTTATCCCTTAGGGAAGAGGTGACAGGACCCTGATGGGGGGAGAGCATTGGCACAGCCCTACCAGGGCAGTCAACTCAGAGCCCTGCCGACTACGGTGCTGTCCAGGGAGCAAGGAGTCCAGCTGCAGAGAAAAGCCACAAACCCATCCAGAGGGCATGGTGGTGACACTCTCTTTTTCCTCCTTCCTTTCCTGTCCTTCCTTCCTTCCCTTCCATCCTTCCATCTCTCTTTCACATTTTTTCTTTCATACTAAAGCATAGTCACTAATGAATAAACGCGCAACAGGAAATAGCTGAGGCACTATAGGAGGTGGTATAGATGAGGCTCTGGAACATGCCGTCCCAGCTCAGCGGTTTCCCTGCGGCCACCCTCCACAGCCCCAGCCACTCCCACCCAAATTCTTAAACCACACACCAAAGAGAAACACAGGCTTATGTACATGAGAACCAAGGGCTCCAGTGCTGGCCTAGCCTCTGCACCCTTGGGGGTGGGGGGGCGCTCAGCTGCTTCTTTGCGCCTGACAGCTCCTGCCCAGCAGGCAGCCCCTTCGTGTTGCTCCCAGCTCCTGCAAATTCCCAAGCTCTTGGTCCCCATGCCCAGCCCGGCACTGGGCTCACCCTCCTTTTGCTTTGTTTACAGCTCTGCAGGAAGTAGTATTCTTTGTTGACGCTCTGTCCCCTTGACACTGAAGACCGATCTTGCCACCAAATTCTCAGTGTCTGGAACAGCACCTGGCTCAGAGCAGGCACACTCCATAAATACTTGCTGAATGAATGAGAGACGGGGATGGGGAGGGAGGAGAGGCAGAGGCTGCATTTCTGGCATCTACTGACCATCAATCAGGAGCTCTTACAAGTCGGGGCTGAGCTTCTTGTTCCCTCTGTCTAATCAAGCCTGGGACCTATCCCACTGCCCCCATCACAAACAGGCCCCATGGCCTCACCACCCACCTGGACTGCTGCCACTGCCAGGCCCTGGGTGGATCTCTTCCTGGCTTATAACCAGCCTTTTTGTAAGAACTTTTTATTGCTCCCCCTAAACCCGGCTTCCTTTTCCTGATTTCAAGGCCTCTAGTTACTCCAACCTTACTTCCCCTTCATCCTGCCCCTACTATACCCAGAGGTAGGCCTGCCCACCCAGGGCTGCATGGCTCCTCCTTCCCTCTGTATCTTTTCTCTTGCTTTACCCCACTCCATCCAATGAACATGACTAACGGGTCAGAAGACCTCGGTTCAAGAGCCCCCTCAGCCATCTACTGGCTGTGTGATAGTTACCAAGGTCATCTGACTTTTCTGAGTCTTGACTTACCCATCTGTAAAATGGGAATCATAGGGCCTCACAGGGCCATGGTAAGGAGCAACAACAACAACAACAACAAAACAAAAACAAAACCTTGCTTTAGAAATGGTGCAAAAGTTAGTCTCACAGTCAGCCTTTCCAAACTCATGCTGACCCTGCCTGAACAGACACCAGTCTGCATGTTCATCCACACCGGGCACCCATACCTCCCCCCTCCCCGGCTGGACCAAGAACTGTGGCTTCTTTTGTTTCCTGGTGCTATCCTATCTGCTGAGGCCCACAGCTGGCATCTCATCAACCCTGGTGAGTGAGCAAATCAACATGAGAAAATTCAACACAGTTTGGACATTCTGCAGAAAACACATAGCCTGAGAGGCCCCACAGACGGCACTTTGATTACACCATGACACACTGTCATGGAACCTAAAATCCGCACCCACTCTGCAAACCTGAAGCCTTGTGTCAGATCTACATGCATCCCAGAAAACACAGCCCCGACACGCTGGGTGGACATGAGGGTCGCACTATGATCCCAGCACTTAACTATCTGGGAGCATTTCAATTCCCCGATTTACTTCTCACAATGACCCTACAAGGCGGGTGACACAGATTTCCACTCCTTGACCAAGGAAACAAGCTCGGTGCGGACAGTAAGTAGACTCAAAGGCACTTGGTTTCCAAGAGAAAGGGCAGGATTGGAACCCGGATCTGTCCTGCTCCAAAGTAGGGCTCTTCTCCCAGCGCCAGCCCTTCTGGAAATAGCAATTCTTCAGACTTCCAGCAGCAGGCGCTGCACTGTCTTGCCACCCACCCACCGCAAATGAGAGAAGGCAGATTCCTCTGTTAAAAATGAGAGGACATGGTACCAAAGGCAGCTCTGTAGTCCACAACATCAGTGGAGAAGGAGTCCTGGACACAGTATGAGCTAGGGGACCATCCACATGAGGGGAGATGGGCAAATTCGGGCAGGGTCTACTTTACCGGTGCCACCACCCAACATGGACACATAGAAGCAGGACCAGGAACCTTTCAAACAGAAGGAATGACCATTCCTAACAAGCCAGAGACAGCCTTCCCCATTCCCACATCCCCCTGCCAGCCCCTCGCCAACAGCTACCACTGTAGGTGTCTGATTGAAACAAGCCGTCTACCTGTGGTGGAAATCAAGATTTAAGGATTTGTGGCTTTGGTGGCCGTGATGGTGATCACAGCTCACAGATACCCACTTCAGACCCACCAGGGGAGGTTTCTACTTCAGACCCACCAGGGGAGGTTTCCGCTTCAGCCTTTGCAAAGCCGGATCCGGCAGGAACTGGGTCTGGCTCCTCCTGGGCAGGGGGCGTGAAGGCAGGCGTCTTATAAACAGGGCCAGCGCCAGGCCGCCTGCCTCCTCCTGCACAGCTGACTTGCAGAGAAGAAAGACTCACTTCCCACAGGGGTCCCAAATCTCCACGTCTGGAAGTCTTTCTATCTGCTGGTAAGTAACCGGAGTCACAAAGGAAAAGTGTGAAGTTGGGTGGAAAGCTCTGGAAAAGCCAAGCCACCAGGGAGCTAGAGTGAAGAGGAACTTCCACCACTGATGTGTTTGAAACCCAGTAAGTGCAGAGACCTCTCAGTGACCTGCGTGGCTGGACTAATTACCAATGTTATCAGGCGGATGACAGACGTGCCCCAAACTTCCTGTTTGATAGATTCTGCTGCAAACACACTCAAGTTCAGGCCCATGCCTGCTGTTCTCAGCAGTGCGCTATTCTTCCACAAGACCACTCCTGATCCCCAACTCCGCTGACCTGCTACATGCCTCCGAGCCGAGGCAAGCCCGTACTCCCACCAAGCGCCAGCCTGGTAACTCAGGGAGGGCACCTCCTACTGGAACACACCACACAGAATTGGTGCAAACTCCTCTTGGCAGAGGAACAGAAAACATGTCTTCTTTCCCCACACGAATTTCGGATGAGATGAGAACCGCTGCTTACCTTTATCGCCGATGCTGCTGGGGAGCTCCAGCCCATGGGTCCCTGGCGGGTAAGCCCTTGGCCAGCACACACCAGGGTCCCACACTCCACGCAGGCGCCAATGATCAGCTGCCGCCCGTCGTCCACCAAAAGACTGTGGCTCGCTCGCAGGGTGTAGAGAAACAAGGGCAGCCGGGCCACCCGCACAGCCTTCAGCCCCAGACACCGCTTCCTCTCCTGCTGGCAGAAGAAGCACACGAATGTGTCCACTTGGTACTGCCGAGACCAGGCACTGACAGTGTGGTGAGCATTTCGTGCCTCGTGCTGCAGCCACTGGCCTAGCAAGTCGTGATAGCAGAGCACGCAGGTGGCCACCAGGCCAGTGGAATCAGCAGGCCTGGCACGTGGGGCAGGTGGGTAAACTGTGAGGAAGGGGAAGAAGGGCTCCTTCTCGCCCAAGCGACTGGAGGGGTTCACATTGAGCTGGAACTCCTTCCCAGGGCCCAGCTCAGCCCCACAGATGTAGCAGATAGACACGGCACTGCCCTGGGTCGATGTGGGCAGCTCGGAGAGAGCAGGGTCTGAGGCAGGGAAGGCCTGGTGGTACCTTCCCAGGAAGCCCTGCACGGAAGTGATGAGCTCCTCATTCTGGCAGGCCCGGTACAGAGCCCAGATGTCCTCCAGGACGCTGAAGCACTTCGGGCAGCTACGGACCTCACAGCGTTTGTTGGGGCCTCGGGCATTGGGAGGGCAGGGCAGGAGGCTGAGGAAGGGGAAATGCATGGTATTCCTGGCATTGCCATTGAGGATTCTGGAGGCCACTGCCCGGGCATCCGGGGTGCAGTCCTCCCCACAGAGGTAGCAGGCCTCTGGCAGGGTCCCGGAGGGCGGGCCCTCCTCCCTGGGGAGCCTCCTGCCCTTGGAGGCCATGCCGGGGGCGTGGCTGTTCAGAGGCACGACATACAGTCGCTGCAGGACAGGCACGCTGGCCAGCTCAAAGCTCTGCCACTGCTGCATGAGGGAGGAGAAGCAGCAAGGGCACACCAGGGTACTGCCACCCTCGTTGATGGGCTGAGCTCCAGGCGGTGGACTATGCAGCCACAGGAAGGGGAAGAAGGGGGCCTGGGCCAGCTTCTCCTGCTTCTGCACGTGGATCTGGTGCTGCGAGGCTGGTGACAGCGCTGACCCACAGATGTAGCAGCAGCAAAGGCCCTCTGGTGGCTCAGCCTGGCTCTCTAGAGGAACCCGGGGGACACGGCCACCATTCTCCTTCTCTTTGGGGCCGAAAGGGCGCGGGAGAGGCTGCTCCTTTCGGTCCTCCTCCTCGCTGGTGATGTTGATGTCACTGTCCTCAGATAGGCAGTAGCCTCCACGGGACTCTCCCAGTGGCCTGCTCTCCGAAGTCTTGGCAGCCCTGCCTGAAGGAGCTCCTTTCATGCCATCTGCAGGGGCCCCTTGGGCTGGAGGGCCTTGCCAAGGGTCCTGAATGCCTCTCAGGACACTGACCCGGGCCTCGGGGATCCAGTGCCGCCCAACGCCCTTCCGTCTGCGCCTAATGCCAGTCTTGGGCTCCCCGTCCACGTGAAGCTTCGAAGGCTCCCTCTCTTCCTCCTCCACATCACCCTGCGTGGGGGCCTCAGCACTCTGTCCCGGAGGGGGTCCCGACACTGGCCTCCACTCCTGGCAGCGGCCCGCGCGAGGCCCAGGCCCGGGAGTGACCCGCGCCGCTGGCGCCCCGTCCTGGCGGGGACTCACGGCGTCGCGAATGACAGGGTCGGGCTCTGAGAGCGGGTCGGTGTCCGACAGCTCCGACAGCTCCGAGTCTCGAGGCTCCTCCGCCGCGGCTCGGGAGCCCGGGCCGCCGCCGTCGTCGTCGTGGTCGTCGTCGCCGGCCGCGCCGCCCAGCGCGTAGGCGACGTTCCACTCGCGGGGGGCCCCAGCGCCCCCGCGGCGCCCGCCCGCGCCCGCGTCGCACTGGTGGGGCCGCTTCAGCCAGTACATGCGCTTGTCCACGGGCGTGCGTGCGCGCTCGAAGGCGGCCCACTGCTCGCCCAGGAAGCAGCGGCACACGGCGCACACCAGCACGCAGCCGTCGGCCGCGGACAGCTCGCGCGCGCCAGGCGCCGGTTCCTGCTGCTGCAGGAACGGGAAGAAGGGCTGCGCCGGGGTCCCCGCGCCCGCCACCGCCGCCGCCGCCGGCTGCTTCACCTGCAGCTTCAGCTCCTTGCCGCGCCCGATGCCGCCGCCGCAGATGAAGCAAGAGAGCGGCGCGCTGCCGCCGCCCGCCGCCCGCTCGCCCACGGCGGCCATGAGCCGCTGCTTGCGGGAGACCGGCCGCCCGCTCATGGCCGCCCCGCGCCGCCCTCAGCGCCCGCCCGCGCCGCCACCACCGCGCCCAACTTGGAGCATGTGTGCGCGCCGCAAAGTTTGGCGGCGGCGGGCGGCCGGCGCGGGCGCAGGAGCTCTGCCGCTCGCAGGGGCGCTCCCCGCCCCCGGCCTGCCCAGCCCCCGGCGGCGCCGCGCCCAGCGCGCCCGGAACGCAGCGGCGGCGGCAGCGGGCCCCGGGCGGCTGGAGCGGCAGCCGCATGTGCGAGCTCGGCGCCTGCCAAAGCGTTGGGTCATTTAATTGGGGAGGAGGGAGGCGGGGCTGCCGGCGGCTCGGAGGGAGGAGGAGGGAGGAGAAGGGAGGAGGGCGGGCGGGAGCCGGCAGGCGGGGAATCCCTCCCTCGCATGCCCTCCCCTCCCCTCCTCTCCCCTCCCCTCCCCACCCCCTTCCCGGCTGCGCCCCCACCCCCACCCCCACCCGGTGTCTGCGTTCCCGTCCCAAACTGCGCACAATAGCGCGCCGGCTCCTCTATCTATTTTGTGTCCAGCCAAGAGCCACGAACGATGATTCATTGCCCCAATTAGGGGCTCTCTCCAGCGCGCCGGGCTTGAGCCGTCTGAAGGGTCTCCTCAGGGGACCACGGAAACCCATCAGCAGCTACAGCTGGTCTTTAAGTAAAGGTCAAGCAGGACGCTAGAGGAGCCAGGTAAGGATGTGGCTGGTGTCCCCTGAGACGAAGGAGCCAGTGGAGGAGCCCTTGGGAGGGGCAGCCTCAGCCCAGGAATCAATTGCATTCAGAGCCCTATAGCCCCCTCCTCATTCTAAAGCGGGGGATCCAATGGGGGCCACTCACAGCCCTCAGCACCCCAGATTTGGAGGCAATTTCCTGGGCCCAATGTTCTAATCTTGGAGACAGAGGGAAGAGGAGCTGTCTCTGCCTCCCCAGAACACATTTGTAAACGCACCATCTTGGTGAGAGTCCTCATTTAGCCGTAGGGAGAGTCTTCCATACTGCCCAGGGGCAGAAAGGGTACTGTGTGTCCAGGGCTGTGTGTTCCAGGGCAAATGACTCAACAACTCTGGGGCCTTTCTTCTGCTTGTTAACCAGGAGCTCTGACAGGAGATTCACTGTTTTCATATACTTATTGTGTACGTGAATAGGTGCATTGTATTTCTTTAACAGACCGAGGAAAACCTTAGCATGTGCCAGCGTGCTTTTCTAGGCACTTTGTATACATCGGCACAGTTACTCCTCCCAGTGACTTCAGGTTAAGTGTGATGAAAAGCCCATTTTATGGATGAGAAAGAGGAGGCACTGAGAGTTGTTAATTTTCAGGAGTGGTGGAGCTGGGATTCAGACCCTGTGCTGCAACATCTGGTCCCCATCACCCTTCTGCTTGATGGAGGCTGTCTATGGCACATCCAGGCCTTTCTCGGCCTCGCATTTCCCATCTGTGAAATGCCACCCCTTCCAGCCTCAAAAGCCTATGAGTCTCTGATTTCCAAGCAGCTGACAGCTGTCCCAACCTACCAGCTGGAGCCCAGAGTGAGCCTGGGGACAAAGGTGCCATGTGGGCCCCTCCGCCCTCTGGGGCACTGACATGTAAATAAAACTAGGCTTTCTCTGGTGCAGAGGAGGACCATGCATTATAAATAAATGGAACAAGAGGAAAGGGCCACCTCTTTGGAAAACCTGGTGGATATTCCAGGGGTCACAGTCCAAGGGTAAACAGGAAAATCATCTTCATCGCCAGAAATGCAAAACTCAGGCTCTGACCCAGGCCCATAAAAAAGCTGTGTCAGCCAAACTGTCCCAAAGGAATGTTGGAGGCAGGGCAAGGGGTTTCCCTGCTTCTGGCATTTTTTAATACTTGGAGAGAGGAAGTATGGTTGGGAAAATGTCAAAGTTGTGTCGGAGCACAAGTATCAAGCCCCACACAGACCAAGAGGTTGCTGGTGAAACAATGCCGGCTTAGGCAATGCAGGTTTACTGTGGGGTTACTAGGGTTCTTTAAGGCTTGGCATATATGTTCTTCCTTCAACTTCAAATGCCTTCCCAGGCCCTCTTTTCCAAACCAACCCTCTTATCTTTATGGTCTTGGCTGCAGTATCTTCCCAGAGAGACTTCCCTGTCTTTTCCATTTCAAGTAGGTCCCTCCTGTTCTTCTCTGACTCAGCTCATTGGCATAGGAATTTGCTGTTGATTTTATTTATTTTTCTGTCGACTTTTCCCTGTCTGGCTCCACAGGAGCCTGGGTGCTCCCTCCCCCGGGCAGGAATCAAGTCTGTCTTGTTCACTGTGATATCCTGTCCCATCTCTCTCCAGCTGAGTGAGCCTTGGGCGAACTGCTTAGTTCCCTAAACCTGTTTTCTGCTCTGTACAATGAGATTTGGACCCTCACCATTTTTCTTTATGTGGCTCAAGTTAGGCAGAGAGCATGATGCTCTGGGCACGGGGCCTGGCCCGCTGTAGGTAACAGTGTGTGTGTGTGTGTGTGTGTGTGTGTGTGTGTGTGTTGACACTCCCTGGCTCTGTCCAGTGGTTGAGGAGGCTCTGCTATGCCTGTCTGCAGCCTGAGGTGACGCAGGCACTGTGATGAGGTCACACGCAAGTCCAAAGCAGGAGGGCCATAGGAATCAACAGGATGAAAACAGGGAGGTGAAGTTTTCTTGGCTAAACTGAAATCATCCAGGAGAACTTCCTGATTATGTGCCACATCTGTGAAAGTATGTATGCACGTGTTGGTGTGAGCATATATTCATGTTTATATGTGCATGCATGTGTGTGCATGCATTCAAGTATATTTGCGTTTGCATGTGTTGTGTGTGTGTTCACGTGCATATGTGTTCATGCATGTGCCTGTGAGCGCATATGAAGTGGGCCAAGAGTGGGAAGAGAAAGGCATTCAGCTGGATGTTTTTATTTCCCTCAATGACCCAGTGACTCGGGAAAGTCCCCCACCACACATCTCTAGAGCCAGGAGCAGGCAGGCACAGATCAGGGGAGGAAGAAGGCAGGTGATAATGGTTGGTCATCCGTGGATAGATGGCATCTGGGTGGGGCCACTGGCACAGGCTGTGACGCTTTACTTGCTACTTAACCTCCCCTAGCCTCAGTTTCCCCATTGGTGAAACGGGGATAACAAAACATGCCCCATAGAGCTGGGAGCAGGATGAAATGAGATAATCCAGGTGAAGCACACTCTCAGCACACGGAAGTGAAGGAAGAGCTTGGCATGTTGGTGGCATGTTAACCACACACAGGGACCTGTGCCTTACAGGTGCAAACTCACCAAATCTTTACAAGGAGCCTATGAAGTAGATTCTGGTACGTCCTCAGTTTACAGGTGAGGAGACAGAGGCACAGAGAAGTAAAGGCCCCAGGTCTCACAGTTTGGCGGCCATCCCCAGGCTTTGTGAGCCATTAAGTCTGAGATGCCTACAGAGACTCTTCCTCCCTCTCCTCATACATGTCCCCAGTTATGCAGGTAAGGAAACTGAGGCCCTGACAGGTTTATGTCTGGACAAAACAGGCCAAGTGTGCCGGAAGATGAGAAGTGTCAGAGCTCATTTATATTAACATCACACACCAAAGTACACTCAAAGTACTGATTTCTAAGGGGACAGTGAGAGAGGTTCAGTCAGGAACCAGCCACCAAACTATCGCAGAGCTGCAGCTCCTGAGCCCAGCAGAGCCATCTCCTTGCTTCCCTCTGAGTCTGTCTCACCAGCCTCCTGCTGCTCCCTCCAGGCTCCAACGTGCCTCCACCTCTGTTCCGAGGACTCAAGCATAGTAGACTTGAAAAGCCACAACAGATGCTTACAGGCGGATCCAGCACTGGGAACCGGGAGGAAACAACACCCCTTGGTTCCGCAGGAGACCAGAAACCATCCGTAGGGAGCATCTGGGCACGTTTCAGACTTGCAGCTTCCTGCAGGGCTGGCTTCAGGAATCTGCCTTCACCCTGCCGGGAGAGTTGTGTCCAGGATCTGAGCCGTCAGTATAGATGATTTTATGTATTTGCCTCTGGGCCTGCCTCTCCCACCAGACCAGAGCCTGGTCCTGTTCCATGGTGTTTCATGGCCAGGGACACAATTGGGGTCCAATCTGTGCTTGATCCTGGGATGCCACACTGTATCCCAGACCTCACCATGCCTTCCAAATTCCAGAATAGCCCAGTCGCTCCTGCTGCCTCCCACTGCACTGCCTTCTAGTCTCTTATTCTTCCCCAGTACCAGCAACCCAACTCAAAGCCTCCCGTGTGCCTCAGCTCCTCCAGACCCCCAAACGCCACTTCCCTTCTCACTGGGGCCTTTGACCGTTTCCTCCCCCCTCCACACAGCACATGCCCCTCTGGCATCCCTCCCAGGACCCATTTACCTTCCTGGCCCATCCTTCCTCTTTTAGAGGCTACATGTGCCTTGTCTTTGGCCTCTAGTTCACTGGGGACCAGAAAAACAAAACTTATCATCTGACTGCCCTATTTTTTCTTTCTTTCCATTTTTTTTTTTTTTTCCTCCCTAAGAATGAAGCAAGCACTTCTCTACTCTCCTCAGAAAGAGCTTCAAATATAACAGGCCACTGGCGAAAATGTGTTCTCAGAGGAAGGAATGCAATCGTTAACAATAAAGAAAAACAAAACCTGGGTTTTATGGAGGCCTTGGGTTTATGAACCATTTCACACCTATTAGGGTCTTATGATACAGTAAAGGAGGAATCAAATCACCACCTCCCTATGAGATAAGGAAATTGAGGCTGAAGCGCACAGTTGCTGGGACCAAGGTAAGCTCCCAGCTGCTGGGGCTGGTGAAATTTCCTTGCGTTTTATACGTGTAAATTGTGCTAACTTGTTCAATGTAAATGTTTAAAAGATGTGTGTTGTCTCTGGCTGGTATGGCTCAGTGGATTGAGTGCCAGTGTGTGAACCAAAGGGTCTCTGGTTCAATTCCCAGCCAGGGCCCATGCCTGGGTTTCCGGCCAGGTCCCCAGTTGGAGGCATATGAGAGGCAACCAGTGTATGCATCTCTCACACATCGATGTTTTGCTCCCTCTCTTTCTTCCTTCCTTTCCTTATCTCTAAAAATAACTGAATTCTTTACAAAGAAAAAAACAAAAGATGTATGTTGGGTAATCCCATCTTAGCATCCCTTCCTTTTTCAAATATAGTAGCCTCGGAGAGTGGAAGCGCTGAACCACTTCCCATACCTGGGTCCTGAGATGACCTAGGCAGAAAAGGACTTTGTAAGCTGCAAAGTGCTTTCTAAATAAATAAATAATCGCTGCTTGCATTGCATAATTATGGACCAGAGCATGGGATACAGCTGTGAAGAGCAGAATCAGATGCCCCTAAAACTTCGCCTGGCTTCTGTGAACCTGGAAAAAGAATCTAGAAGCAAACAGCCCAGTTCCCCGCTCTGGGACAGACCATTTCCCCAACCTCCTCTGTCTCAAAATCCCAGGCTACTGCCATGAACTTCGGGGCCTCGTAAAACTCCTTTGATAAATGATTGCCAGGGTGGACCTGCCACTGGGGATGATGGGACAAACACTCCACATAAATCTTGAGTGTGCTCAAAGGCTCCCTTGCTGCTGGCTTCTCCACAGACCCCTGATTTGCAGCACGAAATTCACAGCAATCATTTTTGTGGTTAGCTCCCAGGCTTCCTAGCGGGGAGGTTTCTGGAGAAGGTAGGGCACGGGCGGGTGGGGGAGGGGTGGAACAGAAGTCCAAGGTAATGACTTAGAACGGCCTTAAGGGTGCCTGGCATGCAGTAGGCACATGATACAAACCAGTCTGTGTCCTCCAGCATGTACAGAGAGAAGCTAGTATTTCCTGTGTACTGACTACATGTCTGAAAAATAGGCATGTTACCCAAAGTTACTGGCGGGGACACTGAGACTGAGAATGTTGCTCGCATGTCCCAACATCGCAGAGCTGGGAAGTGGCAGAATTGAATTCAAACGGACCCGGTATGGCCCAAGAGCCTTCCCTTAAAGTGCACTGACATATGCCCAGCTCCTGACTTTGCCAGGCCAGCCTCCCCTGATCCTTTGCAATAAAGGCATCCTTGTCCCTGGCTGGGTCTGGCCAGGACGACTATTGGTCAGGGCTTGCTGGACGACTTTGAGTCTGGCCTTGGGCTTCACCAGTGGCCCTGCTTCAGCCCAAGCTTCCCCAACCCTCAGCAACTAAGCAAGCTTTCAGGTCCTAGAATTCTCTCAGGGGGCTGCAGCAGGTCCTTGGGGCTGGCTCACGGGGGCTAGAAAGCGGCGACAGATTCTTTCCAGCTATTACTCTGAGTCACTACAGGATATTCCAGAGTCTGACCACCAGCCTGCCTGCCCTGGTCTTTTATTTCTGCCATTCGTTGGGGATGTAAACCAGACCTGAAGCGTGTGTCCAACGTGAAACTGAGGTGTTGTTTCTTAAAGACCCTTTGCTTAAATGTGACCTCCATACACATCATCATATGGGTCCAGCTTGTGGAATTTTCACAAATTAAGCACATTGCTGTGTAACCAGCACCCAGAAATAAGGCCTCTTCAGTCTCCCAGCAGTGCTTTCAGCTCCCCCTTCCAGACCCCACTCCCCACCAAGCCTAACAACTTAACAGCCAGAACACCAGGCATCCTGGCTTCTAACAAATTGTTTGTTTGTTTTTATTCTTAGCAGCTTTATTGAGATATAATTCACATACCACACAACCTACCAATTCAATAGTGTACAATTCCTCGGCTTTTAGTCTCTTAGAGTTGTGCTACCATCACCACAATCCATTTGAAAACATTGTCATCACCTTCGAAAGAAACCCCATTCCTTTTCACTGTCACCCCTCAGACCTTCAGCCCCTGGGAACCACTAACCTACTGTCTGTCTCTAAGGATATCCCACTCTAGATGTTTCATGTAAATGGAATCGTACATCCATGGCCTTTTGTGTCTGGCCTCTCTCACTCAGCAGGATGTTTTTCAGGTTTATCCACATTGTAGTGTATATCAGCACAGTCTTGGAGCCTTATATAAGTAGAAATATGTATAGTACATGTATTCTCTGAGTCTGGCTTTTGGCTCTACATTATGGCTGTGCAATTCTGCTGTTTTTGCATGTAGGAGTACTCAATGCTTTTTTATTGCTACATAGTATTCTACTGAGGAGCAACTTGTTCAACCAGTGCACTGCTGATGGGTTCTGGGTAGTTCCCATTTTAAGCTAACATGAACACCGTTTCTCTGAACATTCTCATCCATGGCTTTCCTTGAAAACACACAAGACGTCTGTGTTGGGTAGATATCTGGGAGTGCCATTACTAGTCATGGGGTAGGTGCACATTTGAGCTCAGTGCATACTGGGATGCTTCCCACCACATTTGTGGTAGCTTGGGTGATTCCCACAGTTTCTAACTTCCTGACCCTCCCCCTTTCAGTGGCCCACCCGCCAGCCCAAGCCTATGGGCTATCTTGCTGCAGGGCAACCAGCTCTGCCTGCCCAAAGCCCCCAGGAAGCCCCCAGGAGCTGCAAAGGGAAAGGGCTGGGTAGCCGGTGTTTTCATTGGGTTGTGTGAGCACTCGTGGTTTCTCTGCCCTGGCTCCAAAACTATGTTCCTTTCACAGGCCAGAAATACTTAGGCATGGCTCACTCTAAAAGGGGAAACACATTTTAAAATTCCAATCTGCCCAGCTGTCGAGAGGATGGCGCTCAGCAGGAACAGTGACTGCAGTCCCTGGTTCCCACTTGGGGTCCTGACTCCACTCCCTCCTGGGTTCAGCGTGTGTTCCCTGCGTGCCTGCCCATCTGCAGTACTGGGTCAGAGATGGCACAGGGTCTGTGAAAATGGCCAGCAGGATGACACGGTGGGATGTGTGTGAGCGGGAGGAGATCCCAGACCCTCAGTTAACCAGGCTGTGTTCTAAATCTCCATCCAGTGTCCATTGAATCCTTCCAGTGACCAAGTTTTTTTTTTTTTTCCACTTTACAGATGAGGATACTAAAGTCCAGAGAGGATAAGCTACTTGCCCAAGATCACACAGCTTCTAAGTTGCAGAAATGGAATTTGAATCTAGAGCCTCTGCTTTTAAGTATGCACCACGTTGCCTCTGGATTTCGATAGAAGTCTCAGCCCTGCCACTTCTCTCTGTGTGGCCCTGGGCAGGTGGCTGAACTTCTGAACCATATTTCCTTAGTTCATATGAGAGTGGAGAAAAGCCAGGCCTACCCCCGCCCCCCCTGCAGCCATGGGGAGATCAAACGCCAGGATGCAGAAATGCTGCAAGCAGAGCAGGAGCTACACAATGGTCCATTTTGCCCCCTGCTGCTCCCTAAAATGATGCTCGCCTTTAAGAAGTGCACGTCTTCTAAAGCATATATTTTTGTAGAGAGTTGAGACTGGATCTTCTCCAGCCCACCCCTTCATTTAACAGGTGGAGGGTCCAAGGCCCAGGGCAGCCTGACTCCTCCAAGGCCACAGGCAGTCTCAAGGAGAACTCTCAGCCTTTGGAAAATAGGATTCATGGTTCAAGGCCAAGGTCATTCAAGAACCTACTTTTTCCTGATTCCAACTCCTCCTTGGGGCCCAAAGCTTAGCTCACAGGATGGTAGCTCTGGTTTTAAGAGGGAACCAGAGCAAGTCTGATGCTCTGGTGGTCTCCTGGGGCTCCAGGCTCACCCCCAGGTGGGGTGGAGTGAGGGCAGGCGAGGAGGCTGAGAGTCAGACAGGGTGTCCCATTGCGCCTCTGGCTGGGCACCCTGGTGCCCCTTCCAGAAAGACTATCTCCCAGCAGGGCCACCCGCGACCCTGCTCAGCCATTAATATTTATCAGATCTGAAAGCTGAGCCACTGGAGGAGTGAAAAACAGCCGTGAACAGGTGCCGCAGTGGCTGGCACCCCAGCCCAGGCTGGGGCAGCTGGGGGGGCTTGGTTAAGTTAAGGGGGTGGATGAAGTGGGCTGAGCAGGGGGCCTCCTCTGGGAGCAAAGAACTCAAAGGAGGGAACCAGGTGACCAAGGAAGCAGACATCTCATTCTAAGAAGCTGGAGGTCTCTCTCTTCCTGCTGTGGGTGCGAGAGGTCACAAGGGTAGGGAGGACTTCTGCAGTCCCCGGCTCGGGGTGGAAACTTGCGTGCCTGCCTCTCTTAGTGTTAACTGAGGGTCTGGGATCTCCTCCCGCTCACACACATCCCACAGTGTCATCCTGTTGGCCATTTTCACAGACCCTGTGCCATCTCTGACCCAGTACTGCGGACGGGCAGGCACGCAGGGGATGGGTTTGGTAGGGTGGCCATGGCCGCCTTCTCTCTGAGGGCATCTCACATCTCCCTACCCAGGAGACAGCATGGTCTTTTCAAAAGTGCAAATCTGGTCGTGGCTTCCTTACTGCTTAAAATCCTCTTAAAATCTTTGTCTCCACAGCACGGTGACAGCCGCTTCCTGCACTTCCTGGTCTCTCCCATTTGCTCTTGCAACTCCAGTATCACTTTTATAAGCAGGTCCTTTTATCGAAACCCCTCCATCTGACACAGGTGTCCTTCCCGTGATGTCACTTGGCTCATCCTTTGGTTCCAGCCTGAGGGTCGGACCTCACAGGCGCCTTCCTGGCCCCCTGGCCTGGCTCAGGAACCTCTGGGATAGACGAGGTGATTTCTTTTCCTCCTGGGCACTTATTGCTGTTTGCAATTATGGATTCATGAGTGTGGTTATTCGATTAACATCTGTCTCCTCCCAAATTTGCAAGTTCCATGAGGGTAAGGACCAGACATCTGTTTTTGCTCAACTCTGTATCTCCCGTACCAGAACCTAGTATGATGCCTGGCAGTTAGGAGGCACTCAAATATTTGCTGAATAGCGAACCAGTGAATAAATGAACGGAGGAAAGAGGAGAGGTGTGAAGAACTCATTCAGCCAGAAACCACTTACTTATTCTAAGTGATTCCTTTTTTCCCCCTTTTTTTATAAGGTCACTAGATAAATTTCTTGGAGAAACTCATCAGACATTCACTCAACTACAATTTATTGAGCACCTGTGGGGTGCCAGAATGAAGGATACGTGGCTATGTGGGTGAGTGTTTGGATGGATGGATGGACAGATGGACGGACACGGATGGACGGATAGACGGATGTAGGAAAAATGAATGGATGGATGAGTAGATGGGCTGTAGGAAAAAAGAACTTATTGCTGGAAAAAAAGGAAGGCAGGGAAAGGGAAGACAGGTAAGTTGAATTAAGAAAAAGAGATATGGCCCTGGCTGGTGGCTCAGTGGATAAGGTGCTGGCCTGCGAACCCAAAGGTCACTGGTTCGATTCCCAGCCAGGGCAACATAACCAGGTTACAAGCCAGGTCTCCAGCCAGGTCTATATCTGGAGGCAGGTGACAGACAACCATACATTGATGTCTCTCTCCCTTTCTGCCTCTCTCCTTCCCCTCTCTGAAAAATAATAAATAAAATATTAAAAAAAAAAAAGATATAGCTCTTCTGTTGAGGAAAAGCAGAGGGACAGGGAATGGCAGCGCTCACACGGGAACGTTGTACTATGTCCCTAAAATATGCAGGAAGGTCAGGCTCTGAGAAGAGAGCAGGCAGGAAAGGTCACTTCTGAACTGATGGCAATTCCCTTGTGTTAACCAAGATTAATGACTTTGATTTGAAGAACCCATTTCTAGCCATGGCTTTGGGACCAACAGGATGTGACTGGCGGCCTTGGGGCTGCCCCAGACACATGGGGCTCCTGTGTTGGCAGTTAGGGTTGACGTGCCCCCGGCAGCAGGGGGCAGCGGCAAAAGCCAAGACCCTGAAGTCCTAGGTGCATGTCCTGTAGCGGTCAGCCACACGTCCCTTCACCTCGGACCCTGGCGCAGGCAGATCCTTCCTCTGCTCAGATCTTGCCTTCCCCCAGCCTTCAAATACCAGGCTCTAAAGGAAATGCTTGTCTCCCTGCCGGTCTCAGCGGGTTCCCCTGAGAGTCCCAGGCCCAGGGCCCCCGCTGTGGACGCTGTGGGGGCCCAGCATGGAGCTGGGAAAGGCGAACTCAGAAGCAGGCAGGAGGGAGGGAAACAGGTGGCAGAGGGGCGGCTGGGTGGGAGCTGCTGATTCACAGCCACCCTTCAACAGGTGGCCAGCCATCTGCTCCGGCTTCCCGCCCCGGCCACGTGTACAGCCCTCTTGAGTTTAACTTCGGCTGTGCACGCGGCTTGAGTTCATACGGCCAGAAAAAGAACTTGCCGAGAGTTGGCCTGGCCGAGGACAGAGCAAGGGTCACTTGTCGCCTGGGAGCAAAGCTAAAAATGACCAGGGAATTTGGAAAGCCCCTATGCTCGGGCCCTGACCCGAATTTCTTTTCAGTGGGTTCCTGGAGTTTGGCCTAAAGGCTTTCCGAAGCTGGGTGTGCCTGCCCTTTACCTGACAGATACTGAAATGCAGGCCCAGAGAGGTGAAGAGGCTTGTCTGGGCTCACACAGCTTAACATTCATTGATTCTCTATCTATCTATCCAGTGGGCTCCCCGCCAGCTTCGGAAATACGGCCTTGGGGAGCCTATAAATCCAGCTAGGAAACCAGCAACATAGATGCCAAAACTTAACACAGGAGCATCCCAGCCCTCCGCTGGCGACCGGAGAGAATGTCTGAAGCTCTAGGACTCCCCATTAGTAAAAAGGGGACTAGTTATGACAACAGCATGGACCTCTCAGAGCTGATGTATGAAAGGGGGCGATTGCGTCACGTGCTAGGAGGAAAACCCCATTCAACTTTACTCAGTGGCATGTACTCCCCACCTCAAAACAACCTAGTGCAGTTAATATCCTCGGCCTTTTGCAGATAAGGGAGGGGATGTGTCCAGTCATTTGCCAACATACCCAGGACAAGCCTGGACTTAGACCCAGGACAGTCAGAACCCCAGCTGCCCCCATTCCCCACCCCGTAGCTCTTCTAGGGCCCCCTCCTTCCTCCGTGCTGATTCTGCCTCCACCCTGGAAGGGAACGTGTTAGAACCTGTCCCCAGGGCAGGGCCCAGCTGTCACCCTCCCAGCTGCTAAGACCCTGGTGTGCGGCATCCAGTGCCAGCCTGCAGGCCAGGCCCAGGACACACATACAGCTTCTCGCACATCAGAGGAGGGGAGGGGCAAGTGTGTTCCACCCTGAACAGGCCCCTCCTCCAGGCAGCCGTTCAGTCCTGACTGCCATCTTTCCTTCTGCCAGGCCAGTAACCTTTCCCTACATTGGCCTAAGAGAACAAGTGAAGGGTCATCCCCATGCAGTTCTGGTATGGGAACCAGCAGCCTCGATGGAATCTCAGGAGCCTGGTCAATGCCTGCTGGTTTTTACAAGTACCCATTGAAAGAACATTTTGTGAAAAAGCACTAGAAAGCCTTGAGCACAGGCTTGTCTTCAAATTAAGAAGCAGTTGTTCCTAGCAGAGCACTACCTTTGCTAGTCAAGGTGACAGGGGAGTTGTGATGAGCTGATGTTTATTAAAGATATCCATGTGAGGCGGACCTCTCACCTCCCTCTGGAGGTGATGACCTTGAACCTGGTGACATACAGTAATGGACATGCCGGGCTTTGGGCTGCCTGTCTTCTTGACAGACTCATGGAGCTGGCTCATGGGGACAGGCTGGTGGTTCTGGAGTCCAGCTCAGGCTAGCGCTGTCCTGGGGGCTCTAATCTTGGGGGTATGGCCTCTACCTTCAAAGCTATTAGGGCCTCAGTAGCAGTTCATTCAAATAGGTGCCAAGAAGTGCAGATGGAGTGGGGAGCAGTGGGGGATAGGTGTGGGGAGGACAATGATAGGGGGATGGTGGCTGGGAAGGTTCTGGAAGGATAGAGATAGCACTAGGGTAGGGGGCCAACCCTCCACCTCCTCCCCTCCCGTAGAACCCGAGCATAGAGGGTGGTCACCTGGGGGCAGGAGGCAGGGGTCTTCCCCCAGCCATGGGCCCTGGAAAGCCAGGGAGAGTCCCTCCCAAAGGTGTCAAAGAAGAAAGCCAGCCAGCTGTTGGGACAGGGAGCAGGCAGTCCCATCCTGGGAGAGGCCCACCGGCCAGGGCCCAGCCTCCTTGGGCTGAATGCCTCTTCCTCCCCACCCCGCGACCCAGAGGCACCACAACCAGCCTGGGAAGGAGCCACACCAGGTCAGGGTGCGCCTGTCCCCTCACTGGAGCCCCCACCCTGACAAGGGTTTTCTTCCCACAAGAGACAGAGGCAGGGAGGGGACGTGATGATTCTGACTGTGCAGAGGCAGAGAGAACAGAGGCATGAACACAGAGAGACAGAGAGAAATAGAAAGACAGGCAGAGATTGAGCCAGGGAGTCCGAGATACCGGAGAGAGAGAGAGACCCAGAGAGCGACAAGAGGCAGAAATACAGGGACAGCAACACAGAGACATAGAGATACAAGAAGACAGAAACACAAGGCCTCATGTACCTGGAAACACAGAAACACACACACACACACTGCACAGTGGTACCCAGCATCGCCCCCACAGAGGCTGCCCCAGGCCATCTGAGGCCATTGCAGGCCCTTGCTAGCCAGCTGCCCTCATTGCTTCTGGTCTCCCCAGGCACCAGGTGCCACAGGTCCCAACATCGGTGTTTTAGGTTTTGACTCAGATTCACTAAGGATCAATGCCTTGCAAAAGAGCAAGTTCGTGTGGTGGGCACACCCTGAGACCAGCCACCTGCAGTTTGGATCTTCCATCTGTCAGCTCTCTGACCTCAGTTTCCTCATCTATGAGGCAGAGAGAGAGAAGGTTGCCAAATCAAAGTGGCTGAGGGACTACAGGAGAAAAGTGATGAACCTTAGAAGGCGCCGCCCAACTGACTTTGCCCGGCTTCATAGATGCGTCTACACCCCCAGGGCGAAGACAACTGGTAGCCAGCACTGCAGGGTCTGGATGAAGACCTGGCCTTCAGCCCCCAAGGGGGCAGGAATTAGCCACCACTCTGCCCACAGTCTACTATGTGCCAAGCACCCGGGGCTCAAAGCTGCTGCCAACTCAGGGACCAGGGACCTAGGCTTTGTGGTTAAGAGAAACAGCCAGGTGGTGAGCATGGGACTATGGGTGTGTGCAACTCGGACATAGTTTCATTTCATTTCTTTTTTTTTCAATCCTCACCTGAGGACATGCTTATTGATTTTAGAGGGAAGCAAGTGGAGGGCAAGAGGGAGGGAGAGAAACAATGCCTCTTGTATGCACCCCTGACCAGGAACTGAACTTGCAACCTAGGCACGTTCCCTGACCAGGAATTGAACCTGAGACCTTCTGGTCTACAGGTGACACTCCAGCTGACTGAGCCACACTGGTCAAGGCACAGTTTATTTTCTTAAACAGACTTTATGGAGGCGTCATTTATACAACAAAACACATCTATTTGAACACATCGTTGACTGGTCACGAAAAAAATTGTGGTTTTAAGCCCAAATGTTGTTGATCAATGACACGTTAACTTGTGTTCGCACTTGCGTTAGCTTATACAATTTTTAAAACTGAGAGTAATATAGGGTTTTGTAAAAGTTTTCATAATCATGCTTGAGTCTGTTTATTATAAAAAAAATATTTTTCTAGATATCCTGTGTTTTATCACAATTTTAGTATTCAGATGATTTCATTTTTATATTCAATTATTAAAATATAGTCGGTGACACGGGATAACTTTTATATAAAATTACCAGTCAACGATGTGTTAAGTAAGTTTGACACATGTACACACTCACACAGCCACTCCCCCATCAAAATAATCAACATTTCCATAGCTCCTAAACTCTTTCCCGTGCCCCTCTCCCGCTAATCCCCCGTACTAGCCCCTGAAAGCCACTGATCTGTTCTTCATCACTGTCGATTGGGCCTTCTCTAGAATTTCATACAAATGGAGTCATGCAGCATGCACTCTGCATCTGACTTCTTTCACTCAGCATGAGGTTTTTGAGATTCTTCCAAGTTATTCGGTGAATCGGTCATCCCTTCCTTTTTATTGATGAGTTGTATTCCATTCTGTGATGACACCACAGTGTATTTATCTGTCCCCTGCTGATGGATATCTGGATGGTTTCCAGTGTGGGGGTCATTAGAAATAAAGCTGCTATGGACATGCGTATACAGCTGCTGGATGGGTGTATGTTCTCATTTCTCCTGGGTTAAAACTAAATGTGGCATTGCTGGGTCATAGGCAAGTGTTGACCTGAGCTGTAGCTGGTTTATCTTTAAAATGAGGATGAAAAAGTGGAAATAAGCCAGACATCCATCAAGAGAATGAATAAACAAAATGGGGCCTATCTACACAATGGAGTATTAGATGACCATAAAAAGTAGTAAAAACAATGCTGGCAAGGATGTGAAGAAAAGGGGAACCCTCATGTACTGTGGGTAGGAAAGCAGACTGGTGCAGCTACTATCGAAAGCAATATGGGGTTACCTCAAAAAAAATGTTTAAATGAAACTGTCTTATGACTTAGCAATTCGCTTCTGAGAATATATCCGAAGAAGCTGGAAACACTACTTCGAAAGAATACATGCTCATTAATAATGAGAATAATGTTCATTGTAACATTATTTACAAGATTTGGGAGCGGCCCAAGAGCCCATTAGTGGATGAATGGATAAAGAGGCTGTGGTACTACACAAGGCAATACTGCTCAGCCATAAAAAAAGATAGAAATATTACCCTTTGCAACAGCATGGATGGACCTGGAGATTATTATACATGCTAAGTGAAATAAGCCGTTCAGAGAAAGACAAATACCACATGATTTCACTTATACCTGGGATCTAATGAACAAAATAAACTCACAAGCAAAAATGAAACAGAGTTGCAGAGTCAGAGACCAGACGGATAGCTGTCAGAGGGGAGGGAGGTTGGGGGCCGGATGGGAAAGGTGAAGAGATTAAGGGGGAAAAAACCTTGTAGCCACAAACACAGCATGATGATTACCAGGGGGAAATGGGGTGGGGAGGAGGTAGAAGAGGGAAAAGGGGGATAAATGGAGATGAAGGGAGACTTGACTTGGGGTGGGGAACACACAGTACAATACACAGATGATGTATTATAGAATTGTACACTTGAAATCTATATAATTTTATTAGCCAATGTCCCCCCAATAGATTCAATTTGTTTAAAAAAGGAGTAAAGTCCTGATACATGCTACAACATTGATGAACCATGAAAACACCACGCTAAGTCAAAGAAGCCAGTCTCAAAAGGCCACAGAGTGTAGAGTTCCATTATATAAAATGTCCAGGACAGACACATCCTTGGAGACAGAAAGCAGATTAATGGGTTGCTGCGGGGTAGGGGGGTGATCAGGAGTGCCTGCTAGTGGGAATAAGGTCTCCTTTGGGGTGATGAAATGTTCTGGAATTAGAGCTGGGTGATGGCTGCACAACCTCTGAATGTCCTTAATGCCGCTGAATTGTACACTTTAAAATGGTTAACATGGTGAATATTATATGGTACAAATTTTGCTTCAATTTAAAAAAAAAAGGAGGGAAGGGATACTCCGGCAATAAGAGTGCCCGCTCTGTAGGTTAAATGCAATGATCTGTGGGAGCATTAAACAAAGGGCACACAACCTCCAGAATCAAAGTCGGAGGTGTTTAGGGGTTTCGCTTGTTTATTCCCAGGCCTGGCTCTCTCCTCCCTGTCCGGAACACTGCCTGGCACGTAGTAGGTGCTCAAGAAACATTTATGAAACCATGAGTGGCCAGCTTTATGATTACGATCTCCCCAGTCTCACAGACAAAAACCCTGCCAGGAAAAATGGGAATGAGTCTGTTTGTAGCACTGCTCCGAGCTTCATGTTCATTCTCTTCAAGAAATCTTCAAAAACAATCCCATCTGATGGGAATCTTTTAACATTTACTATCATTAATCTCCTCATGTTTACCAAGAAGGAAACCAGGAGAGGTTAAGAAACCCGCCCAAGGTCAGCCGCCAGCCCCGGCTGGCCGACCTCTGAGCCTACAGGGCTAGGTGAGCAGGCCAGCTCCCCTGGGATTCACAGCACAGGCAGATGTGCCTTTGACCTTTGCAGAGTGAGGTTCTCTCCCCAACCTGAGTGGGATTGTTTTTTAAAGATTATATTCATTATTTTTAGAGAGAGGGGAAGGGAGGGAGGCAGAGAGGGAGAAAGACATCCTGTATGGTTGCCTTTCACCTACCTCCAGCTACGGACCTGGCTGGAGACCTGGCTTGCCCGCCTGGTTATGTGCCCTGGCTGGGAATCGAACCAGCAACCTTTGGGTTCACAGGCTGGTGCCTTATCCACTGAGCCACCAGCCAGGGCCCTCAAGCAGGATTTTAATAGATCTGAGGGAAGAGGGTGCCGGAGATGTTCCCCGGAGCCTGTGCTGTGAACCTGGGCTCCCAAGCAGGGAAGCAGGATGTGGCTTGACAGGGGGTCCCCTTCCTCCTGGCTTGGCCCCCTCAGTGGAAGCCAAGTCAGCAGGGACTCCAACTCTGCTGTGTCTCACAGGAAAAGAGGAGGCAAGAAAAAGGCAAACAAAACAAGTCAGGGAAACCCTGCTCACAGCCCTAAGCAAGCCTCTGTCCCCAGGTGGTCAAACCTCTCTCTTAGCATCTCAAGCCTAGGCCTCAGTGGCAGGGGGAACCCCTCCTCCTCCTCCTCAAAATTCTCCTGAGATCTGGTTCCTTAGCTGTGTCTCAGCCTTGCTGACCCCTCCCATTGACCATCACATCACTTCTTGCCTGGATGGGGGACAGTCTCCCATAGACGTCTCTCCTCTGTCCTTCCCACTGCCATCTCCCACACACACACATATGTTTCCCCAACCAGCCCATCAGCATCCTGCTGCCACCCTCAGCCTTCCAAAAGTCCTTTTTGCTCATATCGCCCCCCTGCCCTCAACCATCTGTGGCTCCCTAGTGCCCTCAGAGAGGCAGTTTGGACACTAGCCAAAAGCAAGGGCCTTGTAACCAGTATGTCCAGGATGAAACCCTGGCCCAACCATTTACAGCAACAGCAGGCACGTCACTCACCCTTGCTGCACCTCCCTTTTCCCATCTATAAAATGGAACCATGATCATGCCATCCGCACCAAGTTATTAGCCTAGTAAATGAGTGAATGTGTGGAAAGTGTTTAGAACAGTGCCATCTGGTCATTCTGAGTATTAGTATTACAAGCATTGAGGATAGAGGCAGTTCCTCCCTTTGGTCTGGCCCAGGCCATGGTGTCCTGGATCCACCCAGCCAATACGCACAGCCCCCATCTGGCTGTTCCTGGAGCAGCCCTGCAAACAGCTGTCCCCATCGCTCTGATGTCAACCTCCTGCTGTCTGCTTCTGCAGAGTCAGATCATCTTATGCAGCTCAGCACCACAGGCACCCCCTTCCCGAAGTCTCCCCAGACACCTAGGCCAACCGGGCCACCCAGTATGGCCTCCGGCATCCCAGTCCACATCCGTGCTTTGGAACGAGGCCTTGTTGAGAGACCTGGAGCCCTGGGGTGGGCCTGAGACACAGCATTTCTATCAAGCTTTAGGATGCAGATGCCACCCATCCAGGAGTGCAGCTTAAGGATGGAGACTTCTATGACCACAATATCAGGAATTAAATCACATTCCATTCTTGATTCAATTGTTCCCTTTGGGCAGTCCTTGCTCTCCAACCAAACTCTGCGGCCCAGGACCACATCCTCCTTGTCTGCCTCACTCCCATCACCGGTCCTAGGCACCCTGATCTAACCAGTGTGAGTCAGACTGAACTGTGCCAAGCCAGTGAGCTGGGAGGAGAGACAGCATGTGCGCCATGGCCTCCACTGGTGGGGGCACGCCCTTCGCCCACTCCATTAGGAGACTTGGTGTACACACAGTCAGCGCTATTCTATCCTCACTTCACAGATGGCGAAACTGAGGCACAGAGGGGTGAAGGGTCACACAGCTAGCACATGACAGAGGCAAGACTGACACTCTGGCACCCTGGCTCTCGGCATGAGGTCTTA
This sequence comes from Noctilio leporinus, assembly GCA_004026585.1. Taxonomy (NCBI): domain Eukaryota; kingdom Metazoa; phylum Chordata; class Mammalia; order Chiroptera; family Noctilionidae; genus Noctilio; species Noctilio leporinus. Next base: position 334,434 of record PVIW01000093.1, on the reverse strand, counting down.
ACCCCCAGGCTACATTGGCTCTCTCCAGCCTTAGCACAGGCCTGGCACATAGTAGGTACTCAGTAAATCATCTCTTAGGTGTGCGTTGTGGCTTTTCCAGGCCCTGGTTGCACGTGACAAGAATCGGGCCTGTGGCCACCTCAGGTGGCCAGTGAGTCTCCTAGAGGAGGTTGCTCTGAGTGTGTGTGTTGGGGGGACTACAGCGATTCCAAGTAGACAGGCTGCCCCCTCTCTGCCCACCATGTCTCTCTACATCCATGGACTCTGGCCTTAGTCATATGGCTCCTGGTGGTTCAGGGAACTTTGTGGCCCTGGACCTGTGGCCACCTGCCAGGAGTGCCAGCCAATCCACAGCCTGGGGCTGTCCCCTAGACAGCAGCCTCTGGGCAGGAGGCCCCCTATTCATCCAGCCACTGCCCTGGCCTGTGGACCCTGTGGCAGCCCCTTGCAGAGCCGCCTGAGGCTGGGTCTCAGCCAGGTCCCAACCATGCATCAGATTAAAGAGGCTTGGCAGTGAAACGGGCGCCTCTGGGAGAGCAGGCGCCTCAGTGGAGCTCCGGACCTCTGCCTCCCACCTCAACCCCAGCTGGCAGCCCTGAGCCTGGACACTGGCCCTTCTCCTACACAGGGTCCTGGTCCTCTTGCTGGTTCCCCCCGACTCCATTTGCTCATTCATTCCGCACACACCTACCATGTATCTATTATATGCCACAGTGAGTTCTCTGATCTCTTTGTTGCCACCAGTTATTCATCTTGGGACACACTTTACTTCCTCACCTGTTGAGATGAGTCTGGGATAGATCACTTCACCCCACACAGCATTATCTCCTGGGGGCTCAGTTTAGGGTGCCCCTATGATCAATTGCCAGCACAGGGTGAGCATTACTACACGCTGGGTGCTGCAGCTTGCAATGTATAATGCGATCCAATTGATTTTTCCAAGCCCTGGCAAGGTGGGTCTTTTGCGGTCCCAGCTTTTCCTTGCTGAGAGTGAAGCTCAGAGAGGTAGAGTGACTGTCTCAGGTAACACAGCTGGTGGGAGGCCAAGCCAGCGTTTCCCATTCCAAGCCTGGGGCTTCCATGTTCCCATCACACCATATCTGTGTTAGCTGAGTGTAATGGTCACATCCTATGGTGACTCGCTGGACTCCTCAGCTCCCTCTAGTCTCTGTAAGCGGCAGCTTTTCTTGTCACGCACCCTGACCTTGGGGTCCTGGATTTCCAGTCCAAAAGACCAACCTTAACATCAGTCTGTGGTTAGCTGAATAATGATCCCCAACAGTGGCCATGTCCATGTGAATATGTGACCTTAGATGGTAAAGGGACTTTGCAGATAGATTAAGTGAAAAATCTTGAAATGGGAAGATTGTCTTGGATATGTAGGTGACTCCAATATAACCACAAGGTCCTGAAAAGAGGAAGGCAGGAGAGTTAGGAACAGAGAGAGAGATTGGAAGTTGCTAACACTGCTAGGTTTGAAGATGGAGGAAGGGGCCATAAGCCAAGGAATGTGAGCAACCTCTGGAAGCTGACAAAATAAAAGATACAGATTCTCCTCTAGAGCCTCCAGAAGGAATGCAGACCTGCTAACACCTTGATTTTGACCCTGTTAGGCCCGTGTCAGATTTCTGAGCTGCAGAATAAATCTGTGATGTTTTAAGCTACTACATATGTGGTCATTTGTTTCAGCAGCCATAGGAAACTCATAAAACAGCCTGGATATCCCCTCTTGTCAGGGTCAAGGCCACACCTTCCCCCACTTCCTCACTCCCACCATGTCCAGACCAGAGGCCTGAAGGAGGTCTTGGCCGGCTGTCCCCAGTGTGTGTGCAGGGGGGCCAGGACCTCGCCCACCTCTGGACTCCTACACCCTAATGGGCTGGTCCTGCTCACTTTCTTCCCCTGCCTCCCATTGTTAGTCACCTTATCGGGTCTCTACATCTCACCTCACATCTAATTGGAATTTCCTCAAAGTCAGGAAACCTGATTTAGCGTCTTTGTCTCTCCCGCTTGGGGTGGGCTCAGACAGAAAAGCACCGGCTTTCCTGCCCTCCAGGGGGTCAGCCACTTCAGTCCCTCAGCAGAGTCTTTGTCCCAACAGCTCCTGGAGTGTTTGTCCCATCCCCATACAAAGCTCTGTCTTGTTCTTGGGGCTCAGTGTGGTGTAAATGAGAATGTCATCTCTTTTAAGAGGTTCTCCCTGATTGCCCATGGGAGGTCCCCTATGTACCACATTCACAACTGGAAATCACTTATTGCTTAGCTTTCCCCCCTCCCTAGAATCTTCTGAAGGGCAGCACTGTGCCTCCACTGAGTGGGGCGGGGGTCCACACAGCCCTCAAAGAAGGTGCAGGCAGATGTCTCTGCTCCCAGTCCAGTCCCACCTGACCAGCTGGGTGACCTCGGTGGGCCTTGACCCCTCCCAGAGTCTGAGCACCTCATCTGTAATATGGCGATAACGGTACCTGTGTCCCTGACGGTGAAGGCCAAATAAGACACCTAGTGTGGAGGCCTGGCACAGGTCTGCCCACAGTAAGTGCTCAGTTAACAGTAGCTCTCATTTTCCTTGACTGTCTGACGGCCACCAAGGTGACCAATGACTCATGGACCAGGGAGGTGGTTGATGTCCCTGACAATGGAAAGCACAGTCCATGGCTGCCCTATATCCTCCTTGCACCTGGACTGAGGGTGAGGGGAGACCCACAGCTTCCAGCATGGCCTCCAGGCGGTAGGGACACTTTCTATGTGAGGCCATGAAGCTCAGAGAGGGTATGCCCCTTAATGAAGGTCATGCAGCCAGACTTCCAACTTTTTCTGTCTGGTTGGTTTCCCCCATGTTTTGCTGAGGTCTGCAGGAACTCAGGCAGAACTCGGAGGCATTTTGCAGGTGGACAGAAGCACCTCAGTCTGTCCGTGGCTCTGCAGAAATGAAAATCAGACTAGCAGCTTGTGTCAAACTCTCCCTGGCCAGTGGGTGCGGAGGAGCAGAACAAGGACAAGGTGTTCCAGGTAATGAGACAGAGGGACCAGGCTTGGGGAGGCTCAGGAGCCTTTCCTCCAATTGTCCCAGGACAGAAATCAGGTCCCTGATACCTGTCCCAGCCCTGCTCACCACCCCAACTCCTAATTGAGTTTCTCATCACAACAATTGGGGACCCTGGATCCGGGCCACCGAAAACATGAATTGGCCTTGGAAGTTTGGTGAAAGGAAATACTCTGTGGCCTTGGCTGGATTTGGGAGGCGGAAGCAGGGCAGGTTGTGCCCCTGGAGTATTGTGACCTTGAGCCACAGAGCCTTTCTGGGGGGTGGCAGGTCATAAGTTGGGGGGCAGCAGGATATCCTGCCTCCCAGGCTGTCCTCCCCAGTCCCTTGACGTTCATTCCCTAAGGTCCCGGTCTGCTAGGCAAGGGATGGATGCTATTTTTATACAAAATTCTGTTTGGGCCAGTATGTGTCTCTCCCTCAAATAAAAGCTAGTTTGAGGCCTGGGGTGACAAGATTTGGCTGTCACAGTATCGGGCTGAGGCAGGACAGCCATGGTAACCTTTCACGGTTCATCCCCCACCTACATTCTCAGGGCCAGGATTGTATCCCCAGCCCATGGGGGTGGGCGTAAGAGGCAGAGGGCTACGAGGTGCTCTGATGAAGAAGGGGACACAGTTTCCGTGGAGGGTCCCTGGTACTCCAGATATCATTTCTACTGGTTGCAATGAGCAGAGGAGCCAGGCGGCTAGTACACAGGGCTCTAGAGGCCCCATAGCCCAATAAGTAGAGACCGTCTACTTCCTGCAAGGCCTTCTCCCCACTCACATTGAATGAACGCCCCTCCTGCTGCCTCCAGAGCCTGACCCTGGCCAGGCAGCACCAGGCTCTCTGGGGAGGGTTTTCACAAAGACCTGTCCTGCCTGTGGGTCACTGCAGGAAATCCTGGAGGCCAACATTACAATGCATTGCTTCCGGCAGCCAAGGGGTCCCCAGGCACAGGAAAGGGCTACCGGTGGCCCTGGAGCTTTCCAAAGGGTCAGAGCCAGGTGGCTCCCAGGAATGCCCTGAGCCCTGAGTTGGGGGGATAAAAAGGCTGCCATGGGTGAGGACCATGGTATTTAGGCCCGTGAGGGACAGCCTTTCTAACACGCCTCTTCCTCATGTTACTTCTCTGCTCACACACCTTCTGTGGCTCCCCACTACCTAAGGGACCAAGTGGAGACACTGAAGTTTGGCGTTCAAGGCTCTCTCCGGCTTCTCCAGTGGTGGGAGCTACTCTCTGCAAGGCCCCCCTCTGACCCCAGATGTTCCTGTCTTGTCCGAAACCTTTGTCTCAGCCATTCTGCCTCCTGGGAGACCATATTCCTCTCACTGCCCTAGCTCGGATGATCAGGCCAGTGATGAGTATTTAGTGCTAATCATGATGGATCTGACAGCTTGTCCAACTGTAATGTTGACCCCTCCTGGGTCTCAGACACTGCCCCAGCTGCTCCCACAGGGAAGATGTTCATGGTGTGGTCAAGACAGCCAGGTCCACCTCAGTCCCGGCCCTGCCTCTGCCGTCATGACCCAGGGGGGTCCTTGGTGGCCCACTGGTGAAGTAGGAAGGTCGCTGTGCTGTTGTCACTGTGATCAGCAGAACAATGGCTCCAAAGATGTTCACATAATCCCCAAAAACTGTGAGTATGACCTGTGACCCCACATGGCAAAGGGACTTTGCAGATATAATCAAAGTAAGGTTCTTTATATGGGGTGATTGTCCTGGATTATTCAGGGCATCCTATGTCATCACAGGGATCCTTATAAGACAGAGGCAGGAGACTCGGAGGAGATGTGAGGACAGAAGTGGATATAAGAGAGAGAGGAGGATGCTACATTGTCAGCTTTGAAGATGGAGGAGGCCAATGCAGCCCTACCAACATCTTCATTTTAGGGCGTCTGACTTCCAGACTGCAAGATAGCACATCTGTGTTGTTTTAGGCCATGGAATGTGTGGCAATTCATTACAGCAGCTGTAGGTAACTAGCACAGTCACACCCACATGAACGACCTCATTTAGCCCTCAGAGCCAGCCCGTGAAGGAGGCCTGGGGATTCCCATTCTGCAACAGCTCACATGGTGCGGCTCCCAGCCCAGTGGTCTCAGCACGCTGCCTTCCCCATAGGGGTTCACTCTGTTCCTGAACCTTTACCGATTGGCTCCCTCCCTAAGAGCATCTTGTGTGTTGGCAGGGCTGAGAACACCTATCATCTGGGGCTACAGTAAGGTTTAAAAAGAAATAAGATTAGACTAACAATGGCCGCTAATATTTATCGAGCACTTACTCCAGGTGATGAAGTTCTTCACCTGTACTCGCTTATTTCATCCTCATCACAACCCCATGAAGTAGACATTGGTCCCCTACACCTTACGCCTGAGACGGTGAAGCACACCGAGATCAAGTAACTTGCTTAAAGCCATACAGCAGGGAAACATCAGGGCCAGGGCTCAACCCAAGCACTTCGGTTCCTTAGTTCACACTCAACCAGAAGCACCCAGGGGGCGGGGCGGGTGGGGGGCACGGTGGTAGGAGACAGAGGAATTTATAACTGACATTGTTTAGCATAGAAAGCAGCCTGGGAATGGACAAGCTGGTCCTCCAATTCATATGGAAATGTAAAATTCATAAGGAACATCCCAAAAGAATCCTAAAAAAAAAAAAAAAAAAAGGCATGATTGTAGGGCTGACATTGTCTTGATTTCAAACCTAACTACAAGTCTACAGTCATCAAGGCAGTGTGGTTCTGACATGAAGGTGGAAATACAGATCAATGGAAGGGAACTGAGAGTCCAGAAATAAGCCCTTACATTTACAGTCAACTGAACTTCAACAAGGGGACCAAGATCATTCCACTGGAAAAGAATAGTCTTTTTAGTAAATGGGGCTAGGACAACTAGATGCCCACATGCTAAAGCATGGCTCATGACCTACATGAAAGAGCTAAAACAATAAACCTCTTAAAAGAAAGCATAGGGGGATATCTTCATAACCTTGGATTAGGCAATCATTTTTAGAAATGACACCAAAATGGCAACTCAAGAAAATATAGGGAAATTGGACTTCATCAAAACTGAAAACTTTTGCATTCCAAACGAGGCCACAATAAAGTGAAAAGGCAACTCACAGAGAAAATGGGAGAAAAATCTGGGCAAATAGTATATCTGATAAGGGACCTGTCTCCAAGAACATGTAAAAACATATTTACACCTCAACAATAAAAGGACAATCAAATTTTTAAAGGGGCAAAGGAAGACTTCTGGTCAAGATGGCAGCACATAGGCAGACATGGCTTGCCTCATTGCACAACCGCATCAAAATTACAACCAAAATATAGAACAACCATCACTAAGAACCACCAGTAACAGAGTTACATGGAAGTCTGGCAACTACAGAATTCAAGAAACCACATCCATTCAGACTGGTAGGAGGGGTGCAGATGTGGAACGGGCTGGTCCCACACCCACTGTAGTGGATAAACATTTGGGAGGGATACCTTGGGAGCGAGAAGTCCCAGACGCACACCAGGCCCCCCAGCCCAGGGTTCCGGTGCCAGGAAGATAGGTCCTTACAACTTCTGGCAGTAGAAACCAGTGGGGTTGATCCGGTGGTAGAAAATTCTGGAGCCTCAAGCAGCTTCTCTTTAAAAACCCACACACAGACTCACCTCCTCAGACTCAGTCCTTCCAGGCTCCAGCACCAGGGTAGCTGCTTAAAAGGCGTGAGTGGTGTACAGGGAGGAACTGAAGTGTCTGACATCTGGACAAGCAGAAGCCATTGTCCCTTTGCTAAACCCTCCCCACACCGAGTTGATAAGTTGGTACCATATCTGAGACTCCATCAACCTGGCTAATACTGGGTGGATCACCTTGGAGATTCCCAGAGACTCTGCCCCACTCAACTTAAGGGCCCACCCAAGCCACTTTTCCACATGAACAACTGGTTTTGGCTCCTGCTTCACAACTGTCTAAAACCCTAACAAACAAGCAACAGCTGCCTCAGTGAGTCCCAGGCCCGGCATGAGCAGCAGCCAGTCTAGATTCACAGCTTGGCTTCACCTGGGAATCTCCAAGCACAAGAAGCAGCATCTCAGATTGCTTTACAGCTCATGCCGGGTGGCACAGGCAGAACACAGGTTGGGGGTGACCTTGGCCTGCACCACCTGAGAAACCCTAGAGCCTGTGCACCCAGTGGGCAGCCACAGACCATGTCAAAGCATCACCACCTGCCCCTGCACCGCTGACCCTCCACAGAGGGCAGAGGTTGGTGGTCAGTGGTCACAGCCAGTCCTTGCAGCTGACTGGCCTGGGTAAATCCCTCTCGATGTGCCAAAAGCAACGAAGCTCAACTATAAGAGGAGGGTGTACTCAGTCCACATGGAGGGCACCCCTAGAATACCCAGGTTGGGTAATAGGGGAGAATGGACACCTATTACATTAGGCCACACTACCAAGACAGAGTCAAAGCAGCTCTACCTAATATGTAGAAACAATCACAGGGAGACTGCCAAAAGAAGGAGACAAAGAAACATGGCCCAAATGAAAGAACAGATCAAAACTCCAGGAAATGAGCCCTGGCTGGTGGCACAGTGGATAAGGTGCTGGGCTGTGATATCAAAGGTCGCTGGTTCGATTCCTAGTCAGGGCACATAACCAGGTTGCAAGCCAGGTCTCCAGCCAGGTCCATAGCTGGAAGCAGGTGAAAGGCAACCACACATTGATGTCTCTCTCCCTCTCTGCCTCTCTCCCTTCTTCTCTCTCTAAAAATAATAAATCTTAAAAACAAAACAAAAAAACCAGCAACTCCAGAAAATGAACTAAACAAAATGGAGATAGGCAATCTATCAGATGCAGAGTTCGAAACACAGGTTTATAAGGATGTTCAAGGAACTTAGTGAGGACCTCAACAGCATAAAAAAATATCCAGTCAGAAATGAAGGATACACTCATTGACATAAAGAACAATTTATAGGGATACAACAGTAGAGTGGATGAAGCTGAGAATGAAATCAATGATTTGGAACATAGGAAACCAAAAAACCACCAATCAGAACAACAAGAAGAAAAAATCAAAAAAATGAGGATAGTATAAGCAGCCTCTGGGGCAACTTCAAGAAGCCTAACATTCACATCATTGAGGTGCCAGAAGGAGAAGAGCAAGAGCAAGAAATTGGAAATCTATTTGAAAAAATAGTGGGAAAAAACTTCCCCAATTTGGTAAAGGAAATAGACATGTAAGTCCAGGAAGCACAGGGTCCCAAACAAGATGGTTGCAAGAGGCCACTCCCAACACATCATAATTAAAATACCTAAAGGGAGAATCTTAAAAACAGTAAGAGAAAAGCAGTTAGTTACATATAGGGGACTTCCAATAAGGCTGTCAGCTGAGTTCTCAAAAGAAACTTTGTAGGCCAGAAGGGATTGGAAATAAATATTTAAAGTCATGAAAAGCAGGGACCTACAGCCAAGATTGCTCTACCAAGCAAAGCTATCATTTAGAATTGAAGGGCTGATAAAGAACTTCCCAGATTTAAAAAAAAAAAAACTAAACTAAACTAAAAGCCCTGGCTGGTGGCACAGTGGATAAGGCACCAGCCTGTGAACCCAAAAGTCTCTGGTTCGATTCCCAGTCAGGGCACATAACCAGGTTGCAAGCCAGGTCTCCAGTCAGGTCGGTAGCTGGAGGCAGGTGAAAGCAGCCATACCTTGATGTTTCTCTCCCTCTCTGCCTCTCTCCCTTCCTCTCTCTGGAAGTAATAAATAAAATCTTAAAAAAACAAACGAACAAAAAACAACAGAAGTTCATCATCACCAAACCATTATTATATGAAATGTTAAAGAAACTTATTTAAGAAAAAGAAGGTCAAAACTATGAACAATTAAATGGCAATAAATATGTATCTATCAACAACTGAATCTAAAAAACAAATGAAACAAACAACAGAGACAGAATAGCATTTTGCTATCTGTATCCATGTTGCAAGGTGGGAGGGTGGGTGAAGAGGTGAGGGGATTAAGAAGTACAAGTACGGCCCTGGCTGGTAGCACAGCAGATAAGGCGCTGGCCTGCAAACCTAAAGGTCGCTGGTTCGATTCCCAGCCTGGGCCCATAACCAGGTTGCAAGCCAGGTCTCCAGCCAGCTCTGTAGCTGGAGGCAGGTGAAAAGCAACATTGATGTCTCTCTCCCTCTCTGCCTCTTTCCTTTCCCTTCTCTCTAAAAAATAATTAATAAAATAATTTTTAAAAAAAAGAAGTACAAATAGGTATAGTTACAGAATAGCCATGGGGATATACAGTACAGTATAGAAAATGAAGTAACCAAAGAACATACACGCATGACCGGTGGACATGAACAATGGTAGGGGATTGCCTGAGGGAGGGAGAGAGGGAGGGAGGGTCAGAAGGGAAATCAGGACAACTGTTATAGCATAATCAATAAAAATACAATTTAAAAAATAAAATGGGAAAAGGACATTCCTCTAAAGGAAACATACAAATGGCCAACAAGTGCACAACAAGATGCTCAATATCGTTAGTCACTAGGGGAATGGACATTAAAATCGTAACAAGGTAGAATTTCACACCAACCAGCATGGCTAGAATGGAAAGGACAGGTAGTAACAAGGGTTGATGAGAATGTAGAGAAAACAGAACAGTCAGACATGGCTGGCGGGAATGAAAAAGGCACAGCTGCTTTGGAGAACAGCCTGACAGTTCCTGAAAAGCTGCAACACAGAGTTATCATGTGACCCAGCAATTCTGCTCCTCGGTATTTATACCCAAGAGAATTGAAAGCATGCATCTGCACAAAATCTTGTGCACAAATGTACAAGATTATTATGATATAATAGCCATAAGTGGAAATAACTCAAATGTCCACTGATGGATGAATGGATCAATCAATATATTCTCTCCACACACTGGCATATTATTCAGCCATTACAAGGAGTGAAGTACGTACAACACGGATGAACCTTGACAGCATCATGCTAAGTGAAAGAAGCCAGGAAGACCACATACTGCATGATTCTGTCTACATGAAATACCCAGAATAGGCAAAGTCCTGGAGATACAAAGTAGATTAACGCAAGCACAGGGCAAAATGGGGAGTGACTGTAGGATGGTGGTGTTTCTCTTCCGTTTGGTGGAAATGTTAGTAGTGGTGATGGTGGCACCATCTCTGAATATACTAAAAACCCTGAACCGGACATTTTACAGTGGTGCATTGTATAGTACGTAAATTATACCCCCATGACATTGTTACAAATTAGGAAGCAGGCAGACTTTTACCTGGTTTTATTAAGTTCTCCACAGACGATGCTCCTGTTACCTGCACTTCTTCCCTGGCCATGTACCCAGTCACTGTGCCATGTCACCTGTACAGACAGACAATGCCTCTGTGCAAGGTCTGCGGTGCATCAGGTGCTCAGAAGAGGAAAGCAAGCCTTCTCTTCCCCACCTGCTTGCCCCGGGCAGGACTCACCGCCCCTGCAGCCTGCCTGAAGCTTTAGATGCTCTCCCCATCATCCCCATACACGTTCTTTCATCCCAGTGACATTGTGGGGCCACCCAGACCCCTTCTGTGGGGATGTGTTGTCTCAACGCTGACAGTGCTGTCAGCAAGTGGTTCAGCTATCACCCTCAGGGTCAGCCTCAGCCAAGGTCAGGCCCTTCCCTGGGTGGTCTGTGCTCAGTGACCCACGCTGGTGCGTGAAGGCTCAGACATCTGGGCTTAGCAGGGGACAATTCTGAGGGCCACCCCAGCTCCATAGCTCCCAGGAGGTTGGACAGAGATATATGGCAATTTGGTGCCCCCTGTCCAGCCTGTTCCTTACCCCCCATGGTGCTGATCCCAGGGTACCCCCAACAAATGACTGGCTGCTTATCAGCCCCTTCCCAAAGTCACTCCCCGGCAGTGCTCCTGGTATCCAGTGAGTGGAGATCACATCTTCATGCACAGAATGGCCCCACCACAGAGAAGTATCCAGCCCCAAATGTCCATAGTCTTGACATAGTACAACAGTTTTTAAGCATAGAGATATGTTTAAATTATACATATAATTATGTAGGGACCATGTTAACATAGACTCCCAGGACCATGGGAATCTCTTCAAGACAAACAACTCTGCTTCTTTAATAAATACAGAGAGAGAGAAGAGAGAGACAGAGAGATAGAGAGACAGAGGAAGAGGAGAAGGGAGAGGGAGGCAGAAGGTGAGAGACAGGGTGTGAGGGCTGGAGAGAAAGGCAGAGAGAGACGGAAAGAGGCGGAGAGAAACAGAAGGAGAGAAAGAAGTGGAGGAGAAACCTATACATTAAAAAGACTATATTTTAAATGTATATCTTAATTAACCCTTCATTGTGTGGACCTTATCTGAATCCTGATTCCAACAAACCTGAGGTTGGGGGATGGTGACAGAGTTAAGAATGGAGATAAATGGTGTGCATCTTTGTTCCCCAAATGGAGAGCCAGTGTTGGACTTGCTTTCCCTGGAAAAGGCCTGCGGCGGAGGGCAGGCCCATGCTGAGTTCAATGGGCTCGTTAATGCTGACGTCACAGGTACGGGGTGCCAACCATGGGCCCCATAGCTACTGGCAGGCCGAGCTCCTGCAGTCTGCAGTCTGCTTCTCCTTCCCTTCCATTCACTTCTCCAAGCATTGCTTTTTTTTTTTTTTTTTTTAATTATTTACCCAAGGATATGTTTATTGATTTTAGCGAGAGAAGAAGGGGTTGAGGGGAGAGAGAGAAACATTGATTGGTTGTCTCCTGTGCGTGCCCCACCTGGGGATCAAACCCACAACCTTTTGGTGTATGGGACAATGGTCCAACCAGCTGAGCCCCCCAGCCAGGCCTGCAGCATTGCTTTTTATGACCGCGAGGCCACATCATTGATCCACCTCCCAAAACTGCTCACAGGGAAGGAATGAAACATTTTATAAGTTTTATAAGCTACATTATTCATACAACTGCTTTTTAAAAGAAATCCTTGTTCCTAGTACACCCAAAACAGAAAAAGGTACCAACACACAGATAGCGACACTCCTTCCAGAGTTGAGGTGGGGCCAGGTGAGTCAGATGCAGATAGGCTGGCTCCAAGCCACCACAAAGCACCAGATGTGGAAGAAGAAACTAAGCAATTAGAGTTCCAGACCCCTAAGACGGAAATACACTTCTTGAAGCCCAGTCTCACTCTCTTTGCCTGAGCTGTCTGTCCCACAGCCACACAGGCACAGAGCTAGGACCTGACTCAGCTCTAACTCAGAAGCCGGGGCTGCACGGCGTCACCTGCCACCTTCTGAGCAAGGAGGCTTGGTGGCTGATTCTCCTTGAAGGAGCTTGAGAAGCCTTTGAGTTAGAACTGACGTTTCTAGACATGTGTCTCCCATACCAGTGCTACGGGCAGCCACGGAGATCTCTTGAAACCACAGATCTGACAATGACACTGAGGCTTAAACCCTCCAGTAGCCTCAAGGGTCCTCAGAACAAAGTCTTCCATCCTCTGTGACCTCAAGCTGCTCTCAACACAAACCTACCTGGCTCCCCAGCCTTCCCTCCTCACCTCTGAGAACACAAGCTTCTGTCCTCAAGTGTGCATGCTGCAGCTTGTCTCCAGCCCTTTGCACAGGATGTCCCCACTGCCTAAAACACTCTTTTCCTGCTGCCCAGCCTCCTTTCTGCTAATTCTTTCTTTTCCATTTTCATCATGAATGTCTCCTCCTCTAGGAAGCCCTCCTGATTATTCCAAGACTGGGTTGGGTGCCTCTCATTAATGACTTCTGCAGCCCCTCAAGGTGCCCATATAGTTTATTATAAATACTCGTTTAATTGTTCCCCTTGCTAACTGGTCCTTGATTTCTCCGGGTTTAGACTGTTTTTCTCCCCTTCCAGAGCCTCTGCCCATCCATACCACCATCACCTCTGTTTAAATGCTTGCAATTGACTCCTCCCTGTTCTCAATCTCTCTACTTCCCCTCTTGTTCTCCTAAGTGGTCTTGAGATGTAAGCCAGATTATGACCCTTGCTTAAGCCCACAGAGCAACTTTCTTATTGCTCTTAGAACAAAGTTCAAAGTCCTAGCATGGACACAGGACCCTCATTTTCAGGCCCTGTCCTCTCAGCCTCCTCTTGGGTTTCTTTTCCAATTCTAGAACCCATCAAGCTGTTCCTGCCTCCGGGCCTTTGCATGTGCTGCTCCCAATGCCTGAAGCATTCTTCCCACTCTTCACAAGATTGGATCCTCTCTTCCTGCCCAGCCCAATTTGAAGGAACACCCCTTCTGAAGCAGATGGACCTTAGACTTGTGGGCTCCGGTGTCTAGTTTATTTATATACCTACCCTAATTGTAATTCCTTGATTTTACCTAATTTTGTTTTAGTCCTAACATTCTGCTCCTGTGTACCTCTTTGAAGCTAGCATCTATGATATCTGAGCATGAGAAAAGCTCAGGCCTATGTCTGGAGGCTGAGAGGTTATTTCTTTATTTTTAAAGGCCCACAGGGAAGGGGGTGAAACACACAGTGGAAGGGGGCAGGGAAGAGCACCCCTGCCCCCACAATTACCTTTAAACAGAAGGAGTAAGTTCGTATAAAATAATGCTATGTGTTCAGGGTCTTGCCTCCTGCCCCGTTTCCAAGGTGGATCTTAAGGGTGTGCTCTTTAAGTAAGAATACGAAAAAGTTGTGGGGAGGAAGGAGGGGAGAAAGGGAAGGAAGGAAGAAAGAAAGGAAGGAAGGAAGGAAAGGAGGGAGAGGGAGGAAGGAAAGAAGGAAAGAGAAAAAAGAAAGAAAGAAAGAAAAAAGATTAAGAGAGGAAAAAGAGAAAAAAAAGGGAAGAAAGGCAAGGGGAGGATTAACATCCTCAGCCCATAATCAGAGCAGCCCCAGGCACCACTTCTGTCCCAAAGCCACCCCAGGCCCCTCTCTGGACTTGGCAGGCTAAGCTTGCTGGTGGGACCCCACCCTGAGCTCAGGCCCTCGCCTCCCTCCTGGACAAGGCTAGTTACACAACCGCCGCTGTGGATGCCGTCCAGGAGCTGCGGTCACATGGGGCAGCTTCAGGGAGGGAGCGCTTCCCAGACCCGGGCTGTCGCCACCGCTGCCCCCCTGCCCCCCTCCCCACCCTGCCCCGTTAGCTTGGCTGGGAGTCAGCTCTTCAGCCCACTGGCTCAACCAGACTGATCCGAGAGTGTTCCCAGATGTGCGCTGCGGGTAATAAAAAGGCGAACTGGTTCCTGTCAGCAGCAGGAAACTCCGGGAGAGCGACCCCCAGCAGCCGCTGGGCAGATGTTTGCAACGTGTGCTCTGGCGGCAGAGAAGGGAGGCCGGGGGCACGGGACAGGCTGGCTGGCTGCACTGGAACTACACGGGGGTATCACTGCACCCCCTTCTCCTTGGCATGGCTGCGGGGTGCAGGTCCCCATGGCATTCCCCTCGCAGGGTCCTGCTCACACGACTCCCGCCCACCCTCTTGACTTACCCTGAGTGTGGATATCCATCTGGCCTTTGGGTGGGCCCTGCACCCGCACTCCCTGCCCTGTGGAACTTCATCCCTGACCTTAGGGAACGAGCTTCTCACAACCCAGAACCTGGGGTTCCTGGGGCAAGTGCCAACCACAGTATTTTGCTCTTGCCCCTTGGCAACAGGAGAGAGCATGTGACTCGGTTCTGGCCAATCGCAACCTGCCATTCTCCTCACCGCGCATTGGGGTGGGGATAGGCATGTGACTTACCTGGACCAAGTAAAATCCTTCCCTGAGATTTTTCTAGGTGGACAGAGAGAGCGAAACGTGCCTCTCGGAGTATCAGACCTTGTGGGAAGCAATGCTAGGGAAGCGCGGCTGCCCACCTAACTCGCTCCGCAGGCAAGGAATCTGGGCGTCTAGAGCTCACGCAGCAAGGTGGTAGCAACGCCTGCCGGCTCCAAAGGGGTCTCAACCGTGCAGCGTCGCGTCCCCTTGATGGCCCCCAGGCCGGCTCCTCAGCCGGAGTTGGTGGGGGGAGAAGGAATGGAAGAGTCACACTGGGCGACCCATTGACCTTGAGTGTGAGCGCGCCATGAAATCAGAGCAACTGGAAGGGGGTGCACAGGCAGCTGCGGCGCGCGCAGGGGCGAGGAGGGAACCGTCCCACGGGGTCCTGCAGGGAGAGGTTTATTTTTGCTTAAAACGCAGACTGAGGCCCGTTAAAGCAGGCCAGCCAGGTCAGGCCCTGGCAAAGCAGCTGAGGGGACCCTGGGTAGCAGAGGGATTAAATGGGAGCAGCCCTTGCAGACCGTCTGAGGCAGGAAGCGGGGCCAAACTGAGGCCAGGCCCGGGAGGAAATGGAGGATTCTTTCCCTCAACCCTCCACCTGACCTTTCGAGATGGCCTGAATCTTTTTCCTTTTCTTTCTAATATGCATAAGCACCAAGAAGCACTTGAGTTCACAGCGATAGCTCATCAACTCCTAGCAACGCCCCCATGAGGTGGGATCTTTGTGTCACTCGCTTTCCAGCTGAGGAAACGGAGGGTCAGAGTGGTGCTGGATGCGTCTGTCCAGGAACGTGACTGCTCACAACTCACAAGACGAAGGCTGAGCTCCGACTCTCCTCACCCCTAGGCAGCAGCACAGTAGCTCCCACTAACAGGACTTGGCTGGGGGGCGGGGTGGGGTGCAGACATACCCCGAGACCCTGGGGGCTTCCCAAGGAGCCCTTCCTGCTTTCCTTTTGCCCTTTTCCCTGGGTAACTCATAATTGCCTCCACCCCCTTGACCTTGTGGCTTGACTGTGGTCCTGCCTCCCTTCACCCAGTCCTTTCTGCTGCCTGCCTGCCTCTTCTGATTGCTAGGCTCCAAGGAGCCATCTGTCCACCAGACGTAGGTGGTCACACACACACACCAGGGTCTGTTTTGGAAAAACTGTGGAAGGAAGCAACGCAACTGCTTCTGATCTGCCCCATAAGAACCACTATTTGGGCCAAGTCCACTTGACTTTCTGGCTTGTGAAGGGTGTCTTGTCAGATGTTACTGGAGCTAGGGTTGGTGAAAGAAGGAGGTGTGGTGGGAATGTTCTCTCTGGCTCCAACCTGGCCCCAGACACCTCTACCTAATGTGAGAATGACAGGTGCAGCCTGAGCGAGGGGGCTGCTGCTGGCTGAGCCCTGGGTTTGTAGCACCTCCACAAGGCAGGATGGTTGACTGGTTAGACCACTCATATTTGGAGGCAAATGTACCTGGGCTTAAACCTTGCTCCCACTCCCCACCCCTCTGTCACCTTATCAACTTAGTTGTGTGACTTCATTGAATTACTCAGCCTCTCAGAGCCTTCGTTTTCCAACCTGTGCAGTGGGGATAATGACACTCGCCTGTACTGAGCAAAGCCTGAATGAGTGAGTTTGGAACAGCACCCACACACTGGCTATTTCATAGATGAGCGCCAGTGTCTCTAAAGCCACCCCCTACTACGCGTGACAACTGAGTCAGATGCACAGGGCCACCTCCCTGGTCCGTCACCTCCTAAGGAGCTGAGGCCTTGAGCCCTGTGAGCCAGGGAGTAGCCCAGGAAGGCTGGGAGTGGCGGCAGACAGAAAATGGAGCAGCCTGACCAGTAGGGTGGGTACCGGGAAGAGAAAGGGCGTCCACAGGAAAGGTGTGGCCGGAACCCCCGGAGCCAGCAGCTGGAAGGAAGGAGTCGCCAGGTGGGCCCCACCCTCGGCAGGCGGTGCCGGGCAGGCAGAAGGCCAGGGCACTTGGCAGGACCAGTCCAGCCTCCGGAGACCCCGGGATGTCCTTCAGGACTGAGGGCCAAGCATTGTCTCTGATTACAAGAGGTTCTGGCCGGTGGCTTTCACACGGGTTCATTGTGTCCCAGGGCCTGTGGGAACGAGCTCCTGCTCCCCTGGCTCAGTGAGGTTTTGGATTGCGGCCCCTCCATCTGCCACTGTCCCTGACCTCAGCACTGCGTGGGATGCAGACACGGAGGAGTGATGCAGACAAGGAGGAGTGAGGGGAGGGGAACATGGATTGAACTTCCATTCATTCAACCATTCATTCAATCTGCAGTAACGAGTGCCCACTAAGTGCAGGGCCTTGTGCTAGCACTGGGGAAAAAGTGATACTTTTTATACCGGCCCAGCCTCCTGTGTGCCTTCTATTCCTCCTTTTCTGACCCTTTGTCAGCGCTGTTTGTCATTAGTGGTTAGAAGCTGGCGTGGGGCCACATCACAAGCCACTTAAGCCGTGGATGCTCCTGGTTGGTACCCAGGCTCTGGAAAGGCAGCCACTAGTTCAAATCCACTTCCTCATCAAGGCCACTACATTCAGTTGTTTAGGTTGCATGTTGCACCAGGTGCCACATCCGAGGGGATGCTGTATACACGGTGGGCCTCTTTATTATTTAAAGAATATTTTAATTTTTATGACAGCTTTATTGCTGCTAAAGATGTCAGTTGCCTCTTAGATGACAACCAAGGAACTTGATCTAACAAAATCGGTATGATGCGATTGTCTTGATTATTCCTACGGGTTGTTATTAAAAGTTGAAATCCCCATTATTTTGTGTCCAATAGTTTCTATAGAATGCCTTATGTTTGGTATACTGTTGTTATTGAGAAATTAATAATGGTATGACACACATCTGTGTTGGAGAACAAGGTGGCTCTTTTTAAGGAGCCTGGGTCAGATCATTCAACTCTGGGAATCTCATTTTCTACATCTGTCATAGGAGCCTAATGGCCTGTCCCGTGTAGAGTGAGCTAAGGGTTCAGGGAGCATGTTGGAAGTCTGCTGTGCACAGTAGGTGTTCAGCAAGTGGTCCTAACGGTTATTCTCTACAACATGCAGCTGTCCTGGAAACTTGTTCTGCAGAGCAGAGACACTGTGGTGCCTCAGTTTACCCATGGTGAAGCAGAGGCAGCTCTCCCCAAGATCACGGATGGCAAAGAATGCTCTGCCTTTACAGAGAGTCCTGTTCCGCCTGCGCTGAACTTCCTAGCCCTTATTTTCTCCAAATTTGGTCCTGCCCAGACTCTTGACCCTGTTTCCTGTCCTCCTCCCTGGACAACACGCCTCGGTACTGGTCGTCATTGATGGGGCCCTCCCCAGAGCCCCCAGAAGCTGCCCAAAGAGGAAATCCTCTTCCTCCTCTTGCAGACTGGAAGCTACAGAATATTTCTTTTGGAAATGTTTGGCTTCCACATTGTAGAATGTTCTAGCCTTGTCAGCCAGAGTCCCTCCCCCCGCCCCCCACACCTTCCCCCTCTGCCAGCAATTCTGGACCAAAGCCATGCTTGGGCCTTACCTCTCCCGTCCCCTGCCCCTCCCACCCCTTCATCTGTGTTTGCTGCAAGGAAAACAAAATATGCCACAGAGCCCAGAAGAACCAACTGGAAATCACCCAAACACGCCTGCCGCTGATTGTTTCCTAAAGTGGAGACACTGGCATAGCAGGAAGATGACAGTCGGTGGACCTCGTGCAAGGACAGGGAGAAATCCTAAGGGCTAGATTCGATTCTGCCTTGGTCTTTGAAAAGAAAAATCCAGCTCTTTATTCATTTAGTTCCCCACCCGCTCCTCCTGGCAACAGCATAATTAAATATTCATGCATTTTCTCCTTCCCCTAAGAAAGTGATAAGTCAGATTTCTGCGCCCACGTAGAAAAAGTGCCCCAAGGCAAAGGGTTGGAGCCCAACTTCAGTTGAAGACAAAGCCTCTACTTCAATTTACGAATGAAAACACCCTTCACCTTTGCTGCTGTGAATTTCCTAGATACACACGGTCAAGACAATCTGAGAATTATGAGGCTCCAGGACCAATTAGGGCTGTTTGTGTTGACGTCAAGTCTGGGGGAAATTTTTTTTTTCTTCCCCTTGCAAGTATTTATGATACTGACAGATGCAACAGGGGGGAAAAAAAGACCCAGAACAGGAATAAGCCTTGTGGGGCCCTGGGGATAAGGCTTCGATGTGAAAAGCAGCCCCTGGTTTTGTTTAAGCCACCAGGCCTATCTGTGCCCCAGTTCTGCCACTGCCGGCATGAAGATGAGGAAAGAGAGCCCTTATTGTGCCCTTAGTGTGTGCTGACACACTCCCAGGCATGTTATGAAGATCAAGCAGTTACAGCCACACAACAAATCAGAGAAGGACCAGGTGCTGATCCCATGTCGTAGTACAGAAACTGAGGTCTCCTGCAGCAAAGTCATTTTCTCAAGGTGACAAGGTCAGGGATTGGGGTCTGAACACCGGCTCTTCCAGCAGCAGAAACTACCACACTGTTTGGAATTCCATCCCATTTAATTCCTACTGGGTGCAAAATGTGGTGGGGTGAAGGAATGGTCCAGGCCAGCTCCTGCTCCTGCTCCTATGGGTGGCCGTCCAGTGGAAGGCAAAGGCCAGCATGCCTTTTCTGGGCATGAAGCAATGGGAGAGGGTCCCCCATCAGGCTCAGTGTGTGATGGGGGCTCCCTGGGATTGGTGTCTGGCTGCCTTTCCCAAAACTGGCCAGAGAGCAGTAGGACCACTATGTGCTTTGTGCCCCTGCAGTGCTCACTCAAGCAGGCGTGTATTTAGCACCTACTACGTGCATGGCACAGAACATGGTGTAAGGTCAGCCTCTTCCACCTGGAGCCCTGGACATATGGTCGATCCCTCTGACCTCAGTGTCCCATCTGGAAAATGGGAACAAGGAAAGAAGCAGTGTTGTTGTGAGGACTCCCTGAGATGAGTTGGCACAGGATCCTTGTGGGTTGAGGCACCCAGAGGTCTTCACATCCTGCCTCTACTACCCACTGTGTGACCTCAGGCCTCCAGTTTAACCTCTCTGCATGCATCTCAGTTTCCTCGCCTGTAAAATGGGATGGTAGGAGTGCTACCTCATGGGGCTTCTGTAAGGATTAAAATGGCTTGTGATTTGTTAAACAGTATATGTATGTTTTTGATACATGGTGTGCTTCATAGTCTAAATTTTGTGCGATGGGGGATGAGGCATTGCACATAAAATCCCTTAGCACAGTGACTGGTCAGCAAATGAGATTGCTATTGTTATTTATTTTTGTCCTGTAGGTCAGTGGGAGCCATAGAGTGTCTCAGAGTAAAGGGGTGGAGGGTTCCACTCAGCAAAGTTCTGTTTAAAGCATATTAGAAGTAAAGATACAGGAGTGGGGACTACCAGCTCATGTAGTGGCTTTGTTTGTAACAAAAAATGCCCCCACTGGGTGACAGAACCCCATGGCAGGGCCCGTGGCTTGCTGGATGGAGCCTGTACCCTCACAGAGTGAAGAGCCTGCCCCCCAGGACCTGGTAGGCCTGGTTGAGAGGAAAGAATGGGGTGGTTGGTCATTGGGGGCTCCCCCTCTGAATTTCTTTGCCCCCCTGGCTCAGCCCCCCAGCGCCCGGGCCCTCCACTGAACAGGCAGCTCTGAGACTGGAAGCCCACGCAGCAGATAGAAAGGCTCCCCAGCTGGCGAGTGTGGGGGTGGGGGAAAGGGGGCGGCTGTAGCCATTTCCTGTGCCCCAACCCCAGCTCGCTCTTTCTCTGACCACATTCTTCCATCTCGCCTTTTTCCTTGTAATGTGCTCACACGTCTTAAGATCTTGATTGTTTTTTTGTGAATGGAATGTAACTTGAGAGCTGCAAAGGAAAGTCTTGGTGAGGCTGTGCAGACGGGATGGTGCCCCTCTCCATGTGAAAGGCAAGCCGGCAGCCCACAGCTGGCAAGATGGACAGGGCCAGGTGGGGAAGGTCACGTTGCCAGCCGGGCCGAAACAGGAGAGGCCAGGACTCCCTCACCCCAGCCGAGGTTTCTGGGCTTTGGGCTTCCTACTGACCAAGTCAGTGCAGGACCACCTATGGAGAGTCTGACCTCTGCCCGGGGTGGGGCACCT
Organism: Noctilio leporinus; assembly: GCA_004026585.1. Lineage (NCBI taxonomy): Eukaryota > Metazoa > Chordata > Mammalia > Chiroptera > Noctilionidae > Noctilio > Noctilio leporinus. The sequence goes on along the minus strand of PVIW01000093.1, from coordinate 313,553 downwards.
GGAAGCTGCGGCCTCTTCTCAGAAGCATCTGGTGATTTCCAGAGGCCTATCCTACACAGTCTCAGCCCAGTTCTTGACACTAAGTCACACTCATTCACTCATTGGTTCAAAAAACGTGAATGTGTGCTTACTATGTACCAGGAATTGCACTAGGCATTGGGGTCCTGCTAGGAATGAGACCATGAGTCCTGTGCTCTCATGGACTCGTGCCTAGCAATTACCACGTGGTTCTGAACATTAACATGGACTGGGGGTTCCTCTGCATGTGTTAATCCTTGCAGCAATTCTAGGAGGATAATTACTACTCGTCTCACAGATGAGAAAATTGATGTCTAGAGAGTTAACCAACTTGCACAAGAACAGAGCCAGCAAGGTTGGACCCAAGTCCTGTTGACCCCTGACCCCAGTATCTAACCACAGTGTTTCTGAAAGCTAAAGTCCAGCTATAGGCAGGCCACAAACCCCATGGGTTGGGGGGGAACTGCGGTGGGGAACTCCTGGCCGCTCCCAGTGGTCAGACAGCACCTGCTTTGTGCAAAGGCCAGGATCCTGCCAGAGTTGCCTCCTTCCCAATGCAGCTAGAGAAGGTGTGTGAATTTGGGGGAATTGTGAAATTTCCCAAGGTTCTTCGCGTCCTAAGCTGAAAGCAATAACTCACCGAAGGGTGAGTGTGAGGATGAAACAAAGGTTATTGTAGGTTAAAATGCTTTGTACTGTTTCTGGCCTGGTACATGTTCAATAAATGCTGCTTGCACAGCGAGCAGCCTGGCCAACAGCCCCCGGCAGCCCCCTCTCTGTGCCCTTTCATTAGACGGCTGCACATTCAAACCGAGAGGGTCCATCTAGGTCTGATTTTGAAGGGCGGAAGGATCTGGGTGATTTTTAGAATGACAAAGAGGCAGCCACCTCAGACCTGATGGTTCGTTCCAGCGTGCCTACCTTTCTAGAGCATGTACTTGTTCCAAATGTACCAGCAGCTGCCCTGGACAGCCCAGGCCACAGAAATAGCACCCAGCAAGAAGATCTTGAAGAAGGGGCCGCAGTTATTGGCTCCAAAAGCCTGGAAAGGTTAAAAGGAATGAATACTCTATACGCTTGTCAGGATTTCCAGGGAAGAGCTCCTTGAAAGATAGGTGGCCCCCACTTCCTGGTCCCTCTCTCTGCTTTTAAATATATAGCTAAATATAGTTCACACACTATAAAATTCACTATAAACATTTTAAATGCACACGTTGGCAGATTTTTTTTAGATTTTATTTATTTTTAGAGAGGGGGGAAGGGAGGGAGAGGGAGAGTAACAGGGATGTGCAAGAGATACATCTATTGGTTGCGTTTCTCTTCCACAACTGGGAACCTGGTCCTCAACCCAGGCAGGAACCCTAACGGAAAATTGGATCAGTGACTTATCAGCCAGTGCTCAATCCACTGAACCACATCGACCAGGGTGGCAGTTTTTAATATAGTCATCAGCAGTATATAATTCCAGAACGTTCTCATCACCCCACAGAGAAACCCCGTCTCCTTTACCATCACGCTGTTCCCCCTCTGCTACATCCTGACAACCACTAATCAACTCTCTGTCTCTATGGATTGTGCTATTCTGGACATTTTACATCCACGGAATCCCACAGTATGTGGGTCCCTGTGGCTGGCTTCTTTCACGTAGTATAATGTTCTCAAGGTTCACCATGTGATCATCTGTATCCGTGCGTCACTCCTTTTTATGTAATAGCTGAACAACATCCCATTGTATGGCTAGACCACGATTTGTTTTTCCGTCGTCTGTTAATGGACTTTTGGATTGTTTTCATTTTTTGGCCATTGTAAATAGAGCTGCGATGAACATTTGTGTACCAGTTTTTGTGTGGATGTATGTTTTCCTCTCTCCTGGGTATAGACCTAGGAGAGGGACGACCGGGTCACATGGCAACTGTTTGTTTAACCACCAGGCTGTTCCCCACAGTGTCCACACCAGTTTCCAGGCCCCCAGGAGAGCAGGTGGGTTCTGGTTTCTCTCCCCAATACTTGTTATTGTCCACCTTTCTGATTCTAGCCACGGGGGGGGGGTGACGGCTGCTCTCCGCTCTTACCCCCCTCTTCTATCAGACCTTCTGAACACAGCCCTTCCCACCCACGATGCCGATGTGCTCTTGTGTTGTTGGGAGCCCCCTGCTGATGGAGACTCCAGGAAATCAGGGCACCCACCTGCCTCGTCCACTGTGGTCCCCCAGGGCCCATCCCAGAGCATTGGCTCAACAAAAATTGTATTGAAAGAATGAATGGCTTCATGAGCACCCCAAAGCATCAACATGTAGACATGAATCCTGAATTCATCTTGCCTTGAGCTCTAAAGGTTTCTCTTTCTCTTTCTCTTTCTTTCTTTCTTTCTTTCTTTTTTTTTATCGTTTAGCAGTCCAAAGAACCATACCCAAATTGGTGTTCTGTGGAAATTTCCAAGTTCTCATTAAGTTCTCCTCTGACAACTTGTCGTCACCTCAGGCCTGGGAGGGCCCTGGTCTCGGGGGTGGGGGCAGGGGTGACTCTGCTGGGCCCAGGCCACTGTTTCCCTCCTGGCGGCGCCCTGGCCTGGCTGAGCCCAGCCCCCCCGCATCTTGGCCTCGGAGGTGGTCATCGCAGCCAAAAGTGGCGGACTGTCAATTCATCAGGGCGGATGCTGCCCTCTGAGAGAGGAAACACGAAAGCTCAGCACTTATTGTTTAAAGAAAAAAAGCTGTGCACAGCCCCGAGGACGATGCTGTGAGGTGTCCTTGTGGAACCACAGAGCCTGCAGGGAGGTCACCCTTTGTTCCCTCTGACAGAGGCAGCTTGGACAGTGGCCGGGCTTTAGTGGAACCCTGAAGTCAGCAGAGTTGATCTTGGGTGCCTTCCCACTTTCCTCGCTCATGTTCCCTGTCCTCCGCTCGCTGCCAGAGAGCTCCTGAGCCAGGGCCGCCTGTCCCTGCGGCAGCACCGGCGCAAAGGCAGCCACCCCTCATGGCGCACTTCTTGCTCGGCCCTGTCAGAGCCGTGTTCAGTCACTGGGAAGGAGGCTGTCTTCCTGCTCGCATCTCCCAGGTGGAGCCTGGAGCAGGTCAGAACTGGTCCACAGCCACACAGCTGGGAGGTGGAGGATCTGGGATTCAACCTGGCAATTTGGCTCTGCCCATCCCCCGAGGTGGATGGGGCTCAAGGAGGACCTTGGTCAATGTTTTTGGGAGTTCAAAACAGAGGAGGACCCTGAGCATGGCGCAAACGTCAGCGTGAGGGGGCTGCTGGCCTCTCCTCTGTGGTGCTCTTTCTCACTCTCTCTCGCTCACTCTCTCTCTCTTCCTCCCTCCCTCTCTCTCTCTGGTGTTAAAGAATTCTTTCTCTGAGTACATACTGTGGTAGCCCTCAATTGGGGCAGTTTTAAAAAATGTTTTTGGGCCCTACCTTGGTAGTTCACTTGGTTAGAGTATCATTTTGATATTCCAAGGTTGCAGGTTCGATCCCTGATCATGACACATATAAGAAGCAATCAATGAATGCAATGAATAAGTGGAACAAAAGGCCCTGGCTGGTGTGGCTCAGTGGACTGAGCACTGGCCTTCGAACCCAAAGGTTGCTGGTTCGATTCCAAATCAGGGCACATACCCAGGTTACAAGCCAGGTCCCCAGCCAGGTCCCAGCTGGAGGCAGGTGAAACACTGTTGTTTCTCTCCCTTTCTTGCTCCCTCCCTTCCCCTCTCTTTAAAAATAATAAAGTACTTAAAAAAAAAAAAAAGTGGAACAACAAATAAATATGTCTGTCTTGCTCTCTCATCAATTAAAAAAAAAAAAAAAAAGTTTCTGCTCTGGCTGTTGTGACACAGTTGGTTGAAGCATCATCCCATAGGCCAAAGGGTTGAGGGTTCAATTCCTCGTCAGATTACATACCCAAGTGGCAGGTTCAATCCCGACCCAGGGCACGTAGGGGAAGTAATTAATCAATGTTTCTTTCTCTTTCTCTCTCTTCCTCGCTCTCCAAAAGCAATTTAAAAATGCCCTCAGGTAAGGATAAAAAAGTTTCTCACTTTGCCAAATAGAAAGTTGTTGAGCTTGCACTGGTTTTCCCCAGGCTATTAGTTTCCTGCTTGGTGAAATCAGGACGCCGTGTGGCAGGCAGGCAGGGGCAGCTTACACACTCAGTGCTGATCTCGTGCTGATCTCGGCACAGACCTCAAACCCTCGCTTGGAGGCTTGAGGTAAAAGGTGCCCGTGTCCCAGGGGGTTGCATCCCTGGCTGCCCTGAGCACTGTTTCCCCCCACCCCTCCACTGACTGGGAGGAGGGCTCACCTGTCTCCCAGGGGATCCTGCCCCTCGAGGCTTGGGACCTGTGGACACTGGGACAGGCTAGGTGGTGAGACACTTGAACTTGGGACTGGAAAACAGAAGTGAGGGGTCAGTAAGCCGTGATGGAGTCCACAGCCAGGTTCGTCCCCTGCTTGTGCCGCACGGGCTGGTGGTTCTGAGCTTTGAGATAGGTTAGCATTTCACTTTCCCCCTCAGTTTTGGGGACCGATGTGGAGTTGCCAACTTTTTATTTTGCCAAGTAAGACATTTTAAAAATACCACTTACAACCACTGCCATTTTGCACCAAACAAGAGACACGTGGCCACCAAAAGCAAAGGAAGTCAGCATTCTTGGAATTTATAAAAAATGGGAGCAGCTCCATTTTGGAGCGTCTATCTTCACCTCTTCCATATTCTTCCGTGTCTTTTTATCTTGGACCGTGGAAACACTAACCGGACCTGCTTGGGTGTGTGGCCAGAACTGGGGGGCCGTGGGCTGGGCCACCTGCAGGAGGAAGCCCAGACCTTGTCTGTCGGCCACTTTTCCACTCGCTGGGAGATGCCCGTCAATTCCATCCTGCTGAGGGAGAAGATCCCAAACTGATGGGCTGAAAGTGCTCGCAGACACCTTTCGCCACTCCGAAAGGTGCCCTGAGTCCCCACAGAGGTTGGTGGTGTCGCTACTGCACTGTTGAAAATGTCACTTCTCCCACTTGCGTCTCCATGAGACCCACACTGGAATGTCTACTTGACAGGTGCAGGCCTGACTGTCCCCAGCCATGGGCCCCGTGCTTAGGAGACTGCTGGGCACAGAGAAGGCGCTCAATAAATGCTTGTCCCGTCATTGACCAAGTCCAAGTACCTGGACTACCATCATCTATTCCACAGGCATAAAAACAAGGCTAATTAACAATAGTGGAATCTAGGTGGCGGGGATATAAATTATATTGTCTTCTTTTTTCCTATTCTAGATAGTTGAAATCTTTCTTTTTTCTTTTTCATTTAAAGATTTTATTTACTTGCTTTTAGAGAGAGGGAGAAAGAGGGGAAGAAATGTCCCTACCCAGAGACCGAACCCACAACCCGGTCATGTGCCCTGACTCAGAATTGGACCGTGACCTTTCACTTTGTGGGACAACACCCAACCAACTGAGCCACACCAGCCAGGGCTAAAATCTTTCTTAAGAAAAAGATAGAAAAATAACAATAATACCAAGGCAGAGTTTATAAGAAACAACCCAGGGGTGCCTGCCATATGCAAACATTATGAAATCATAAAAATTAACCAAAGAGACTACAAAGAAATGTACCCAAATGTTACTCACAGATGTCTCTGGACACAGAAGATGGGTTTTTCCCTCCGTACTGTTTACCAATGTTTCTGGCTTTTTTATGTTCGAGGAATAAAAAATTGTTTAAAAAAAGTAAATATGATACTTTAGGGTTTCAGTTTCCCCATTATCTTTCTCTCTCTCTTTCTCTCTTCTCCTGAGTAGCTGCTAATTGTTCCTAAATTGTCCTCCCTTTGCCTGGGAGGGAGCAGGGCTTTCTTGTTCCTTGGAAATGTTTGTGCTGCCAGGAACCCAGCAGAAGGGAGAAAAGAGGAGAGAGGCGTCTTCTCGAGCCTGGGGCTGGGCTCCCAGGACAGAACCCTGCTGTGAACTGAGTCTTTTCTGCTTATCAGAAAGCTACACAAGGGCTAGAGTGCAGGGTGTCCTGGGGTGGAGGATAGATCCCCAGAATGGCAGAGATGGGCGGGCACTCGGTCCCACCCTCTCCTTGCGCAGAAAGGAACCTGAGATTCAGAGAGGCGAAGCAACCTGCCCAAGCTCACACAGCAGACAGTGGTCAAAGCAAGACTTCACCCCAGGACTTCTGAGCCTTTGTCCCAGAGCCCTCCCCACCCGCACACAGTGCCCCCAGATTTTTCTCTCTGTTCTGTGGACCCAGATAGCAACTACTCCAACCCTTTCCCGACTTCCTGCATCACCAGGTTTTGAAATCATCCCTGGGTTTTTCCAAGGAAAACATATTTTGGTTTTCCTTTCTTTTCTTCTGCTCATTTCAAGAAATCCAAGAGCCCTTTCTAATTGCTTGGTCAAGACTGCAGACAGGCAGTGGGATAAGCCGCAAACATGATCTTGAGCCCAAAGAACCCGAGGCCCCACTGGCCTAGAGAAAGATGGGACATCAGGCCTGTCACTGGTGGTTGGTCAGCCCTGAGTTATAGGAAACATAGGGTATTTGCCAAGTGTCCAGATCCCTTGGGAAAGTCTGAGGGAGTCTATATCAAGCTGCCCTTGGCTGGGGCTTTATTGACTTTGAGTGCCAACAGGGTCCATGGGGAATTGCTGGACAAGGGCCCTTCCAGAAGTGGGACCCTGTAGCCCACACTACATTTCTAGCCTCCCTTGCAGCTAGGTGTGTCTGTGTGACTAAGACAATAGGATGTGAGCACCAAGTGATGGGTATAGCTTAAGGAAAGAAAGATGCCTTTCCTTCTTCATCCCTCCCTTCTTCTGACTGACAACAAGGTGGATGTGACAGCTGGAGTTCCAGCAGCCATTCTGGGCCATGAGGCAACTCTAGGAATAAAAGCCAATAGAGGAATGATAGGGGAAATCTGGGCCTTGACATCATGGAGCCTCACACAAGTCAGAAATACATTTCCATCTTCTAAAAGCCATGATTACTTGGGGTTTCCTTTTTAAAATGTTTTAAAATGCTGCTTATATTTTTTAAATTTTACTTATCTTTAGAGAGAGGGGAAGAAAGGGAGAAAAAGAGGGAGACAAATATCAGTGTGTGAGAGATATACCAACCAGTTGACTCTCACATGTCCCCAACTGGGGACTTGGTCTGGATCCCAGACATGTGCCCTGACTAGGATTTGAACCTGCAAACTTTTGGTTCTCAGGCCAGCACTCCATTCACTGAGCCATAGCAGCCAATGCTAGGGTTTCCTTTTACTTATGGCCACTACTATCCACCATCTTTTGATTGAGAATATGGAATTGCAGTCATTTGCAGAGCAGCTGTAGGGGCCCTGTAATGTGTGAGAGCCTAGGGCAAGCTCTGAGATGAGGCTGCTAATTATTACGTATAATAATAACTGTGACATTTTCCATAGTGTATGTAAAACACTTAGCCTAGTGCCTGGCACAGGGTAGAAGCCCAATCAATGTTAGCAACTATATTGCCATTACAGTAGGTCCCCCTCACCTACGGTTTCACTGTCCATGGTTTTAGTTACCCACTGTCAGCCGTGGTTGGAAAATATTTCGTGGAAAAGTCCAGAAATAAACAACTCCCAAGTTTGTTTGGTTTTTAAAGATTTTATTTATTATTTTTCGGGAGAGAAGAAGGGAGAGAGGCAGAGGGGGTGAGAGACATCAACGTATGATTGCCTTTCACCTGCCTCCAGCTAAGGACCTGGCTTGCAACTGTGACTGGGAATCGAACCAGCGACCTTTGGGTTTGCAGGTTGGCACCTTATCCACTGTGCCACCAGCCAGGGCCCAATTTTTAAATTGGGTGCTGTCCTGAGTGGTGCAATGAAATCTCATGCCATCCTGCTCCATTCCACCCAGGAAGTGAACCATGCCTTTGTCCAGCATACTCACGCTGTATATACTACCTGCCTGCCAGTCACTGTCCCGGTTGTCAGGTCAGCTGTCCTGGTATCACAGTGCCTACGTGCAAGTCACCCTTATTTTACCTAATAATGGCCCCAAAACCACAGAGTCATGATGCTGCCAATTCAGACCTGCCAAGGAGAAGCGCAAGCTCTGTCATAGGCCACAACACAGCGTTTGTAGGGTTTGGTGCTGTCCTTGGTTTCAGGAATCTGTGTGGGTCTTGGAATGTAGTCCCTGAGGATGGGGGGTGTGTTTAAGCCACATACCCTGGTGCCTGAGATACAAAGGGCTGCCCAGGGTCAGAGGGAAGAGCTCGGGTGGAGGGGGCCCCTGATCATGGCCCTAAAGGTGAAAACAAGAAGAGCAGACTGACTAGGTAGTGACATCCTCAGGCACTGTGGCAGAGCGTCATGGATATTATGTCACGTCCCGCTCGCACGCTGACCCTGGCGGAGCAGATGTTCCATCTCGCGGCCAGTGAGGTGGTGGAGCCGCAGAGAGGGTAGGTGCCTCCCCAGGGCACACCAAAGAGCCGGACTTGGACCCTGCCCTGTGGATCTATGGTCCTCCTTCTTGAGGGTCCAGAAAAGGCCAGCCAAGAACACACCAGGGGAGTGGTCTGAGGCTTAGGTCCTGTTCCCTGGAGTGGCAGGTGAGAAAGGCCACGGGGTAGGGGCCTGGGGAGGGGAGAGCCCTAACGAAGCAGTCTGCTGGGCCCCCAAGGGTCCCATTATCCGTGGCCGGACCCTGGGAATGGGGTACAAGGCCCGGCTTTTATTTAAAAAGGAGTTTCCTGCGGCTGCTGCAGCAAATGAACCCAAACTTGGTGGCTTAAAACAACACACATTTATTGCCTTATATCCCGGGGTTCCGAAGTCAGAGGCAGGAGGCAGAGTCTAAGGGGGGAGGGGCTGGTGGCAAGAGACGCTCGTCCTTCCAGGTACCCATCTCGAGGAACTAGGACACTCTGCTGGCTCTTTACCACTCTCTGCCCATTCAAGGCCCCCCGTGGCCCTGGGAAGCACCCTCTGCTTCTGTTTGCGTCCCCCTGTCCCTCCATCCACAGCCCACCTGCGATGACCTGATGCCCTCCTAGTGCATCTCCCCAGGGACCAGACCACCCTGATGCTTTCACCAGGGGACCCAGCTGGGGGCTCTACCCCACCCCAGTCCACTGGGTCCACTCAGCATGACCTTTAAGCCAGACTCAGGATCAGAAGACAGGCCAGGCTGACAGTGGGTCTGCAGCAGCCTCTTCCCAAGTTCATGCACCCACCTGTTGACTTCGTGTCGTCTGAAATGTCAGCCCAGTATGATGAGCTGTTAAAAGCTAACTCTGGCCCTGGCTGGTGGCACAGTGAATAAGGCGCCAGCCTGCGAACCCAAAGGTCGCTGGTTCGATTCCCCAGCCAGGGCACATAACCAGGTTGCAAACCAGGTCTCCAGCCAGGTCTGTGGCTGGAGGCAGGTGAAACGCAACCACACATTGATGTCTCTCTCCCTCTCTGCCTCTCTCCCTTCCCCTCTTTCTAAAAATAATGAAATAAAATCTTTAAAAAAAAAAAAAGCTAACTCCATTTTGGCTGCATTAAAAATGTCAGGGAGGTGCCAGCCTGTGAACCCAAAGGTCGCTGGTTCGATTCCCCAGCCAGGGCACATAATGAGGTTGCAAGCCAGGTCTCCAGCCAGGTTTGTAGCTGGAGGCAGATGAAAGGCAACCACACAATGATGTCTCTCTCCTTCTCTATCTCTCTCCCTTCCCCTCACTCTAAAAATAACAAATAAAATCTTTAAAAATTAAAAATATATAAATAAATTAAAATATCAGGGCCTTGGATTCTGGAAGGGAAGAGTGCCCCGAGCCTGGCATAGTCAGACCCAGGGCGGGCCAGGCCCTCGCAGCCCCCAGCAGGCCCTCTGACCATTGGCTGGACACCCCTGCATCTGCCTAGGGGCACTATGTCTGGACACCGAAGATCCCTTCCCAGCACCATCTCATTTCCTCCCCAAGGAGATGTTATGAGGATGGATGATTACTGTCTCCATCTCACAGATGAGGAAACCAGGGCTCAGAGAGAGTGCTGGCCTGCCCAGGCGCTCAGCTTGGAGGAGGAACCGGACTTGGTCCCCTGGGCAGCAGCTGTACAAGGCAAGGACCTGCCAGCCTGCAAAGGGCTGCACCCCTCCAGCAGCACAAGACTGGGGTGAAGAGGACACTCAGCAAACACCTAACAATAGACAGAGGATGGACTGAGCCCAGGTACCACAGGCGGCTGTGGGGAGAGAGGGATGGACATGATAGGGGGCAGAGGGGTGCTTATCTGGAAAGCAGCTGTGCAGGGAGAACAGTCCTAAAGCAGGGGCAGGACCCAGGGCCACCTCTGAGTGCTCGTGCCCAAGCGTTAAACCGGAATCAGTGTTCCAGGAAGCATCCAGGAGCCCAGATGGAGCGATGTTCCCTGAAGCAGCTGAGCCGGAGTGCACAAAATGCCAGCAGCTGACCCTGGGCTGGATCCTGGACCAGGAAAAAATTGTTTGCTTATTTACTAAAGTGAGGTTCTTGGAGAAAGTGTGAACTTTGAATGGTCTGCAGATTAGGTAATAGAATATAGTAATAGGAACTGATCGTCTGACTTAGCATTTGTACTGTATCTGTAAGAGGCTGGTTTTGGGCTGGGGAGGCATCTGAGATAGTTGGGTAAGGGGGGCATGGGGTCTGCATCTTGCTCAGAAGATAAAATATACATGAAGAAAGAGAGAGAATAATAAAACAAAAAGTAAAATGTTAATAATGGGGGAATGCAGGTGAAGCAGTTCTTGCATTATTTCTGTACCACGGACATCTTTCAAAATAAGAAAAGTTACAAAATAGAAAGAAAAAAGGTCCCTGTCTGGGGGGAAAAAAGAGGCTGGGAAACAGCTCCCAATTCAAGGAGACCCCGTAGTCTCCGGCAGGAATTGCAACGTGTTCAATGCATCCTGCCTTGGGAAAAACCAGCTTTCGGGAACAACAGTGGGGCAAGGGGGAAGCATGGATTTCAAGAGAGAGGGTGTTGGGTGTCAGCCGCATCTGTGTTGATTTCCTGGGTGTGATGGTCACATGAGGGCTTTCAGGAGAATTCCTTGCTCTTCTGAGGTGCGCACTGGATTTGGGGTTCAGGGTCAAGATGTCTGCAACCCCTTCTCACGTGCTTCAGCAAAAACACGTTCATGGGCATGAGATGAGACCCTGTACTATAAATGGGGGTGTGCATGGTGGGGGGCCATGTACTTTTCCTCAACAACACAGACCTCCACACCCTGCAGCCAAGGACAGTGAAGGGGTCTGGGGTGGGTGGGGCTGCGAGAGGCGCCTTCCTCCTCACCAACCTCTGGCCTCTGCACCCCACCCTCCCCATCGCTTAGCTTTTTTCTTTCTGGCCACAAGATGTCTCCGTGGGGCCCTCCTAGAAGGTGGTTTTCATTTGTTAAAGTTTCTCAGATGTGAATTAAACCATTGCCCTTCCTCTCTGACCGCTGCTCTTTCTCCCATCCTGTGTGAGTGCAGATGTTTTCCTCTGGTGCCTCCCCAGGTGTTTTCTGGGGCTTCACTTTGCGGCTGGGCCTTGGACTCCCCCATGAGAAGGTCTCTGCTGCCCTCTGGTGGCCATAGCCTGCAACACAGACCCCACTCTCCTCGAGGAGCAGAAACTTAAAACGGCTTTGCAGGTTTTCCTTATGCCTAGAAGAGAAATGATTGTGGGGCTGGCAAGTCCAAAATTCCCAGGCAAGAGCTAACACTGCAGTCTGGAGGCTGAATTTCTTCCTCTCCAGGAAATCAGTTTGCTCTTAAAGTTGTCCAGGGAGTGGGTGAGGCCCACCCCCATTATCAAGGGGCATCTCCTTAAAGTCAACTGATCAGAGATGTGACCATCCCTACCAGACACCTTCATAGCAACACGTGTTGGAAATGAGTGGATTCTACAGCCCAGCCAAGCTGACAAAGCAAACTGACTGTCACCGTTAGTTACCTGAAAAGATTACATTTTAAAGTGAAATTTTGTGTTCCACCCTGGTGCATTGTTTGTTGGTGGGAATGCAGACCGGTGCAGCCACTATGGAAAACAGTATGGAATTTCCTCAAAAAACTAAAAATGGAACTGCCTTTTGACCCAGTGATTCTATTGCTAGGATTATACCCAAAGAACCCTGAAACACCAATTCAGAAGAACCTATGCACCCGTATGTTCATAGCAGCGCTATTAACAATAGCCAAGTGCTATTGGAAACAGCCTAAGTGCCCATCAGTGGATGATCGGATCAAAAAACTGTGATGCGTTTACACAATGGAATACTACACAGCAGAAAGAAAGAAGGAACTCCTACCTTTGTAACAGCATGGATGAAACTAGAGAGTATTATGCTTAGTGGAATAAGCCAGTCAGTGAAAACCAAATACCATATGATCTCACCCAGTACGGGAGACTAATGAACAAAACAAACAAACAAGCAAAATAGAACCAGAGGCATGGAAACAAGGAACAGATTTTAAGTGTGCAGAGAGGAATGGGGAGGGGGAGAAAGAGGCAAAGAAGGGGAACAATTTAATCAAGGAACTAGTATAGATGACCCATGGACACAGACAACATGTGGGATTGACTGTGGGGGAGGGGAGAGCAATGGGTGGGGGGAGAATGGGATGAATGTAATACAACAATAATAAATTAATTTTTAAAAATTTGTGTTCCAAGTTATTATGATTTCCAACTCCCACTTAAAAAAAAAAACACCCTTGGCCCTGGCTGGTAGCACAGTGGATAAGATGCCGGCCTGCGAACCCAAAGGTCGCTGGTTCGATTCCCCAGCCAGGGCACATAACCAGGTTGCAAGCCAGGTCTCCAGCCAGATCTGTGGCTGGGGGCAGGTGAAAGGCAACCATACATTGATGTTTCTCTGTGTCTCTCCCTCTCTGCCTCTCTCCCTTCCTCTCTTTCTGGAAATAATAAATAAAATCTTTTTTTAAAAAAGGGGGGGGTCAAAAAAAACACCCTTCACTAAGAAAAGGTGTCTATCATGGCTTCCGCATATGTGAAGAGGAGAAGAAAACAGATGAGCTCTTAGCTCAGCTGAACCAGGGTGGGCCAGGAAAATGTTAGTTATTATTGTTATTATGAGAATTACCTGCCCAAGTCCTTAAGAAAGTGGGAGAGAAGAAGATGGAGGGACGGAGGGAGGGAGGAAGAGAGAGAGAGAAGGAAGAAGCGTCAGACCTGAGGGATAGAGTCAAGGCCAAGGATCACATGGAGCTTTGCTCCTGATGTGCAGGAGCGTGGAATGCAAGGCATCAGGAGCATTGTTTGGCTCCAGCAGAGACATAAAACAGGGAGGTGAGAGGGAAATGGAGCCCAGTAGACTCAGGGCACCCCAAAGATGCTAAATTCTGCTTTGAGTTTTCAGGGCAAGAGAAGGGTCCTGTGGCATTTGCAGAGAAGCATGGAAATGTGTGGCGTGGCCAGCACCTCTGCAACACCCCCCCACCCAGGAGAGAGCTCAGGATGGCCTAGATGCTTCTGGAGGGGCAGGGAGGGGGCAGGGAGCTGGAGCAGGACTGAGCAAGGGCATGGATTTAGTGACTGGAGATGGCTTGGTGCTGCTGATGCCAGAGACAGGGGCTGGTAAGTCAAGTGAGAGGGGAGGGAACAGAGAGCAAAGAAAGGCCACTTGCTTGCAAAGTTCTTGTAAGAAGGGGTATAGAGAGGAGGAGGCATAAGAAAGTCATTTGTCTTTCTATGGAATATGTCAGATATTCCATATCTGCATAGAATATGTCAGATATTCTATGCAGGAGAATATCTGCATAATAAGGAGAAGCTGCTTGTGTTGAAGGTGCCAGGAGGAGCCTGAGAGGTGAAGAGACAAAGCAGAGATGCTCCTTGGGTCAAGGGCCTGAGAGTCGCCAGGGAAGGATCTGGGAGCCCACCATCAGGAGGTGCCTTGCGTCTTTTCCGTGGTGGACACTGTGACACAGAGGAGATTAAGGAAGGCTTGTGTGTGAGGGAATTAACCAACCAACCAACGGGATAATCAAAAGCACAAGGTCCAGCACTGATTAGTGTGGCTCAGTGGATTGGGCAGAAGGTCACAGGTTCGATTCCCAGTCAGGACACATGCCTTGGTTCTGGGCCAGGTCCCCAGCTGGGGGTGTATGAGAGGCAACTGATCGAAAGATGTTTCTCTCCATCTTTTTCTCCCTCCCTTCCCCTCTCAAAATAAATATTTTTTAAAATATTTTTTTAAAATTTAAAAGTACAAGGTGCCATTCTTTCTCTCTAGGAGCTGGCCTTGCAGGAAAGACAGGAGGAAGCCCCGTGTTAATGGCAAGTGGGCATAGGCGGAGCTGTGGCACTGGAGAAGGGCGGGGCTCAGCCGGAGAGAAGAGGGAGAGGTGAGACATCAGGGGTCCCCAGAAAACTAAGTGGCTCAGCCTGCCCCTGCCAGGAGGGCGTGAAATGCAGCGAGCTATGGAGTGGCCTGCATGAGGGTCCTGAAGCTGCTGTAACAAATTGCCACCAACTGGGGACTTCCAATGACAATGACTTATCCTCTCTCAGTTCTGGAGGCCAAAAGTCCCTAACGGAAGTGTAACAGGGCCACACTCCCTTTGAGGGCACCGGGGGAGGATCCTTCCTGCCTCTTCCAGTTCCTGGTGTTGCTGACAACCCTTGGCTTTCTTGGTTTGTGGCTACATCCCTGTTGTCCCTGAGTAGAGTCTCTGCTTTCTCTTCTCTAAGGACCCAGTCATTGGACGACAGCCCACCCCGCTCAGTATGACTCAGCTCAGCTACTCACATCTGCAAAGACCCCATTTCCAAATAAGGCCACTTTCTGAGGTTATGGGGGGTGTACAGTGGGGAACACTATTCAACACAGTGCAGCCCCCAAGAGCAATGGAGCTGAGAACGCAAGAGGGATTTGAGCAGGTACCGGGACAGCTGTGCTGCTCAGACCAGGAGCGCAGGAGCCCCTCCCCCTCACAGGAAGAGCCCTGTAAGGACTGGCGGAGTCTCAGGGGGCTGGTCAGAGCCAGCTGGGAAGTGCAGTGGGAGTGTGGGAAGCTGGGGGAGGTGGCCTGGCCCAAACAGCGAGGCCAGTGGGAAGAGGCTGAGTTGTGTCTATACATTACTGGGCTCCTGCGCCTGCCTGCGGGAGCACCAGGTGAGGAGAAGTGAGGGGAGGTGCTGGGCAACCAGCACAGGATGGTGGGGCACCCAGGACCAGCCACTGGGGGCCACAGCACCCTGGGCCTGCATATAAAGAATAGCAGTGCTTTCTGGCCTGTGCCCGGTCCCTCTCACCCTCCCTCCAGGTCATTTCTCCTAACAATGGGTCAAGTAGATGTTGCCACAATCCATGCACCGAAGACTGACACTCAGAGAGCTCAGGGCACTGGCTCAAGGTCACACAGCAGCAATAAGGTCTAGGACTTTGAACCTGACTCTAATATCTTTGTTTTCATATGGGCTGTTTTTCAAGGCTCTTCATTATGGAAACCTCCAGACACAGGCAAGTGAACAGAACCAGCTGAGGAGTCCCCCAGGGCCACAGCTACCAGCATTCTGCCACCTCTCCGCCCCCTCCCCCTCCCCCCACCCGATCTCTCATCACTGTGGGTGGCCACTCAGTTCTTGTTTCTTTTCTGGAGGTAAAGTGTAGATACAAGAAAATATACACATCTTAACAATTCGTAAAATGCATTGCATTTAATTAGTGCAATTGTGTTTGTGCTGTTTTGTTTTGTTTTTGTGCTATCTTGGTTTGCTTACTTTTCTAGCAATGAATGGGTAGTTTTTATAATAAGGGGGAAAACAAATAAAATGATGATGAGAATGTTTAAGATGTTTCTTTGGGCAGATGCCCTGTCTTCTCCATTCAGCTACAAGGCTTGAGACACTGAGATTTACTCGGTGCTTTTCCACGCACCAGTCCTGAGTGGCCAGGTCACCTAGGGCCCTGCCTGCCCTCCCCCAGACCCCTGCAGTCAGCCTGGTGGCCTCCTTGAAGGAAGAGAGGTCAGCACGCAGGACCCCCAAACACAGCTGGGCCCAGGGCTGAGTTCCAGGTGAACTGCCCTCAGTCCGATCCCTGCCACCTCCTGGGGACCCACACACTGCCCTGTTCCATGAGAACCTTCACTTTCAAGAGAGAGTGGGGTCCTCTGTGGGACTCCCCTGAGCAGGCAAGACTGGACAAGCCCTCCTAACCCACTGTGGGGGAAGCTGGCTTGGGAGGGGTTGCCAGGCAACCAGCAGTCTCCTCCCAGGACAGCAGAAGTGGCTGCGTTGCCCAGCAACCAGGTTGCAGCGTCCCTTGAGCCAGGACCTCGCAGCTGCGCCAGCCCTGCCCTGCTTCTCAGGGGCCTGCAGGATCCCTGGGGCCTGTTCTTATTGCCCAAGATCAGGACAGCTGGTGCCTCTGGTCACAATGAACATTGTTCTCTTCAGGTAAGTGGCCCTGTGCCCGTGCTGGGGGTAGGGAGGAGTTGTCCAAGTTTTCAGGGCTTAATACACCCAGACAGGTGGGGCAGCTGGGATTGCTTGATGGGGATGGAGTTGGGGGGGTGGTGACAGTGAACTTCCTCCCATTCCCCACCCACCTCAAGGTGGAGGGAGGACAAGGCTCAGGACCACGGAGGCTTCCAGAATATGGTCTCTGTCTGCTTCTCTGGTGTTACTGCCCACAGCTCTGGGGCAGCCAAATTGGCAGGGACCATCCCCAACTTCCCTCAATCACCTCACCTGGAAAACCCCTCTTCATGCCTCAAAACCCCACCAGGCATCACCCCTTCCATGGAATTGTCTCAACTGCATTCTCTCTGGCCTGGTTCTGCTTTCTTGCAACTCGCTGGCCCCTTACCCAGTTGGCCCCTACCCCAGGCCTGGTTCCTTTGAGGGCCACAAATTTGAGGGTGTCTCTGCATGTGCTTTTTAAAAAACTGCAGCCCCCTGGGCTTCTGGCTCACAAGTCTGGGCTCTGGGCTTGGGGCCTGGGAAACCGCCTGCTTAACTTGGACCTCAGGTGGTTCTGTTGGAGGGGGTCCCTGCCTCCCCTGCAGCAGCTGGTACACCAGGCATCTAGGTGACCTTGAGCAACATGCTTCACTTCTCTGGGCCTCAGCTTACTCATTAAAATAGTGCTGGCAATAGTGCCTTCCTGATGGAGTAATGCATGCAGAGTGTTTTGCAAACTGTGAGGTGGTGCGTGAGTTAGAATTTGTTCAAAGGAGGACAAAGGGCCCTCCTCACAGTTTCCAGCTATAGGGACATGACTTGGCAGGTTGCACAGGGGACTCCAGAACCTGGAGAGAGGCAGCTCCGCCCTGGGGACAGGGGCTCGGGAACTGGCATAGAGGCCCAGGAGGGAGGTGAGTGCCCGGTGCTGTTTAGAGAAGCCTGAATCAGGCGGCCCTTCACCCGTTCCACATACTCTCACCCAACAGCTGCTCTGCAGCGCAGAAAGCTCCCGCCCTAGGACTGGAGGGTGAGAGGAACCAAGCACGTCGGGAAGTGATCAGTGACATGCAAAGAGGACAGGCTGAAGCTTCAGGGCTGGGGTTGGGGGGAGGTAGAGTGGGGGGGTGGGCGGGAGTACAGGCTTTTCAGGGCAGACACGCTACTCTCTGGGGCACAGTGATGGTGGTCCTGGGCAGTGTGCATGTGTCAAAGCCCCCAGAATGTGCAACCCCATGCAAACCACCAGCCCGAATGTAAACTACGGGTGTTAGTCAACAATGCATCACTGTTGGCTCATCTTTTGTAACAAAGGCTCCCCAGTCACACAAGATGTTGCTAGCAGGAATGCTGTGCGCTTAGGGACAGGGTACAAGGAACTCTCTGTACTTCCCACCCAGTTTTTCTGTGGACCTAAAACAGGTCTCCCAGGAAGTTCTTCAGGGTTCAGAGGAGGAGAATTTCAACAGCTTGAGGGAAAGAGAGGAAAGGGGGAGTTTCTGAGGGAAAGGCTAGGGGATGAAGGCAAACTCTGCCAGGGAGACAGGAGCCCCTCTAAAGGGTTGCGGGAGGAAGAAGGCAGGTCTGGAAGCAAACCCGAGCTGGCATTCCCACCGGCCACGGGCCAGCTCCGTGACCCAGCACATCTCCCGCACCTGCCTTGGTGGGCTGACACCTAACCTTGAGCGTTGTCCCAGGGACCAGATGCCACCCAGGAGGAAGGTGATGGGGGTGGTGAGCCCTATGTCACAGCCCAGATACCCCCTGAGGCCCCCACTTCCGCAGGGACAGCCAGGTATGGGTGATGGAGAACACAGTGACCAACGCGGAGAAGTACTTCGGCCAGCTCTGCTCGCTGCTGGCTGCCTACACCCGGAAGACAGCCCGGCTGCGGGACAAAGCTGACCAGCTCGTCCTGCGGCTCATCGACTTCGCCAACACCGAGCACGCTGAGATGCGGGCCACTGTGAGGAGCCTGGCCGAGGACCTGGCCAAAGTGCAGGATTACAGGCAGGCCCAGGTGAGTGGCGTCGCTGAGGACTCGGCCCCAAAGCCACAGCTGGCTTCGGAAGATTGAGGCAGCCCCTCAGGGTCACGGCCAACGGACATCTCCTTGGGGGGGGGGGGGGTGTATGTGAGTGTGTGTGTCACACCTCCATTTGTGGGGCTGTGAGCAGGAGGCTTTTTGGAGCTGGACAGCAGTGGATGAGACAGGAGGACCCAGGGAGCCAGCCCTGAACGTGGCTGCTGGGCGCAGGGCCCTGAGTCCCAGGCAGGAGGCACATTCCAGGGGCCCAGAGGGCCTGCAGAAGGGACAAAAATCCTGGGAGCTGGGGCTGATGAGATTGCAGCGTGTTGAGAAAATAATTGCAAAGAAAATTCTCCTGCCAGCCCAGAAAACTCCTTTCAGTGATTGTAGAAAAGAACAGAACAGCTTTTTCATTAAATGAGCATTAAGCCAGACTCATGCACATCACAGGAGATCTGATAGTGATGGAAAGACAGAAGCCTCACCCCTGTACAGCCAGGCACTTTCTCCAGACAGGGATAATAGCCTCAGGTAAGGGTCACGGCACCATTGGTCACACAGGATCTTCTAATTCCACCTGGTAATTGGGTGGCCACCAGTGTCAGTTAATGGCCTCCAGCCAAAGGAAAAGGAAGTCACACTTCCAGGACAAGAGGGGGTTACAGCTCGGAGTGGGGACCAGGGTGAAGACACCCTTTACCCCGACCAGATGCCAACCTCCTGGATATTGACATTTTAAAGACATGACTGCCACTTCTGGGCATCAAACCTGCAGGAGGCTTCTTTAGTTTTTAAAAAGGTTTCTATGCCTCTCAAAAGGATCAGAAGGATAGAGAATAAATCCACAAGGACACATTTTCTAAAAGAAATGTTTTAAGGAAAGAGAAGAAGCAGTCCTTTTCCCTTTCAGCCCCAGGGAACATTTTTTAAGATCTATGTTTACACTTACAAGGGTCATAAGCCTCCATGAAGGAAAAGGAAGGGGCTCGTGGGACACGTAGCTCCCCTGGCCCATCAAACAAGCCAGATTTGCCGGGAGCCCACCCTCGAGGCATCAGCCTCACCTGGAAACGTGTTAGAAATGCAGGTTCTCAGGCCATGCCCTGGCCCTGCCGAGTCAGAATTTCTGGGGTGGTGCCCGACAGTCAGGGCTCTCGGGAGCTCTTGGGGGGCATCCCTAGGCCTGCTCCTCCAGGGTGACACTTTTTTTCATTTCAAATGAAGCTGGGCCTAGGGTAAGCCTTTAACACTAGCTTTAATTGTGACAGTCATTGATATTACTGATACTATTTATTGAAGCACCTTGGCACATGGGCACTGGGGCCAGGGGTGTGGGGCATCCCTCTTGCTGATCCTGTGTGTTTTTGGAGGCTACACATGCAGTCAGCTCTGAATCCCAGCTATTCTATCTTCCAAGCAGGTTTCTGTAGTCTCCCCAGTGAGAGCCTAAGGCAGTTTGGAGAACTAAAACAGCAACAGATCCCATTCTTGTACATAACCCTGGATGAGTAGTCATTATACCCATTTCACAGGCAAGAAAACGAGGCTCAGTGAGATGAAATGTACTGCCCAAGCCCTTGAGAGGTAGAACTCTAAGGGTGAGGGAGGGCATCCCATGCTCGCCTGTCTGCTGCACAGGTGCCACCTTGCAGCTCTGCGCCTGCTGATGACACCAGAAATGCAGGCTGGGGGCTGTGCAGTCTCAAGGCATCTCCCTGGTTCTGTCCACTGATTCTCTGCATGCCTGTGCTCCCCTAGGTCGAGAGGCTGGATGTCAAGGTGGTCACCCCCCTGAAACTCTACAGGGCTCAGATAAAGGAGACTCGGGTGAGCAGGGCACCATGCTGCGGTGGGCAGTGTTTGGGGTGGACGTTTGGGGTGGGCCACGTAGGAGCCCCAGGAAAGAGACCTTCTTCCTTTAGGCTGAGATCAAGAAATTCAAACGTGTCCAGACTCACGAGATCAAACAACTGGAAAAGTTGGAGAAACTGAGGCAGAAGTCGCCTTGGGATAGACAAATGATTGTATCCTTCCCTGAAGTCTGGCCTGGGGCCCCTGGGCCGGGGTGACCAGTGGTCACTGGCGCCCTCTGGTGGAAGCTTCTGGTTAACCTGGCTCCTTAACTGCATCTCTCTCAGTCCCAGGTGAGGGTCACAGGTCTGTCTGGGGAAGGTAGAATCGCAAGCAGGTAATGAAAGACCTTACAGAACAGTGAGGGGAGCTTTTCCCTGGGCAGGTATGTGCTAGGCTCAGTTCAGGAAAGTCAGGGGCAGGGCGGGGGAAGGCGGGGAGCAGGCGGCTAGGAGCCCTGGATTCTGTCCACCACGGACACAAATCGGCAGGTCAGGTCGGCAATCCATCCCCTTCTCAGGTTACCTACTTCACGCACCAGCTGGGCACTCCTGGGTGAGGAAACCCAGGCTAAGAAGGATGACTGGCCCAAGGTCACAAGGGAGCTAAAGGGGCAAACCTCGGGAACTCAGCTGAGGGCACCTAGCTCTAGCATCCAGATCCTTTTGTGCCTGGGTAACGTTGGGTCTCACATATCAAAGGAACCAAGGAATTAGTTAATTAAGGATGCTCCACATACAGGAATTAATTATTGTCTAAAGTGGAGCACCTGTTATAATAATAGCTCAGCAGGTACCCACTGCTTAAGTCTTACAACCCTGCAAACTAGGTCTTATCTTCATCCCCAGTTTATAGGCAAGAAAATGGAGGCTCAGAGAGGTTTAGTGACTTGCATGAGGTCACACAGGTAGCAAGCAAATGGGTCCACACAGTGCCGGCCCCTTTAATCATGGTCCCACTTGCAATTTCTTGGATGACCAAATTGGCAATAGATCAGGGGTGGGGACAGGGTGGAACAGAAGAGCTGGCCTACCAATAGGACAAGGAGACAGAGAATGATTCTGAATGGAACCACTCCTGATACTTTCCATCTCTGGGGCAGGTGGAGACCAGCGTGCAAAAGGCCTCAGGGGACACCAGCCGTACCACCCACCAGTTGGAGGAGATGGTAGACACCTTCCAGAAGCAGAAGCTGAAGGACCTGCAGGTAGGGGTGTCTACCTTGTGTTGGAAGTACTGAGGGCTGCTTTCTTTGTGCCTGTGTGTGTGCACTTGTGCAAAGACTGTTCACACACGTGTGTGTGTGTGTGTGTGTGTGTGGTGAGAGAGAGCACATGCCCACCCAGCTCCCGGCACAGTAAATCCCTGCCTAATCCAGGCTGAGGGGGTAGGAGGCCGGCTGCTCAGGGCAGTTGTCCTTCCCAGCTGGCCTGCTCGGATGCCAGCATTCAGCAGCCCTGCCCCCTCAATACTCACGCCCAGCTCCCCAACAGGAGAACTTGGCAGCTTTTGTCTCCCCCAGCCCCCTTTCCTTCCACACAAGGACCCACAGGACTTGCCCTGACTTCCTCTTTTTCTCCACGAAGCTCTGAATGCACAGGTGCCATCCTCCTTCCCCCTGGATGATGCCCCAGTGCAACCCAGGACCCTGAACCCAGACACCCGCTCTTATAAGACGACTCACGACCTTCAAGTACAAGCTGGTCACACAGGTCCCTGCACCCACTTGACTTCCCCCTTCTAGTCCATCTTCCAAATTGCAGCCTCAAGGATCTCACTAAAGGCAGCTCCAATCTGTCACTCCTGGGTTCAATGCCCTCCCATGTCTCCCCTTTTGTTCCAAAATCCTCCCCAAGGTTCTGAAAGCTGCAACCCAGTTCCCCCAACCCCCGACTTATCGTAGACCCTCTACTCCAAGCTCAAGTGCACCAAGCCACTTAGTACTATAGGTCCTTTGCACAGGCTGTGTCCTCTTCCAGGAAGACTCTCATGTCTCAGGGAGTCACCTGGCCCCCCAGACTGGTCCAGCACCATTTTTCACACACTCTGCTTTGTTCCCTCTGGGGCACTTAGCCCAGCAGGACAACACAAATTATATCTTTAATTTACTCGCTCACCTAACAAATGTTCAGCACATACCTACTATGTGCCAAGTGCTATACCTGAGGCTAGGGATGCCATAGCCAGCAAAACAAGGCCCCCATCCTCATAGAGTTGACATCCCACCCTGCCACAGGCCCCCACCATGCCGGGTGCCATTCCTCAGGGGTGGAGAATGGGGTGGAGCCCTCGCCGTTCCGTGCCTGCCTCCCCTGCTGCATGTCCACAGGGCAGACCCCCTGCCTGTCTTGTCACCTACTAGGTCCTGGGCACCAGGGCCAGGGCCTGGCACTTAGCGATGCTCAGTAAATATTTGGGAAATGAAAAAAGGAACAG
This sequence comes from Noctilio leporinus, assembly GCA_004026585.1. NCBI lineage: Eukaryota > Metazoa > Chordata > Mammalia > Chiroptera > Noctilionidae > Noctilio > Noctilio leporinus. The sequence goes on along the minus strand of PVIW01000093.1, from coordinate 290,801 downwards.
ATGCATGAGTGAGTGAACTGCGGTAATTAGCACTAGAGCATCTCTGTTGCACGCGGGACTTGGAGCCACCAGCCGGCTATTGTTAGGCACCTGATTTGAGGCGTGCACGCAGGGCTCTGAGGCGGCAGCACGAGGTTCTCAGCCTCCCTCCACGTGAGGGGCCAACAGAAGCTACAGTTCTTTAAACTTCCGGGGTCAAGTTTGCAAGAGACGCTTTACCAAGCCACTCCTTAAAAAGCCCTCAAAGTGTTAAGCAATAAAAACGCAGAACATGAACTAGCCATTGCCACCATATTGGTTTTAGCCGCACTTCTGATAAAACGGTATTTCCACGAGAGCTCTCCAGCTCCTGTGAAAGAAGGTAAGTAACCGGGCTCACGTACCTGAGCATGCGTCCGAAGTCACCTGGAGGGCTCCGATCTGTAGGCCTGTCCCGGATTCCCATTCTGTGCGCAGGTCTGGGTGGGCTGGAGAATTAGTGTTTCTGACCAGCTCCCAGGTGGGGCTGGTGCCCGTGCAGGGAGCACAGACTGAGAGCTAATTCTCAGGGTGCTGTGAATGGGGACTGCCTTGTCCCTGTGGTGCAGATGAATAAACTGAGGCTGGAGAGCATGTCCTTCCTCAGGCCCTGTGCCAGGAAGCTACTGTCACCAGCACTGCCTGCCGGGGGCAGGAGGGGAGGAGGCAGGTATTTCCAGCAGCCTCGGGAACCTCTTCTCTTCCTTCTCCCATGCTGCCTTGCAGGCTCCCTCTGGCCTGCCTCCCCCAGGTGGTTTCCATGTTACCTGAATCAGTGTTGTATTTCTAAACTGCAGGCTCCTCCCCAACAAAGGAGTCTCTTCTTAGGCCTGGCATGCAGTAGGAGCTTTTCTAGGCCCTGCACACAGTAGGTGGTCCCCCTGAGGCCAAAGGGGCAGTAGGAACTCTATAAAAGCCTACTGAGCCAAGCTGATCCATCTGGTCAAGAGAAGCCAACATCAATTCTGTTTTAATGAGCTACCTCACCATGTTGTGGGGCCTCTGGGCTGAGCAATGTCTGCCAGTACCACCCTTCCCTCTCCCAGAAGACCCACTCACAGCCCATCAGTGGCAGAGGCTGAAATTTCAAAGTCATCAGTCTGTCCTTGAAATGAGAAGAAGCAAAGACTGAGTGGCTAAGCCCAGGGTGACAGAACTAAGGAAAGGAAGCCCTTCAGAAAGTCCTCACTAAGAAATGAGACCTCTACATTTCTGGAATAAGCCCTGTGCAGGGCAGACTTTGAATGGGAATGCATTATCTGTTCAAACAAATTAAAAATACCATGGACCTAGAACCTGTTCCCATAAGGATGACTAACCCCGCCAACCCATAGTTCAAGGGTGTCAAACTCATTTTCACAGGGGGCCACATCAGCCTTGAGGTTGCCTTCAAAGGGCCGAATGTAATTTTAGGACTGTATAAATGAACTACTCCTTAACAGTTAAGCAAGCTGGGCTGGATAAAACAAGGTGGAGGGTCAGATTCGGCCCTTGGGCCATGTGTTTGCCACCTGTGCCCTAGTTTGTCCACATGCAAGGGGACCCCAGAACTCTCCTGACAGTGTTGCTTACGTGACTCGCACTTCTCTCCCCATAGAAAATTTTTTCAGACTTTGTGACCATTGAGCTGGCATTCCATGCCAAAGCGGTGGAGGTATACTCCAGCGCCTTCCAGACCCTGGAGAACTATGACCTGGAGAGGGACCTGGAGGTAGGTCACAAACGCCACACCCCAGGCTCAGCTGGGCAGCTTCGGGTTGAATTCAACTTGGGTTCTCTTTTGACAGAAACAATTTTTGTGAACAGCATTTTGTCATTTTTATCATTTTGAAGACTCATTCTGATGATCTATTTAAAACATCTACCCGTTGGTGCCAAACCTAGAGGTGGGGGATTTCCAAACAATCTCCATCTGGAACATTGGCATGTCCAACGTGTTTAAACACAAGCCAATGAATCAACAATGACTAACAGCCTCTCCAGGCTGATGCTTGATTATCTGGATGTTCACGAGGTGTTTGTTACTCCATCTGAACTGATGGAAGTCTAGCATTTGCTGTCTCAGTGATGCATAACACATGGCATCACACCTGATGGTGTGAAAGCCTATGACACCCACGCCACACCCAATGGTGTGAAGCAGCAATCCCTTGTTGTGATCACCTTTTGTGATTCTGTGGCCAGTGAGCTTGGCTGGGTGGTCCTCACCTTGGGTCTTTCATCAGTTTTCAAACAGTCAGTAGCTGGGGCTGGATCCCTTTCCAAGGCTTCTTCTCTCATGTCCAGTAGTTGATGCTATCATCTGGATACAGGACATTGCATGGTATTTGCAGAGATCATGCAAAATGAAAATGTGGACCTTCTGTTCAACAATCATTAAGAATTTCAAGATGGTGACAGAGGGTTCCTTCTGAGCTCAGGGCCCAGGACAACTGCAGGGGCCACACATACACAAATCCCACCCTGTCTGGGTCCTGACATGACCTCTCCAAGTGGTGTGGGCTTCCTCACAACATGGCGGCTGGTCCATCCCCACTCAGAGCCAGAAGGAAGCTTTATATCACCTTTTGTGACCTAACCTTAGAAGTAACTTAATGTCACTTTTGCGGCATTCTAATAAGTGAGTCACTAAAGTCACATTCAAGGGGAGCAGAATTATATTCCAGCTCCTAAAGGGAGGCATGTCAAAGAATGCCTCTGACCCTGGCTGGTGTGGCTCAGTGGACTGAACACTAGCCTGTGAACCAAAAGGTCACTGGTTGGATTCCAGGTCAGAGCACATGTCTGGGTTTCAGGCATGGTTCCTGGTTGGGGCCAAGTGAGAGGCAACCAATCAATGTGTTTCTTTCCCTCTCTTTTTCCGTCCCTTCCCATCTCTCAAAAAATAAATAAATCTTGAAAAAAATTAAAAGAATGTGTAGCTCTGATGGGGGCTTTTGTGCATTCATCCATCTCTGTGATATTCCTTTTGGGGTAAGAGTGATCTCTAATTTTCCTATGCGACTCTGGATGTATTACCTGGCCTCTGTGGGCCTCAGTTTCCACATCTATAAAACAGGATAATAATGCCCACTTACCAGGATGTTGTAAATCATGTAGAATAATGAACAGGAGGTTCCCTTACAGGTTGGTGCTGGTGGGGCTCACGCAGTGTTAACTGTATCCCACCATCTTTCCACTCCCACCCCCTATCTTTGTTTCCCGATTGGCTCTAACCTACCTGAATCTCTCCACGGCAGGATTTTAGAGCCAAGATGCATGGAGTTTATGGGCATTACAACGCGCGGCTGCTCATGGATACCACCCCTTCCACAGCTGTGCCGTGGTCTCTCTCCGGCCAGGTGAGCACTGGGGATGGGGCTGTTAGACCTGAGACAAAGTGAAATGACTTGGGGGAGGCCATCTGAGAAGAGGGGTTTGAAAGGAGACACTGAGAAGCCTGACCTGGACTTGCCTGGAAGAGGAATCAATCAACAGTGGAACCCATTGGTGCAGCCGCCACCTGTCCTGAGCTCCCCCTAGAGGCCTGAAGCAGTAGTGCGCACTTGCGTAGTGAGGCCTCAGGGCGGTCCTCTTCTGCTGGACCCTGCCACCTCGGTGGGTTTCAGAAGTCAGCTTTCAGGAAAGTCACGTGGCGTATATACTACATGTAGCCTCACGAACCCAGCGAGACCTGTGATCAGGCAAATTTATATTTCTGCAGGGAAACCTCTTAGTATTTAACTAAGACTTGAAGCAGCCTCCTGCCAATAGGGTAGGTTCAGTCACCCAGTGGGTGGGGACGAGGGGGAAGTTCACCCCACAGTGTGTGGGGGGCAGGCGGTGTCTCCTGGCTATCTGAATAGCTCTCTCCAAAGGCAGTGGAGGCAGTATGGCCCCAGCCAGGATGACTGAATGCGAGGCCACTGCTCTCAGGCTGAGTGACCTCGGGGAAGTTGCTTCACCTCTCAGTGCCTGACATTCCTCACCCGCAAAGCAGGGCTAATGACAGCACCTCCTTCAAGGGCTTGTGGTACTAGGTGAACAAATCTACACAAAACACTGAGAAAAGCCCCGGCACTTCTGGCTGTCATTATTATTAATGCCGTTGCTGTGATGATGATGATGATGATGATGATGGTGATTATTATTTAGAGTGCTCAGAGCACCATCCAGAGCCAGAGAAAAGAGGAGGAAAGTGAGGACGACTCCGCTGAGGAGGACCTGGAGGACAGCAGCGGGGGAAGGGGCAGGGACTCCATCACAAGGACCAAAACTCTCCGGTCAGAAAATTAGGGGCCAACCCTGGAACCCTGGGGGCATGCTGCTGTGTACCCTCAGCAAGTCCTGTGCCTCTGAGCTTCAGTTTCCGTTTCTGTACAACAGGGACAATATCACTCACCTCCCAGTTGCTCTGGGGATCTGTGTGCCCAGCATGTCTGGTGTGTAACAGGTATTCAATAAACGGGGGTGCCTCCCAACCTGACTCATGCTGACTCCCATTTCCCACGCATGACCTGGGGACTCGGGCGTTTAAATCGTGTGTGTGTGTCCGTGTCAAATTTCCCTCTTTTTGTAAGGACATCAATCCCGTTGGAGCAGGGATCTGTCCAATCCAGTATAACCTCATCCTAATTACAAATAAGTCTTTTTCTAAATGAGGGCACATTCTGAGGCCCTAGAAGTTAGAACTTCAGCACGTAAGTTTTGAGGGACACATGATTCATCCTATAACACATGAACATGGTGTGCAGGGATGACCTTGGGTCTGGGAACACACCACAGAAGTCCAGGGAAGTGGAGGAGTGATGCAGTAAAGGAGAATGTAGATGCATGATTTTCTCATCAGCAAACTGGGAAACACAAGCTTGCCTCGTGGGATCATTGCAGGATTAATATCCTCACTACTCTGATCTTCATTACCCGAAATCCAGCTCCATGGTACCTCCTTGGGCAAGCCCACTGTTGGAGTCCACCCAAGACACTCCAAAATTAACTAAAACATTCTATATTTTCTACATAACATATAAAGTAACATTCATAGGTTATATTATATATTACACAGTCACATTTCTACCATGTATTTTATCTCATAACTTCCCACTGTAAGCATATATATGTGTACACACACACACATGTAAATATACTCCTTTAAAACTTCAGCTGTGCCCCAACCCCACTGATAAGTTTCTCAAGGAAAATAGCCTTGTTTATTCACCTGGTGGTCCTGGAGCCTGATGGTCTCTGGCACACATCAGGCTTTGGTACCAAGAATTCTTTCCCAGGCCCTTTACAGCTCCTCAGCTTCACTGCCTCCCTCGGTTTAGGCTGGAGCATTAGAACGTGGCTGCTGACTTTTTACAACCAGGGAAAAAGAGAAAGTACAAATATTTCACAAAGTGTATCTGTCAAACCAATACATCGGAAAGGACCCACGAAGGCATCCTATATTAGGAACTGTAATCAGTTTCCATTTACAAACCCCCAAACCCCCAAAAGCAAGAGGTGAGCAGCTTGGGCTCAGAGAAAAAGCAGGATGGGGATGCCAGCTGGAGGGGCTCAGAGGCAACCTGGAAGCCCTGGGCGGAGGCAGACCTGGGTGGGACCCCCCACCCCACCTGGTGCCAATTCCAGGCTCCTTGTCATTCAGATGAATGCTCCTTAGCATTTTCCCCGAGGCACACACACCTCTGGATGAGACCCAAAAGCTCACCCTAAATGGTGAAAACATCTACTTAACCCCGGAAAACGCAGCTGATATCACTAAGAGCCCAAATTCCATGAAAAGTCCTCACGGACACGTGAAGTCACAATTACACAGACTTTTTTCATTAAAGGTAATTTATTTCAGTTTCCTCCTTCTGACAATCTGAGGTGCAATATATAGACATTCTTTTTCTTCCCAGGAAGAAATGGTGCTTGATTTAGCACTGTTCTGAGACCCCAACCGCCAACCTTTCTCAACCTTAAAATACAGCGTGTAGCGCCACCTAGTGGGACACGAGGTTGCGTAGCTGGGACATATGAGACGGGCACCACTGAACTCAATGATGGGTGAGGTCTGGACCGCACGTTGCGTCTGGGGCAAGCCAGGGTGAAAGAGAAAACAGAACATACACATGAAACCATCTCAAAAGCCCCTGGAGAAGCCACACTTTCTAACAAAGGTGGCCGATGAACCATGTTCTAACACATTTCCATGTTTTAGGGGGATCTGTGTCTGTTGTTCGAATTTCTGGCTTTTTCTAGCATTCAAATGTTTGGTTTGTCTTTCTCAAGGCATCCGTGGGAAGTGACAGTCCCAGGCTCACTCATGCCCTCCCAGGCAGGGGAACCGAAGCCTCTGTTTCCAGCCCAGGAAAGAGGTCAGGGCCCTGAGAGTGTCAGAGCCTCAGGGTGGATGATGCCAGTCGACCACTTCCCCTTTCTCTTTTCGCCAGCACATGGCCCAGGGCCAAGGAGGGCGCAGGCATAGCTCCCCCCCCGCCCCCCCAGGACTGACCCACAGGGCAAAGGGGACTTCCCAGCAGGAGCCCTCTTTCTAGTTCAGGGGCAAACGCCAGTCAGATGCAGCTCGGAGGAGCCTGACTTGGCTTTGGCAAAGCCTGGAGTCTGCAGGTTAAGCCAGATCTGGTCCCCCACCCCTCCACTCATGGCAGGTGCCCTGAGAGAGCTGTGTGTAAGTGTTGGACAAAAGGGCACACCCAGACCACCCTGACTCTCTCACTCGCTGGCTCCTGAAAATGGTGCATGTCCCATAGTAACCAAGAACTGGGCGCTGGGGTTCTGTCCCACTTGAATCCTGGGGACCCAGCCAGCTGGCCGCCTTGGATACACTGCCTAACACGAGGCTACCCAGGACATGGGGCAGGAGCACCCTGGGGTGCTCCTCCCATCACTCCTGAGGAGTACAGGATGCGTGGGCCCTGAAAGGGAGGCCCAGGCCCACCCAGGATGAGATCCCTAGAGAGACTGTATTCGCTGAACGCGAAGGATTTGGAAATGACTCATCCATCGGTCACCTGGAGAACCAACGTGTCTCACGGCCACAGGAGGCTACAGACATGCTGGTCCTGCCTGGGGTCTGAATGTCCACACTAGTCAATTCAGGGTACTTCTAGCCAACACAACTTCCCTTTACTGTGTCACTGGGCAGAAAGCTTTTCAAGTAAACCTCATCCCCGAGAATCATACAAAGAAATAAATAACTTACAGAAAAGCAGACGAGACAGCTGAGCTGTAGGAGCAATAGTTTAAGAAAACCAAAAGGCTGGGTGGGGGCTGGAGGAAGTAAGAATAAGCCTTGGAGCTGAGGGTCTGTAGAGGCCCTGCCCGCAGCCTCCCCTGCACTGAGGAAGGTGAGAGCAGACTGGCCTGAGGTCTGCAGGCAGGTAGGGTGTGGCGTGAGGGGGCTCGTGCCCCCCCCCCCCCTGAGCTTGGGGCTGGGTCTTGATCCCTCCTGCCTTCTCCCCCTGCTTTCCAGCCCCCGCAGTGTGGGGCAGAGGACTCAGCCCCCTGCTGCATAGTTGTCTTAAGTTTTGGGTCATTTGGTACTCAAGCTGCCCTAACCCCGGCTCTACCTGGGTCCTCCCTAATGAAAAGGCCAAAGGTCAGGGTGCAATAATGCTCAGGAAGGCCAGCCTACGGCTGGTGGCCCTGACTCTGGTTGCGGGCACCTGGGTTAGACAGAACCTGTGGTTCCTGGGAATGCTGTGCTTTTCTCACCGGGGACTCCCGGGTAGATTAACCCACGTGAAACGGTCCGTGGAAGAGCAAGCCTCAAGCTCTTGCCTTCCTGCCACGGCAATGAACCCCACGGTCTCACTGGGCATGGAAAGGCCAGAATGGCCTCCATGTGCCCAGGCCTCGCCGGGTTAACCCGAACACCCCTGGCTCTCATCTGGGCACAGAACTTGGGAAGTGGACTTTCTCTAGTCCTTCTGGTCATTTAAGAGTTCCGTGGCCCACTTATTTTTTCTTTTGGCAATAGAAAAATCCTAGTCTACTCCACTTCACTGTACACATGACACAGCATCGGAATTAGGCGCTGCTCCCTTTGGTTGAACACACACGTGCACACAGCGACAGGTGCTGTCCGAACTCAAGCATGACCCCCCTGACACATCCAGCAACATTGCTCCTACTAGAACAAAGGTTAAAAACATACATGGCCCTGTTCCCTAAGCGGGGAACTCTTTACTTGAGAGAACTGTCTTTTGGCTCACTGAGGGACAGACCGCAGAAAATCTGAAATGCCACAGCTAATGACAGGACTTCAAAACTCCCAGCTGGGGACACCCCACCTACTGGGGCTGGAGATACTCCTCTTGGGTACGATCTGCCGCTTCCTGTGCCGCATGGAAGGTCCTGAGTTTCTTGGAAGGGCTACCACAGCGACCTTTGCCCAAAGAGATGTCCTGTGTGTGCCTGCCACCATAGGCCCCGCACTGGCCAGGCCCTGGAGGGCAGAGACGATGTCACGGGGAGGAGAGTGGAGCACCAGTGAGGCCAGCGGCCAGCCTCCACACTCCTCCAGGTGACACTGGCCAGAGGCATCTAAAGTGAAATAGCCAAAGGCCGCTGCCCGAGGGAGACAGAGCAGCCTGAGTCCTCCTTGGCACTGGTCACACAGTCTCTGCCAGGGTCCCCTTGTGGGGCTAATCATGACAGGCAGCACCTCTGGGGTCAAACTTACTCTCCGCTGAGGAGCTGCATCTATGAGGACAAGGAGTGAGCAGGTAGGTCAGGGAGGGGGTGGGGGAAACAAAGCAACTCTTGCTTCCTCCTTCAGCTGCTATTTCAAGAGACCTACTGACAAAAAAAGAAGAAATCTCCAGATCATTCATGAAGTTCAAGTGCTTGAAAAAGCCCAAGAGTCGAAGCTGCCTTTCCTTCCCCAGGCTGTGTCCTCCCACCCCTGCCCACCGGCACCCCTGGAAAGTCTCCAGATCTGCTCTTCTTCCTCCTGATCTCAGACTGAACCAAAGCTTCTATATGAACATCTTATACACACAAGGATGAGTCATTTGGGCACATTTAAGTCTTAATGCATTTCAACGACCTACTAAGAAATAACTAAGAAAGCCGAGTGCAAGCTAAAGGGAGGGTCTCCACACAGCCCTCTGGGGGCCTTGGACACACCACTTGGTACATCCCTGATTTTACAGAGGGAGCGGGGAAGGGAGCAGCACATCTAGGGGTCATGGTTGAATTTTTTTGGGGGGTGCACTTCCTGGAAGAGGCATTGGAGGAGGAGGGGTCCATCTGTCCATCAATTCAACGTTCTCTCTCCAAATCTATTCATTAGAGACATGCAACATCTTTGGGACCCAGTAATGGGACTGGGAGTGGGGGACATTCCAGCCTGCATGACCTATCCCTGCACATGGCAAACAAACAAGAAACATAGCTGTACTTTATCTAGTGACATTGCCAGAGAGGCTGATCACACACACACACACACAGAAATGGGCCTGGTTTCTGAAGCCCTGCTTCCCAGCTCTTTCTGCTGGTGACATTTCACACCCTGCACTCAGGCTGTGCCACGATTCATGGCACCTCTCTTATGATTATCCAGATGTGCGTTCAATGGCTCAACCAACACCTCCCCTTCTCTGGAACATTCCAGGGAGACAGTCTACCAGGGAAACCTTTTCAGCACTGGCTGGGGAAGTGACTGCCAGGCATGTACTTGCTGTGCTCAAGAGGAGAGAGACAGTCCTGTAATGTGATTTCGAGTTGGAGGAGGTAGTAAGGGAAAACAGGACAGGAGGATAAAGAGAGGGCCCCCCTCCCCATGAGCCTATTTCAGGGTCAGTGCCCAGGAGAGCCGGGTGGGAGGCAGAGGGAACCAGGCTGACGTATTTACACTGGTGGAGCCAGCACGCCCCATGCTGGCAGGTCAGACTTCTGCTTCCTTGGGTTAGTCTGCTGCGCCTGATCAAATTCAGGGAGAAGGGCCACACTTCTCAGGCACTGGGTGTGAGATGGGGGGCATCGGCAGAGTCTGCAGGAAAGAGCTCCACAGGGCTTGGGCTGCAGAAGGTAAGGGTGCCTCCCTGAGGCTGCCAGGCGGTCCACCCTGAAGGCGCTCCACTGACAGGCCTCACACAACTGCCACCAGGAGCTACCTGTGCCTGGTGTCTGTAAACCTGACCCATATTCTTCTGTCTTTTCTGAAACTGAGAGCAGCACGGTTTGCTTTTAGAAAGAATGGCTGTCTTGCTGCCACTGAAGAAGCCTCTCTTCTGTGCTGTTCTGGGGAAGGCAGCCGATGCTACTCCCAGGGAGTGCAGAGCTGCCCACTGACCGAGTATCCGGGCTCCAGCTCTGCTTCTGCCGCAGACCTTGGGCTCCCCCGCACAGATGCCTCCCGCCTGCTCCACACCGCTGACTGCGGCCAGGCCCTCTCCCGCCCTACACGGGGAGGTGTCTCTCCTCCCTGAGGTCCCTGTGACTCTATTCCTGTCACACGGAGCAGGGAGCCAGGAAAAAGCCAGCACCAGCCATGGATCAACACTGAGAGGACCCCTCTGCTCAGCAGGGACCCCAACAGTGGGAGTCCCTGCTGCCCCAAGCCTGGAGGATCCCAGATCATCACCCACGATGTCCTGTGTCATTGGCTTGTGCTGGCTCACAGCTGCCCTTCTCTAGGGCCCCACGTGCGCCTCACCCTCGCTCCCCGCAGGAGGCTACGGGCAGACACTGCCCTGGGCCCGCCCAGGCCTCCCTCCTCTTCCTTCAGTTCCTGACACGTGGGAGTACAGACAGTCACCTCGTGCTAGCCACTAAATCCCAGGGACACTTTGGCACGTGAAAGGGGGAGCAGACGTAGGCAGAGGGACGGTGGGGAAGACGGGCAACCAGAGTCTTCTAACCACTAGTTCTGGGGCAGCAAGGAGCGGCTCTGGGTGCTGCCGATGACATGCAGGGTCGTCAGGTAGGGTGACAGCCAGTCGCTGGCCCGGGAGAGCGGTGAGTACGCGCGGTCCTCTTGGGGACTCTTGGGCGGTCTCCCGAGGCCTACTCAGTGGCCATCTGCTCGATGTGGTCGCTTAGAAGCTTGCATTGCTCTGGAAGGGAGACCAGTGTTATCTGGGGGGAGGGAGATGATGGCACAGACAGGCAGGTCCCGCTCTTCTCACTGGGGCAGGGACAAACCAGGACCTCATCGGGAGCAGTGAGTGTGGGATTCTGAAGGTGTGCGGTGACACAGCCGCCGGCCCACAGGCAGCCCGTCAGGCATGATCGTGCATGGCTGTGTGTCTGGGAGGGGGCTCCTTGGAATGGGGGTGCCTCATCCGATGGAAATGATCACAGGACAGAGGCTGGCCCCACAGACCCTCCTAGAAGCTGGTGGAAGGCACAGTGTGGAGAGACAAACTGTCCTGGGAGCCGGGCCAGCATCCTGGAGATGGCGCAGGGGCCACATGGCGGGAGAGGGGACGGTGTTCTTGAGCTTCGCTGGTGTGGTAGGAGCTTCTAACCCTCTCCCCACTTCCTGAGGCCATCCTTTTGTAGCTCCTTTATTTTGACTCAGGATTAAGGGTTTTTTAAAAGATATTGGTCAATCCAAGTATACATTTAAGTGAAAGGCTTTGGAGGCCTTGAAGGAACACCATTTGTGGCAGATGGGGTGATGCATGAAGGGGGATCAGCAATGTATCCCCCTTCATTACAGAAGCCAGAAACTCTAGATAGACTCCTAAACCCCCTTCCCACCTTCCGGAGCGCCCCACCCCTCTCAGGACAGCGAGAATGAAGAAACCAAGGGAGGCCATATAGTAACCATCTAGAAGGATGGGTAACTTGTGGTGAGTTTGACCATTCTCAAGTTCAGAGCCTGACCCCCTGACCATCAGCACTGAGCTGGCCAGCTCCTCAACCCTGGGCAAATGCTGCCTGGCAGAAAGGGATTTCCAAACAGCACAAGGACATCCTGTGCGCTAAAGCAGACACAGAGGAGGGTGACCTAACCCGAGAGTTCAATGTCCTCTTCCTCATTAAAATAGGGACAATCCTTTGAGCAAAGGGGAGCGTGCTGGCCTGCAAGCATTGGTTCCTAGCTTGCCAGCCCGGCTCACCTCAGGTCGAGACCCACCTTCGTCCAGGTTGCCGATCACGGCCTGCTTCTTCAGGAAGTCCTTGCACAGCTTCTTGTTCAGCCCGAAGGCCAGCATGTTGTGAGTGAACGTGCTGGAGGGAAAAACACCAGTGAGCTAGCGCCCCTCCTGCCTCCCCAGGGACAGGGACCTGGGACCTGGGACCTGGGTCCTTCTCTCCCAGAGGCCCCGTGGGCAGCCAGCCGGCCATTGTCAGACAAAACTTAAAAATAAATCGTTCCTTTGCCAGACAGTCCACACACTCACTGGGAAACCACCCGCTGCCAGGAGTGGGCATAGGAGGCAGGTAAGTTAGGCACTGGAGTCCAGGTCGAATGTAAGGAATCATGTGCTCTGAGCTGTTCCAGGATTCACAGTTATAGCTACCCCATGTCACAGATGCATGACATTGTGAGGCAGGAGTGTCCTCACCACCTCTGGGTGTCAGTGTCAGTGCCTCTGCCCTGCTTTTTCTGTGGGTGACATGGGTGTGGCCCCCAACCTGTCCCCCTGCCTCTGGGTCATGGAGGGCAGGGGATTCGGCCCCCAGTGCTCCTACCCCAGCTGCCCGAACGTGATGTTCTCGTTGAACCGTAGGCTGTCGTCACGCTCCTCCTGGGTCATGTGGCACCACTTCTCCCTGCAAGCACAGGTGACAGGGGAGGGTGTTTGGAGTGCCACCACGACCCCAGCCACAGGTCGCTCCCCCGTCCTGACCTACAGGTGTCAGACGTCCCAAGCAGGCCTTCCTCATCGGAAGCGTATGCTTGGCTTTTACACGCAGCCCACCAGAGCTCCACACTCCGCCCAGGGGCCCAAACACGCCTATTTTACACCATCCCTCCTAAGATGGGAGATCCACGAGCTCGTCTACCCCTGGAGATGATATGTGCTTAGCAGCTACCTAGAACATTCTCTGGGATGCCACCCCCCTCTCTCTCTCTACGGTTTAAGGATGGGAGGTCACAGTCCCATTCTGCAGGCAGAGAGATCTGCAGAGGAAAGGACACTGTGGTGACTGTGGGAAGCGGACGTCCAGACCACGGTGAGGAGGCTTTCAGACGCGAGCTGCAGCCCCAGGCCTCACTGGCTTTGGTGGCCCTGGCTTGCTGGTGAGGCAACGGCCCCCTGAAGGCGACAGTGCCCAGGAGGCCCAAGGAGCAGGGAGGCAGAAGGGCCCTTCGCCCACACTGTCCAGTCAGGCAGCCTAAGACGGTCATTTCCCACCCCCGGCTTTCTGCCAGCTGACACTGACTCTCCACTCGCCCACCCAGAGTGCAGGGACCAGCCTCCCTTCTCCCCTCAGGCCCCACCCAGGCAACTGTAACCTGTGCTCACCATGAAGACAGCACAAAGCCTCCAACACAGAGCATGATGTCCCCACAAGACAGGAACATGGTCTGTGTGGCTTTCAGGTGTGACTAAACAGATCTGCCTGCCTGTTTTCCATGGGGAAATACTAGCGAGCACAGGAGCTGCAGGGGAGGGTGGTCTTTTGAGTGATATTGATTCTGTGTTCCTGCATGGCAGCCTCCCGTTGGCTCACCGCAGCGGGCTGTCTCCCTACTTCCTTGTCCCTGGTAGATGGGTGACTGTCCCACCCCGTGCTACTTCATCCCCCATGCATGCCCCCTGCGCCTTCTGGAGAAGAGTGCTACTTGCAGGAGATGCAGATGGTGAGAAGTCATTTTAACCTATTTCCCTTAAAAATTCAACTCTGGATGATGAGTCTGACTAAAACAAGATTCAGAGAAAGATCAAAGAAAAGGGAGAGAGGAGGCAGTATGAGGGACGAGGGGTTGGGATAATGGAGAAGCCAGAGGAAGAGAAACAGAATCGAGAACATCCACACCGCACCCCGGTCCTGGCCCCGGGACACCCCTGCTGTTGCTGCAGCTTATGGGGGGGGGGCATGGACACCAGGGGCACGACAGAGGCAAGGAGAAGGGCTGCTTCCAGGCTCCTCATGCCAACGACAGGACACCCATGAAGATACGCAGAACATGCTTCCAGACTGTATAGATCCACTATACTGATCCCACCTTCCCCAGTAGTCACCCTTGGGATTATCCTGGTACAGAGACGCCCGCACCACCACCAGGACCATGGGCGAAGCTGCGGAGAGGGCACCCTGTGTAGCACGGCAGCCTGACCCCACTCCTCCTGACCACGGGAGAGGGAGGTTCTTTCACTGCGACCAGGGGTGATATGACGGGCACCTTTCATCTAACCGCTGAAGGAAGAGGTGGAAGGCCATCAGCCATCAGTTGATCGGGGGATGCCTACAGTCACATCAACCTGAAAGGAAGTCCCACACCTGATACCAGTCAAGGCCTAAAACCCACAGAGGGTGGAGCATGCACCCAGATGGCTGCAGTGGGGATCCCCTGAGGAAGGGGAAGCCTGCCCAGGCCAGGCTGCTCAGTGGGTTGAGACGTTGTCCCATGAACCAAAAGGTGGTGGGTTCGATCCCTAGTCGGGGAGTGTGCAAGAGGCAACTGATCGATTCCTCTCTCACATCGATGTTTTTCTCCCTCACCCTTCTCCCCTCTCTTAAATCAATAAAAACATATCCTCAGGTGAGGATAGAAAAAATGGGAAGCCTTCTGAAATGGAGGTGTTTCTGCCTAGGAGGAGAGAGAGGGCACTGGTGGCACCCTCAGCACCTTACCAATGAGGAGGATTAATGGTGGAGGCATGAAGGTGCCCTGCGGTCAGAGCCAGCCCTCCCACCCCGAATCCTGAAGCAACACCTACCCCTTTTCTGTGCACAGCCTGGGTTATGTTTGGGTGTCCCAGGGGGCAGGGTCTGAGATGTGATCAGACCACATCAGCTCTGAAGAGACACCTGGAAGGCCCCGAGGCTGGCCTCTGCTCTCGGGTTCAGCACTGGCCAGTGGTGGGGGTGGGGGTACAACTTGTGGGCATTGGCTGTGATGCTATGAGGCCTCACTCAGGGAAAGCTGGTTCATCACCCCCACCCAGAGAGACTGTAGGAACTCAGGGGGCTTTCTATGAGAGCAGATACTGGTCATGCCTAAATACTCCTTTTAGAGCCATAGTAAGGCAGCAAAAGGAACAAGATTTCTCATAAAACAATGAGCACTAAAAATACATCACTGATTAAGGGAAGCATGTTTTGGCAAATTTCCACAGGGGGGAATCATTGTATCAGAAATGATATTTTGAATAGGTAGGCCTTTAACTCTAAAAATATACTACAGAGGATATCCAACAAACACAAACTTCAAATAATAAGAGTGAGACCCCACTGTCGGCTGTCAGGAAATAGCCTGGGTCTAGGCCTTCCTCTTTGGGGACCCCACACACAGGCTCCCCATCAGGCTGGGGGAGAGAGCAGCTGTCCCTTTTCCGTGACTCCCTAACCTGCGGTGGTTGGCGAGGCCTTGGCAGACCCCTATATCCTATATACCTCTGGGTGTGTGACCGCAGAGACAGATCCTCTGCAGCCACCAACAGCCTCCAAGCCAGGGTTCCAGCGTGGCCCAGGTGAAGTAGGGGGAGAGGGCTTGAGGTCTGCCTGGAAGGGGCCTGAGTGGCCCGTGAAGAATTGATTTGCTCAGAATTGGAGCTGACTTCCTGGACTTCACAGCTCTTTCCTCTCTGAACTCCCATGGGACCTTCTGGGAGGTCTGGGGTGCTTTGCTTCCTATTTTGAAGGGCTCTGTCCTTGGAGAGCTCTCACCCCTCACCTGCCTGTCCCAGCACAGGGCTTGCCTCCCAGGGACACCCTCACCGCTGGCAGCCAGCGCTGAGTGGCACCTGCGTCTGGGCTCTGGCCTCCCGCCCACCCTGAGGTGGCCCTGGAGGGAACCCCGGCACTGTAACATGAACAAAGTCACGTGGACACACACCTCTTCTTCTCCTCCTCTCCAGCATCCCCTCTGGAGCGGCAGCAGAAACAGGTCAACAGAGGAACATGTCAAAGTCATGCAAGATATATGTGGATGGAAAAAGAGAACAAGCGAAAGAAGGAGGGTTATTACAGGCGGAAACAGAGAAGGACAGAGCGAGATAGAGTATTTGAGATCCGTCTGGTTCCTAGGAGTCTGAGAGCTGAGCAAAAGAGGAACCCCATTCCCCTATGAGCATCTGAGCATTTCCTTCTGTTTCACTTCCCGGCAGTAGAGTTCTCTCTAGAGTCCTTGGGGAGAGTGCCAGCATCCTTTTCCCACACCACGTGCTCCCCCTGAGTCCCCAGGAAACACTTGGGGTTCAGGCAGGCCATCTCACTCCCGTTAGGGTTGGTTGCCACCCAAGCAGAAAACTTTCATCTGAGAATCCCCCGTGTGCTAGTGGACTGAAGACTTAACCGGCAGGATCTGCTCTCTCTCCTGCCAGGGACAAAGGTAAGGGGTCTCCCAGTTAGGGAAGAGGGAATTGATTTTGTTAATGAGGAGAGGCTCAGAGCCTTCAAAGTCCCAGACGTGGTGAGGCCGTACGGTGGGCGCCCAGGACCAGGAGGGCTGCGGCCTGCCCTGCGTAGGCTGTACGCAGCAGGTGGCAACCTTAGCTCACCATGACCAGAGAGAGAACTGAGCAGGAGCCCCATGGCATCGGTGCCAACCCCTCACTGCCACCACGTGCTTTATGAAATGGTTCCCCCAAGCCATCTTATGAGGTGGTCACCGTCAGGGAAGCAGGGAAGGGCTGCGAACCAGAGGCGCTGAAAGCAGCAACTGCGTTTCTCCAGATAAAGCAAAGTCTGAGGGTGGCAGCCAGCCCTGCACCCCAGGATCCTGCAGCAGTGCCTCGTGCTCAGGAGCAGGGTTTCTTACAGTGATCCTGGGGGTCCTGATGGTCTCATTCAGGGGGAGTCTGCATTTCTTAGGAGGGTCAGGCCAAGTCATGCCAGAGCCCCAGGACAGGAAGCGCTCATGCAAGCCAAGGAGCCCAGCCGCCCACGAAGCTCTGTGCCCGGCACTCAGGCAGCTTGCAGGGCCCAAGGCCAGAAGGGGTGAAGGAGAAACTGACACGCAGACTCCGCCATTCTTCGCTCTCCTCTTCAGGACAGGAAAGGAGCGCTCTCCGGGGTCCTCTTCCCCGAGGAAAGCTGGCCTAGACTTTGCCCCTACCTGGTCGTGGGGGACCGCTTTCTCCTCTCACAGTGGACAGCATCAAAGAAGGCCGCGTTCCAGAACCTCAGCGTGTGCCTGCGAGACAGAGACACACGTCACTTCTCTCCAAGCAAGGGGCGATGCGCAGTTCTGCCCATGTGAGGGATGTTTCCCTCTACATCTGGATGATCTTCTAAAAGTCACAGGGAGATATGGCTGAGAAGAGAAAACGAGCGTGAGCCACTATGCAAAGCCAGGTCCCTCCCTGGAGCCCCTGGCCAAGCATCTTGGCAGCATCTGCACATCCCTCCCCGGGTGACACTGTGGGGAGGCTGGTGAAGTCCCGGCAGGAGGGCGAGGTGGAGCTGGGGAACCCTGGATTCTTCAGGTCAAAGCTGAAGTCACCATGGACAGGACGCAGACGGAGCCCTTTCCTGCTGCTCCATCTCCCCTTAAGGCTCCCAAGAGAATGCAGGGGGTTCGGAGAGACCAGCTTTTCTAGAACAGGTGCCAGTAACATACACAGGAACCTGGCAGGTACAGGCCATATGCTGAGAGCAAACACGTTTACAGGGACACACAGTAAGAAACGCTCCTTTTAGAGAAGATCACGGGTCGGCAAACTACCGATGTGGTAGGTGGGCCAAATCCAGCTGCTGCCCGTTTGTGTCAATGTTAATAGGAACACAGCCCCATTTGCACATGTTGTCTGATAGCACAGTTGAGTGGTTGCCCACAAAGCCTCAAGTGTTCACCACCTGGCCCTTCAGGGCTGTTGTCCTGTTGCAGGTCATAAAACAGCCCCCATATCAAGGCTCAGAGGCGCTGAGCTAAAATCACGGGACAGGGGTGACAGGGGCTGGTCAGTTTCTGCTTTTCCCTGCTTCTTCCTGAACCTGGCCCAGCTGAGGTGGGGCCCCCCCACGGAGGCTTCTGGACAGCTCCAGTCCAGCGCTCTGGGCATACTCCTCCCACGGCCCTTCTCCCACAGCGAGGCTGTGACCTTTGAGGGGCACATGTCTGACACCCTTTGGGTCTCGGGTGCCAGTACACAGCCCACTGTAACTAAAATCTGGTGATGGAGACGCTTCAGAGGGAATAGGGCCGCACAAGCAATCATCACAGAGTAGGAGAGAGGGCAAAATTCCCCCTGACCATTAGCCTCTCACTTCAACCACAACATTTTCTCTATAAAATAGGTTTATTGGGATATAGTTCACGTACCATAAAATTCGCTCTCTAAAGCATGCAATTCAGCAGTTTTTAGTATATTCACAGAGTTGTGCAACCATCACCACTATCCATGTTCAAAATGCAAGTATTCTCATTACCCCATAAAGCAAGCCTATACCCATTAGTAGTCACTCCTCCTTCCCCATTTCCCTCAGCCCGTGGAAACCACTAATCTAATTTGTCTCCAGGGGTCTTCTTGTCCTGAACATTTTATATAAATGAAATCACTCTCTCAGCAAAATGTGTTCAAGGTCCTTCCATGCTATAGCAGGTTTCAGGGCCTCATTCCTTTACACGGGCAGATAATACTCCATGGCACAGGTACATCCAATTTATGTATCTATACATCAAATGTCCATAGAGATGAATATCCAGACTGTTCCCACCATTTGGCTATTATGAATAATGCTACTATGAACGTATATACGTAAGTTTTTGCTTGAGTGCCCACTTTCAATTCTGAGTATATTCTTAGAAGTGGAATCACTGGGCCAAAGGGTAACTTTGTGTTTAACCTTCTGAGGGCCTGCCAGGCAGCGTCCCAAAGTGACTGCCTCATTTGACAATTCCACCAGCAGTGCATAAGGGTCACGACTGCGCTGCATCCTCACAACCCTTGCTATTGTCCATCTGTTTAATTTTGGTTATCCTTGGGGGTGTGAGTGACCCCCACTTCTGACGAAGATGAAGGCGCAGTGGCTGCTGCCCCACAGGGGCGAGGGCGGCCTTACCAGATGGGCTGCTGCTTCAGGTGCGTGTACAGGTAGATCTTCTCCCCCTTCCTCTCCTCCTCTGGGCTGCACACAGTGACTGTGGGAGGGTGAGAAAGACTAAGTGTGGCCCCAGGTGCACCCACGTGCTGGCAAACCCCATGGCAATGGCACTGAAGCCACTGCTTCTGCCCAAAGGCCATAGAAATGCTTTTCCAATGCCCATGGGCAGTGATGGCGTTCCTCATAGCTGGCAAGGATCCTCTCTAGGCAGGGGTCCCTGGAGGCTCCTGCACCCCCAGGGTTACTTCCCTTAGCTTCCCTGGGATAAGAGCTGAGTCCCTGCATCCTCTCCCTAAAGAAGCGGCTATTCTCAAAAGTTGAGCACAAATACCCGGGAGCTGAGAGTGACTGGAAAGCCCTACAGCAGCACCTTGTGTTACAAGGCCGGAGGGGAACAGCGTAGCCCCAGGGCTGTTAGGAATCTGCTGGCTGGTGCTGCAGTTAAAGCTGGGCTGGTTGAAGGCTTCCATGGCGACCTGGGTTACGGGGACCGGGCAGCTGGGAGGCACTCACCAGTCTTCTGTGGCTTGTCCTTGGGCTTGCTCTCATCCTCGCTGTGGGAGAGAAACCATAGCAGTGACCTTGTGACACCCCCCCCCACCCCCTTTCTCAAAGAAACCCTTTTACATTACTGAAGCGGGATTCAGTGTCATAACCAATGTGTACATTTAATGTGGTTTTCTCTAAAAATTGCTTTCTATTAAACCAATGCTACATTGATTGATGGACAGTCTTAGAATTTAGGCTTCTTTGTGCTGTTTTCTCTGACTTCGAAACTATGTGGACCAGAAAAGAAATAAAGCCAAATCATGTGGTTGGAACCTCCAGGCCCCTGGAGGTGACAGCAGGGACCCCGAGGTGGCCAGCACCAGCACCGGGTCCGGAGCCGTCTTGCTGATGCACCCTTTCCTGGAGAAGCTACAGCTGCATGTCAATAAACAGAACATTTGGGAACCCTACAGAGTTCTGGGGGGCAGGGAGTCAAGCTGGGCTGGCAGCTGCACTTCTCGGGAGCAGCTCTGGGGTCCCAAAAGTTGCCAAGGTGACCAGAATCTTCTGATACTGGGCCAGGGCTTCCTCAGCACCTTGAACTTAATTTGACCTCTGCTGCTTGTCACACCTGTGTGCCCGCCCCTCACCACAGCCAGACAGGGACATACACCAGGCCACACTTACTCATTTTTCCTGACCAGGGGTCCCTTCAGCTTGGTCTCCAGCCCCCCAAAGAAGCCCTTGACGTTCTCCGTCTTGGCCGATGTGTTCTTCAGCAGCCGCTCGGCAATGTCCTTCTTCTCCGCTAACCAGCTGTTGGCAGACTTCAGGTAGGAGTCGATGCTCCCTGCAGGCTTCTCCTTGGATTCGCAGGGAAGCAGCTGCGGTTTACCTAGAGACAGAGGGGAAATGAGAATCGTATTGTGCCGTAGCTCAACAGAGGGTGCAGAGGAATGTCTGTTAGCTGCTGGAGCCGCCCTGGTGCAGAGGGGTGAGCTCCTTCCACAACAGCTGGGGCACGGCAGCAGGACGCCAACGGCTGAGGTGCCCCAGAGAAGACCTGAGCCTGGGTGCCTCCTCTCTCAGGGCAGTTACTAAGCACCGACTACAAGAAAGAGGCCAGCCAGGCGCCACATGCGCTCAAGAAGAAACAGGCAAGGATGGAGCCCCAGAGAAGCACACTAGGCAGAAAGGAGGTGAGCAAGGTACACACACAGTGAGAGCGAGAGGCAGAAAGTAGTAACATGGTAGTGAGGCCAAGGGCTAGAGGACGATGGAGGGAGGAGTGGTTCCCCGTGGTGGGAGGACTGTGCATTCCAGACAGGCTGGCACCACGACAGGGTCTGAAACAGGAGGGTGTTAGATGAGGGAGGTAAGAGGGGGGTATTCTGGGGGAAGGAAGAGTGTGAGTGGAGGCACCTTTCTAAGGGCAGCATATAGACATGTAGGCCAAGACGCCCCCTGGACAGGCCAAGGTACCCCCTACAGGTAAGAAGGCCTCCTACGAACCAAGGTGCTCCTGCTAGGCCATGTCATCCCCTTATAGATCAAGGCACCTACCAACCAAGACACCCCCTACAGGTCAAAGGTGACCCCTTCAGACCAAGATCCCCCTATAGGCCATGACACCCCCATAGGTCAAGATAATGAGTACCTCCTTCCTACTAACTGAAACTGCTCTGTGTACAGATCTGACTCAGATAAGCAGCACCTAGCTGTTCTTTGAGAAGGAGGCACCACAGGTTGGATGAGGGGTTTCCATCTGACTCAAAGGCAGCCGATGAGTGGCCCAGCATCCAGAGCCTGCCCAGGGGTGGTCTGGCTGAGCTCAGGTAGTCAGATCAGCTATGCCAACAGAACCGAGGGTCAAGGAGAGGATGGCTATGGGTGACAGGAGAGGACAAAGCCAAGTTGCAGCAGACAGGGATACACCACAAGAGTGAACCCATGGGCATGAAGAAAGGGTGCCCTGACCCAGCTCTAGTTCACCTGCGGGCCCCTAGCAGCCTTCTTATGGTGGCCTGAGACTCTGTTGTAGCAGCTTAAGACAGGGAGTCCTCACACTCCAATGTCCAGAAAGTTCCAACAGAATAAGCTAGGAGAGCTGTCAGAGCCTCAGCATAAAGTCTACACTCCTCATGACAGCATCTCTAGCCCACCGTTAGGAACATTTTCTAGCCTAAGGTCCCAGGTTGCTCCTTTTACCTTCCTTTGACATCAGCCCTGCGTCATATTTTACTAAAACCTAAAACTGGTGTCCTTACACGCAACAATCCCTATGTCTACCATGACACGTCCTGCTGAATGTGTTCTTTTTCTCACTTCCTATCGCCAGCGTGGTTTCCTTGGTACTGTGGACAGTCTATGACTTGACCCACAATACAGGCTGTGTCGCCTCCTGCTTTTGGAAGCTCACTCCTTGATAAGTTCCTCCCTAACATCAGCTTTCGTTGTCTTCTGGAAGCCTCCCAGCTTTGCCTTCATACAGAAAGAAATCCTCATTTGACGCCTTGTTAGAAGTTGGTAAGTCTTGAGCTTCCAGGTTTGCTCTCCACGTAAGCCACAGTCCCCTGTCTTACCGATGTGGTAGTAAGTGAAGCACATGGTCATGAGGTTCTTGGCAGGCCCAAAGTCATCCATCTGATGACACCTGAAATGAGAAGCAAGGTGGACTGGCTACATAACCGTTCCATTTGATTTTCTTACTGAAAATTCATGAAATAAGACCAGAATATGTTGCAAACATGCCTAAATTAATAGCTCACTCTCCAGAATGCTACATAGGAGAGGAAACAAATAAACAAAAATCCCCTTTGGCCTAATTAGGAGAGTTATCCACAGGCACACACTGGGGAATGGGTCTGATTCTGCTCCTGGCCTCTTCATTTTCAAGGTGGAACAACCAAGGCCCAGGAAGCTCAACCCTACATACAGGAGCAGTGCCAGGACTGAGCCTCAGGTCTCAGGTCTCTCAGGTCAAAGCGGGCCCTCCAGCCCCTACTCCTTGGGAATTGGCTGTGGCTTATGTGACACACTCCAGTCAATGGTTCTCAGACTCGCAGCATCAGAATCACCTTGAAGGCATGGGAAGCTCTGGATAGCTGCCTCTCCCCCATTCCCAAAGTGTGAGGTTTGTAGGTCTGGGGCAGGTCCTGAGAATGCACATTTCTAACTAGCTGTCTTGTGAAGCTGATGTTCTGAGGCTCCTGGCCCAGGGATGGAACTTTAAGAACCGCTGGGAATGTGTAGACCTCCCTATACTATGTCACTTACTGAAAATCAAATTATTATATGCCAGAACCTTTTATATACTAAGGAACACTCTACAAATGTAAAGACTTATACTGGCTATATTATAGTATACTTATCATATATTAAGATTTATAAGATCCATTCAATTCCCAGCCAGGGCAACAGAACCAGGTTGCAAGCCAGGTCTCCAGCCAGGTCTGTGGCTGGAGGCAGGTGAAAAGCAACCATACATTGATGTCTCTCTCCCTCTCTGCCTCTCTCTCTTCCCCTCTTTCTAAAAATAATAAAATCTTAAAAAAAAAAAAGATTTATAAGATCCACATAGACCCAACTCAACTTAGCAAACAATATAGGGAAAAAGTTCAGAAAGAGGGCCTGCCGGCCACTAGGAATCTGCACTGCGATGGGTGCTAACACTGCAGCGATGTGCACCACAGCGCCGGGGGCCGGAGACCATGTGAAGAGCAATCTAAATGCCATCTACTGGGCATGAGTTGAATAAATTATGGCACTTGACATATTACAATACTACCTAACCATTACAAATGCAGAACTATACACAGGGGTAATGCCGGTTTTGGGAAAAAAATGTATTTGCTGATACGTGCAATCTAGAAGAGAAGACCTATATTTCTGCTGTGGGAAGGAAGGGAAGGACAAAATAGACACAGGGATACAGGGAGGATTAAGACCTGCTCTGAAGCCACACTGAGGTGATGGGGTTGGAGGGGAACACAAGTGATTGTAGATCAGCCCTTCCTTTCCCACCCACAACCTGTCCTGTCCACCCTGATCATTAAAGCCACTGCTTGGCTTTCTCAGGCTTAAGCAGGTCCCTTAGATTTGTCATTTGGAGGACACATCATCTGCTCTGATGCAAGTGTGTAAGGTAGTCTGGCAATCCTAGAGCCATGGGGCCTCAGGGGAGAGCCCCGGGTCCAGGCCTGCCTCCCGCAGCTCCTCCACAAAGACCAGAGGCCCCTGCCCACCACCCCACACTGGCTGAGTGCCTTTGTGACAAAAGGCTCCAGCAGTGCCAAACTCCCACTCAGAGCAGAATGTGTCATCCAATCATATCATTAAGTGGGCGGTTACCTAGTTTGAAGTACTTCACAACAGGAAATCTAGAAAATTCCAGATCCCTGATGGAGGAGGGTAAGGCTAACTATGTGTAATCACAGCCTGTCCTGAGGACCTGAGTAGAGGAATTTACTCACACCCAGCTGCGGTCCTCTAATGTCTACTGTCAGGTGAGGATTCTCCCTCCCTCCCTCCCTCCCTCCCTCACTCCCTCCCGTGAGATTCTGGGTGTTGGTCACCACTTCTCCTTTTAGCTGATACTGTGAGCTGATGACTCATGCGGCTGTTACAGCTGGGTTGTTACAGGGGAGGGGAGAGCAACAGCATTACTTACTCGAATAAGACCACTGCAAAAGACTGCACCAGGCGGTAGAAGGTCGCCTCTGAGACACACTTGGAATTGCAGCGCTGTCCGGGAGGGGGCAGACACGTCAGCATCAGGGGGGCAGCCAGGGGGCAGAGGTGCACTGCCCCTCAGAGAGGCTGTGGGCTGACGGCACTCAGCAGCCCTCAAGGCAGCTAGGGTGAGAGCCCCGCCCCAACCAGCCTCCCCTCAGATACAGAAACCAGAACCCCAGCAGGCGCTGGCCCACAGCACATGACCGCCACTGGCGCACGGGCAGATGTTTTCCTGTACCTCCTCCTTCTGAGATTTTAAAAACTAGGAACTTCACACACTCACCTACGTACAATAAAACATGGAGGGACAAAACTCTGATTTGTGATGAAAAATACTTCAGAAACTAAGAACTTCAGGCACTTTACAGAAAAAGAACCTATGGATATTTTAAAAATGTAATTCTTTTCCAACTCGAAGGCTGCCATTGCCTTGACTGTCTTTAGAAAAACTAAGTATCAAGGGTTATTTAATAAAAATATGTATGGACGTGACCTACATGCTTGCCTTCAAAGCACTAACTAACTGTTCTGGAATTTCACGTGGTGGACAGGCCCATCTGCCCGCTCATTCCTTTCCAGTGGGACATCCACGTGAGCTACTTCCCACTTCCCACTGTTCTAAATAGGACTTTTTCAGAACATCTTGAGATAGGAGTTACTTTTTTTTCACCCCGTTGGGTCATTTCCCTTGACTCTTTCCTCCTGAGTAGAGGAATAAAAAGAAAGAGAGGATGCTGCGTATCCCCAGCCCCCACCCCACCACCTCCCCCAGCCGGGCACCCCACCCAGACCTGCCCTCACCTGGGCGCTCACGAATCGAGCAAACCACTCCCGGCCTTTTCCACTTTCGCTGCTGCAGTACTCCCCAAACTTGGCTTTCTCCTCCTGGTCCAACTCCTCCCTGAAAAATAAAAAGGAGCAGAGGGGAAAAAAGAAACAACTTTTAATCCTCTGAAACAAAAATGGTTACTATAGTGGGAAGCAGAAGAAAGGAACAAATAGGTATCACACCCAGCAGTGGGGCATGTTTGCCTGACCTACATCGCCTTATCTTACCCTTTGGGGTGACCCCTCAAGGAAATGGTGTTATTTCCATTTCACAGGTGAGGACACTGGCTTGGAGGATCCCACACCACTGCGATGCACAGTGGGCTCCATCCAGACTTCTTGGCTCTAAAGCCCGTGAGCCTTCTCCCTTGTTTCCTGCCTCCAGTGAAGTGGTCCAGGCACGAACAAGGGTGACGTCACCCTCCTCAGAGGGCCCGGTTCTCTAGCTCAACTCACGAGTCTTCGGCGCTGAAGCGGCATGGACCCCACCTACTGAGTTCAAGGCTGCCTCAGTCTCAGCAGGATGGACACAGGTGTCTGATGCCACCTCCCACCCACCAGGAGGGCATGGTCCCTGAGTCCTCTGAGCTTCTGAAAAGCGAGCCTACTGCCCTCCATCTGGTCTGTGTGCGCGGGGTAGAGACTAGGAGGCGCAGGGAGCCCCCGCCTCCAGGGTGGACTAAGTGCTCATTCATCTCAGAGCACCTCTGGCCACTCTTCACAGGGGGCCAATACCCTACCCCTCTAAATTTAGTGACTACAAATACAAAGTGGGCACTGAAGATCCATCGGCTTGTGCAACATTTTATTTATTTAAGGTTCTGTCAAAAATATCTTGGTCTCATTTATCCCCAAACACCAGATGAAATGCAAGCGTTCGCCAGCCATTTGCAGCGAGTTTTGGAATGCTCTTGAAAGGCACCCGATCCAGCTGTCTACATTCCATATTGGCGACAGGCGGCCGCAAATACAGACCAGCCTTCCTGGCAGACTGACAAGCTTCCAGGCTTTCTCCTCTTTTCATTAACTGGGTGTGTTCACAAAAAGCTGAATAATATCAGTGTTTGTCAAACAAAATAAGTAAGAACCCACATCTACTGCCTGCCCAGAATGCATTCAAAATCAAACAGAAATGCACCTTTGGAGAGTCAAATAGTTGGACTGTCATTTGAAATTTCCCTTTTTTGACTGCATGGAAACTGGAGGCATGCTTGCAAAAGGCACACACCAACCTTGGCAGTTATAAAACAAGGGACCTAAACCACAATTGAAGAGATTCTTTGCAGAGTGACAACAGGCAAGCATTCCTTTTTTTTTTTTTTTTTTTAATTTTATTGTTGTTGTATTATATCCATCCCCTTTTTACTCCCCTCTATCCCCCTTCCAATAAGTAAGCATTCTTACTGCTTTAATGAAAAGCGAAGATCTCCCCTTCTTCCAGAGCACCTCAGATTGTAATGTGTGTATGAGTGGTCTAGAGGCCTTGTTAAAAGGCAGATTCAGACAAGCGTGCATCTCTAACAAGCTCCCTGTGATGCTGATGCTTTGGGTGCACAGAAGACAGTCTGAGTAGTAAGACCTTCAGCCCTAAACATGCTGCTGTGAATGATGCAGGACCGCCCGTCAACCCCTGCCACTCACGAATTTGGGTTTGTCTGTCTCCCCTTACCCTTGGTTGGGCCTGAGGGTGGGAGAACTAGAGGCCTATCCACAGATTCTCTCTGTTGCGTCTGCAATCTCACCCCCACTTCTGCTTCCTGCTGCTCCAATTGTCAATGCTCCTTTCCTACCCCTTCAAGAACTGTGCAAGAAAGGCCAGGAGGAGGTGCAAGGAAGAGCCACCATCCATAGCAGCTGCTCAAAGCTTTCTTGCCCATGAGCATCACTAGGAGTGTGGGGCACTGAAACCTTCTTGCCTTCCACTGCCCCTAAATTGAATGTCTGCTAATCATTGTGGGCCCCTAGCCAAGTGTGGCTTTGACATGGAATGCCAGCAAAGAGCTGACCTGAAAGCGCTCAGATCCTGAGAAATCAAAGCTAGGGTCCACTTGGATTCAGCAATGATGAGGTGAGAGTGACAGTGGAGTGGTCACAGCAGTGGTGGGAGGGAGGAAAGGGAGAAAATTCCCCAGCTGGTTCTGTCTGCAACCTGAGGTGGGGCTGTGAACACCGGGAGGCCCGTCCCCGGCTGCTGAGGGGCTGGAAGCCCTGGATCCAGGTGAGGCTGTCCTTTGGGACAAAGCTGAGAGCAGACAGGCCCTCGGGGCTTACCCTCCAGAGAAGATCTTCTCCACGTAGCTGCGCATGAACTCCCTGAGCTCCAGGGCCTCCTCATCCTTGGCCGACTCGGTGCTCTGGTTGGAAGAGAAGGACTCGGAGGAGGACTCAGAGGAGGAGCGGTGGTACTGGTCCCAGGACGGGTGTGAGGGCGACTCGCCCATGTCGTTCTCGCTGTCTGCTGACTCGGTGGTCTCACTCTCTGATGCGCCATCACCCTGGGAGCTGTCCCCATCCTGCAGCTTTGGTGGCAGTGCCTCCACGGGTGAGGAGGTGGATGGCTCGGTCTCGAAGTCAATCAGCGAGCCCACAGGGACCGCTGAGGCCTCCATGGCTCAGCTGGGCCGCCAAGGGGTACACCAGGTGGAGGACTGGATTCCCAGGAGTGTCCGTGGGAGCTGGAGACCAAGCGCGAGCCTGCTGAGCACAGGCGAGCCACTCGGTGACGTCTGGCCACCAGGAATGAGCTCTCTGGGGCAGCTCACGTGGCCCTAAGGCATCTAGGATGGAAGCGCATAAACATGATCAGCAGGAGAGCGGCTCCTGGTGTAAGGGAAATTGAGCACTGAGAACCCACACTTAAATCAGTGAATTAAGTATCCAATTCCCTGTAAAGAGGTTGGTGAAACTTCTAGAATTGGGAACATCTCTACACCGCTGTCATTTTCCTCCTGTCCGCTTTACTATTAAAACACCTGGTGTATACACAGCAAGCACTCAATATGTATTTGTTGAGTAAATGAATAAACATCAATGACCATGATTTCTCCAAACTAAGCAAATAGACTTCAAGAGGGCTGCATCTGCCGGGCCTCTCCTTGATCCAGCCTACCAGGCCGAAGCCAGTAAATAAAATGTCTGACCCAGGCTGGAATCAGAGTCACCAGAGACACCCTGCCATCCACTGCTGCTGGGATCAACAGCTATGGAAGATGGGTGTCATCAGGTGTACCAGGAAGAGAGACTTCTGATAAGCACGGGGATCTGTCACCACCTAGGCTCACCATCTCTTCCTTCCTGGGATCCTTCTGACATTCTTCCATTCAAGTCCCGGAACCTTCCCACGCTTCAGGGGTATGTCCCTTCGCATAACCCCTCTCAAACCCCTGATGATTTTTCACCACCTGGACCTAGCCTCTCGTTTCCACAACCTCTCTGCACTGCAGCCACCCTGGACGATGACGTGTGGCTACTAGCGTCTGTCCTTCTGTACCTTAGGCAGGGCGGCGGTCCTCATCCTTCTCTTCTGTCTTCCCCCCTCATCCTCACCCAGATCTATCCATCACTCAAGGCTTGGCTTAGTAGCAGCTCTTCTGAGAAGCTTGCCTCGAACCCTATTCCAAATAATTTGCTTACTGAGTCCTCTGCGGGCCCCAGAGTTTTATTTATACTCATTTATAATTCTAGTTTGTTTGCCAGGTGGATATTAGTATTTCTGTTTATCCCACTAAGGTATAACCCCTGGAGGGTGGACCAGGCCTTAGCCACCCACCTTTGTGGTAATCTGAGTGTCCAGCACAGAGTTCTGACTACGTAAGTGTTCACTGGATGTTTGTTGAATGATGAACAGACCTGACTATGAACATGCTTTAAGGACCTGGAGCGCCAACAACATAGGCTGCACAGCAGCAGAGCTGGGGACAGAATCACTGCTTCTGAACCCGGTTCCCAGACAGCCAGTTTGGGAGTCGCCTGTCAGCTCTGGGTCCCACCCTTCCCAGTGATGGGACCACCCTTCCCAGGGATGGACAGCAAAGCAGGACACGCAGGCCCTATAGTTGCCAAAGCCCCTCCAGGCAACAGCATGTGCCACCCGGGGCCATATCCCTCTTCTCCCTTTTGTACAGACGCAAATATCTAGGACAACACCTGGCAGATGGTGGCTGCTGATACTGATGAACAAGTGCATCTTCTGAGGGTAATTCAATATCAAAACTACATTTACTGCCTGTTCAGAGCTTAATGTTCATAAATCGATTACAGGTTCCTCCAAATTCCCCAGCCCAGGATATTTTTAAACACCCTGAATTAGAAAGATGGAAGGCTGGCTTCCTGTCATTGGAGTGGCAACAGCTACCCTCGGTAGCGTCCGACCAAGCTTGCCTTGGTCCAAAACAGAGATGCAGCAAGCCCAGTGCGAAAGAACTTCCTGGGTCTGGAGAGCAACAGGGGCTCCTGAGTGCTCACACGGCAGCACACTACCACTCGGGGGGTTGAGATGAAGGAGTGGCAGGCTGGGGCCAGGCAGCCCCGGCTCCCCTCCCCCTGTCTGGGGCAGTGAGCTGCGACCCCCGCTCTCTGGCCTGGGTCACCCCTCTGACACGGCAAGACCAGGTTAGGTTACTGAGGCCCTTCTGGCAACCGTGTTCTCAGGCTTTCCAAAGAAGACAAAGTCATACCTCCCATAACAGAACTGATATTAAAATGGAAACTCACACACTAGGAAAATGTTTGCAGCTACCATGAACAGGAAAATTGAGTCAATCAATGAATATCATAAATTCACCCAACTCCAACTAAATAGATATACCAACTACTCGAATAGGTAAAGCACACAAGAGCAAACACCACTATTAAATGCTTCAACGATGCTTCAACCAATACTAATAACCACACATATAGATAGGTAAATTAAAACAACTAGGTACCATCTTATAGTATTAAATTAGCTAAAATTGAAAAATTATAATACAAATGCTAATGAGGTTATAAAGTTAATATTTTCAAATAATGCTGGTAATCGGGATAAATATTTTAGAAAGCAATTTCTATAATTCATATTTTTCTCTCCTCTGATCCAGGAGTTTAAATGCTTGGAATTGATCCTAAGAAAATAATTCAAAATACTAAAAAACAATTATGTGAATAAAAATGCTCACTGCAACAGTACTTCTAATCCTGATAAATTAGGGGTAAAATCTAAGTATGGTAAAATCTAAATACAATAAAATGGCAAATAGAGTCTAATAATCTGATGCAATAGTAATCAGTGTCTATGCAATAAGAAAACAATGAGAACATCAGTGAATATTTACTTGATAGTTAAGTAAACAAAATATTTTACAGTCAACAATCCCATTGCAGGCCATTCTCTAGTCTGGGCTCCAAGACTACTGAAGTGAGTGAATTGTAATTTCACTGTAATAACGGTTATATATATACATGAAAAAGAACTGGAAAAGAGGATCGAAGTATGTTACCAGCCTGGCGCAGGGGTAATTCCCCCTTTTTATTTTGTTCACCACAACAATGCACTTTGTAATAAATAAAAATGCAGAAGAAAAAGGAAGCAAGTATCCTGAAACATTTCAAATGGTCAGAAGGGATGGATCTATTTACCAAAGCAGAACCCCAACACAGCACAAGGCATTCAAGATCGGACTGAATTATCATGGCTATTTCTGGTCCAGCCTGAGGCTAATGAGAAGCCTTCCCAGTGCCTTCCTAGCTAGAAAATTCTGGGAGTGCATGAGTCATTCTTTCCCAGAAGCCTCCTCTGTGGGCTCAGGAAGGAGGGGACAGCGTGAGATGGAGAAGGCCCCAAGTCTAGAGCACCACGAGGGCACTGTGGGCTGTAGCGTTGGGGCCCTGGGGTCCAACACACGGTCATCTCATACCACTGCCCCCCAGCCCTCAGCCCAGGCATCTTCCAGAGAGAAGGCAGGGATGCCAAACTCAGTCACAGAAATAACAGCAGGGCGCAGGGCTATTCTGTGCTAAGGGCCTTGGAAGGCATCCCACCCTTTTTCTCCAGGAAGGAAGTGTGTGCAATTACGGGCCTCTCTGCAAGACAGGGTGACGGTCACTCTGAGATACCAGGATCACACATCTCAAGTGACTACCTGTGCTGGGCAGCCGGAGAACACAGAGGAAGTGAGTCCAGGGGGGACTGACCTCACTGTCCCTGCTCAGGACCAGCAGGTATGCCATGCAGGATCTCGGGCTCAGTGGTGTGAGGTCTAAAGAGTTTTCCAGAGAATGCTGCTGAAATCTGCTCTGTGAAATCTTCCAATTTCTCCATGTTGGTACGTAACTTAAATTTACTTCAAAACACATTGTTGGCCAAAGAAAACACATCTGTGGATTGCTTCCCAACCCATTTGCTTTGTTTCGCATACAACGGGGCTCCCTGACCCGCTGTGGATCCAGACTCCGAGACTCAGGGTTTTAAATCATGGTGGAATCTCTGCAGCTTCAGAGTGTGGATATTAAAAATACTTTTCTACAGATTGGAAGCAGCACAAACCTTACCATAATTGCACTCCTACAATTTATTTCCTAAACCTTATGGCATAAGTTTCTACCAACCAAATCAGGCTAAGATGCCACATCAACCTGTAACTTCTAATGGCTTTGACTATCTAGTCAGCGAAAAATTGTTACTGAGCATCTGTGTGATCAACTACTGTGCATGGAGCTGGGAATACAGCCATGAACAAGGCTGTGTGGAGAAGCTGGCTGTGTGTGTGTGTGTGTGTGTGTGTGTGTGTGTATGTGTGTGTGTGTGTGTTGGAGGAAAAGAGACAGTTAACAAAATAAAAACCCAGAGACAGCCCTGGCTGGTGGCACAGTGGATAAGGCATTGGCCTACAAACCCAAAGGTTGCTGGTTCGATTCCCAGCCAGGGCACATAACCAGGTTGCAAGCCAGGTCTCCAGCCAGGTCTATAGCTGGAGGCAGGTGAAAGGCAGCCATACATTGATGTTTCTCTCTCTCTCTCTCTTCCCCTCTCTCTAAAGATAATAAATAAAATCTAAAAAAATTTAAAATAAACCCAAAACCCAGAGACAGTCTCAGGGTGATGTCCTTGAGAGTGTGGGGAGGGAGACTTCTTTGGACTGGCGGTCAGAGAGGCAGGTATCTGAGCTCCCAGTGGAATATCAGCCTTGAAAGACGGGAGGGCCTGCTGAGCAGAGGAAAGTGCTCTGGGCAGAGGGAACAGCCTGCACACAGGCCCCAGGCAGCGATGACTTCGGAAAGTTGGGGAGCTGGTAAGGCTGATGCAGTGGAAGGCAGCTGCTCTCAGAGAAGAGGCTGGCCAGGTGGGCTGAGCCAGATGTGCAGGGAGGGCTTGTCCAGCGCAGTGGGAGCCTGGAATACAGGACGCTGGGCAGCCATGGGAGGGGCTGAGCACAGGCCGCCGTGGAGAACAGGAGAGGAAAGGGGGCCCAGATCATGTTCTGGTGGGAAGTTTCTTGACCTCCTGCGGCCACCTCCTTTCGCCCAGCCTTCCCCCGCCACATCAGGGCCAGCTGCAGAAGAAATGCGGAAGAAGACTGCTTTGTGGCTGCCCAGCCACATCCCCAAGGGGCTTTGCTCAAACTCTGATTTCCCCAACATCCCCAGGCAACCA
This sequence comes from Noctilio leporinus, assembly GCA_004026585.1. Lineage (NCBI taxonomy): Eukaryota > Metazoa > Chordata > Mammalia > Chiroptera > Noctilionidae > Noctilio > Noctilio leporinus. Next base: position 257,938 of record PVIW01000093.1, on the reverse strand, counting down.
GAGGTAGGACTTCCTTAGCAAGCTGGCCTTGAGCAATCATGAAGTTCTCTGGGGGAGAATCCAGAACTTTCTGTAACTCTGCTCCTGGCCAGTAACCTCAGGCAGCTCCCTCTCTTTTACTGTCCCCAAGAACTAGCAGACGGGCTGCTCCTCCCACAAAAACAGAAGACTGCATGCAAAACCTCGCTGGACCAGCACACACAACACACGTGTCCCCATGTTCTGTACACCTAGCTTGTTCCCCATTTCACATCAGTGAATCAAGGCCTGGAGAGATGAAGTAGGGGACCCACCCACACCCAGATCGGAAGTGATGGAGCACAGAATCTAAACCCAGGTCACCTGTGCTTCTGACCACTGTGGTCCCCCTACAGCCACCTCCCTGACACTCCCCAGAGGACATGTGTCTAGAAGCGGAGCTGGTAGACTAAACAAATCACTTAATTCCGTATTGGTTTCCTATTTCTGGAAAATGTGAATTTGAATTTGCTTGCCCTAATCAGTTGGTTACCGGGATGAATGAGTCACCTATGGAAGGTCTTAGAAGCAGCACTTGTGGAGCTATGAGAGCCCCTCCCAGCTCCTGGGGGAAGGCTTAACGAGACCCCCTGTGACATGAGACGGCTGAACAGCAACACCGAGGTTGACACTGAGGTTGATATTATCAGAGCAGTTGAGGAATTCCAAGGTACAAGAAATAGGTAAAAACGGTTCATCTTTGAGCACTCCATCAAGCTACTAGGGCAGAATTTCGTTTTTACTCCCACTTCAGAGATGAGAAGTCTGGGGCTGGAGGAGGGGCTGTGTGGCTGTGTGGGGTGACCTGGCTGCCCGGTGGAGACCAGCACCACTTACTCTTTGGGGCTAGAGATCAAAGGTCCTTTGCAGACGCTGCCTGAGCTTCTGCCACATTTTGACCTTTCTTCAACCACAACTGGAATGTCAATGTCATCTGTTGCAGCTAACCTCCCCATAGAAAACCTATCTCACTTTGCCTAAGCGTGTTCAGGGCCAGGGAATGTTATGAAGAACCGCACACCCCTGCCAAATGCGAATTACTGTACTGAAAGACCCTTTTACATGAAGGCCCCAGTTCCTAAGGCTGCAGCCCTGACGGCATCCTTGCCAAGGTTTTATCCAGAGAGAAGGTCTTGGAAAGGCAGCAGAGTAGTAATAACTCTCCCTCCCCGGCCACCAGGTTCATGCTCACACTGGGATTTAGCCTGTGAAGGACGCCTGGCCCCCTAGGATGTGGGCACCCTCCCTCACTTGGGCAGCTTCCTTTGACAAATGCAGTGACTGGTCAATTGACTGCCCTTCATGGCTTTTCAGTCAATGTCTTTCGGGAAACATGCCCAGAGAACCCAAGGAAAGTAAATCTGTTCTTCCTCTGTGGTTGTGACCACAGGTGTCCTGTGAAGCCTGACTCCGCATGGCCTGTGATGTGAGTGGCTAAGGAGACGGATGAGCCTCAGTCCACCCAGGACGGGGGCTGGGGCTCAGCCAGGCGCGGACTTCGGGTCTAATGGCACCTTCCTAGCTGGATGTGTTAGCTGGACACTGCCCAGGCCTGGAGGCAGTCTGGCCAAGGGGGATGCCCACTCCTCACCACATGAGGCCCATCCCAGGGAGCTGGGCAGGGATGCTTTACCCCTCAAGTAGAGGTTCTCAAGCTGGGCCGGGCACCCCGGACTCCTGAGCAAAGGCACAGGGGTGCTGTGGCATATTTCAGTTTTTCAAAGGAAGCATGATCATAACTTGGCATTTGCTGAACACAAAGCAAACTACTAGCTCAAATAGTTTCATCATTGGGCCATGCTATATTCCTTATCTTTATGAAGCTGCTCTTTCAGCAGTTTACCATGACAGAAAGCAAGCCTTGCACAAAAATCAACGTGGGACTGGAGAGTGGCCATGTCTGCTTTCATGCTAAAGATTAGAAGCTGCACCCAACAGGTGCACAGTCCCGTTAGTAATTACGGCTGTTCAAGATTGAAAGAGAAATCTTTTCTAAGGCCCTGGCTGGTGACACAGTGGATAAGGTGCCGGCCTGGGAACTCAAAGGTCACTGGTTCGATTCCCCAGCCAGCATATCAATGTCCCCAGCGCACATAACCAGGTTGCAAACCAGGTCTCCAGCCAGGTCTGTAGCAGGAGGCAGATGAAAGGCAACCATACACTGATGTCTCACTCCCTCTCTGCCTCTCTCCCTTCCCCTCTCTTTGGAAATAATAAATAAAATCTTAAAAAAAAAAAAAAAAAAAAAGAATGAAAGAGAAATCTTTTTAAAATGGTGCAGTAGGCTGAACAGTGGGCCTGACAAAAGGATGCTGCAGATGGGATTAAGGTCAGGGCCTTGAGATGGAGCACTGATCCCAGATTATCCGGGAGGGACCCAACACAATCACAAAGGCCCTTATAGGAGGGAGGCAGGAACGTCAGAGTCAGAGAAAGAGACAGGATGATGCTATGACGCTGGTTTTGAAGGTGGAGGAAGATGCCCAAGCCAAGGAATGCAGGTGGCCTCCAGAAGCTGAGAAAGGCCATCAAATGAGACTTCCCTTGGGGGCTCCAGAAGGAGCCAGCCCTGTCAGCACCTTGATGGTAGCCTAGGGGGACTGATTTTGAACTTCTGCCCTCCAGAACTGTAAAGCAGTAAATGTGTTGTTGTAAGCCACTAAGTCTTCTTTCTTTTTTTTTAAGCAGCCACAGGAAATTAATATAAACAGCCAGTATGTGGTTAGGACATAAATACTTACTCAGCTGTTTGAACTATTAGGTATTTGTTTCAGTCTAGGGTGCCAGGAACAAAATGACTGGGACACTAAGGGGCTGTGAAAGTGGGAACCTCTGGCCTGGAAAGAAGGCCTGGGGCTCACGCCCCACAAATCCCTTCTCTGCCACTTGAGCCTCCACTTGAGAACCTCCGATTGCAGGTTCTCACATTAATCCCTGTTAAGCGGATTCTTCTCCACACTCCACAGAGGTTGTGGAGGTCTTTTAGTTACTGCTCTTTATTAGAAACACGTTGTCAGAGGACATGGAAACGAAAAAGAGGAGGAAAAACCTCTTGATCTCAGAATCCCATCTCCATTTCTGTGTATTCCTTTCCAGTCTTTGCCAATAGGGTTTTTTTGTTCTTTTTACCATTTCAATGCTAATAAGAGAAATCTGAATTTTGCTTTGCACCCAGCCAGTGACTATCCCTCTTGTGACATCTACAAATATGCAGGTACCCACTGAATTAGAGTTCTCCGGTCCTCTGAAGAACATTGTATTTCAACCTGACCTAACAGTGGTTAACAGCTAGGTTGAGCTTGGCTGTAGGAATTAGGGCAGACAGATCCCTGGCTTAGATTTCTGGTCTCTGAGGCTGTTTTGAGATAACTGAGCTTGATCAATGATTAGATTACTGCTATCTGCTGTTGTCCTGCTATTAAGTGACATAATAATGAACAGTCTCTAAGAAAATCGTGTCTCGCTGAAACAGCTGGAGGAGAGGAGAAAGAGAAGAAGGAAGGGAAGCCTTTCAACATGCTGCTCGATGCAATCACCCCGTAAGGAAAGTGCTGCTGAATGTGACAGATGAAAATGGAAATTACCGAGGTTCCACACAACACGGCTCAGCTGCCTGCACACCAGTCTCTGCTCTGCCGGAGTCGGGGAACCACTGCAAATGGGAACAACTTCCGTACCCCTCTCCCACCCCCTGCCACAAATATCAGCCACAGCTGCAGTGGCAGAGGCTCCTCCCGCAGGTCCATGTGCATTTGTTCAACACACTCAGCGTGCCCCCTGGTGCCCCAACCCGCCTGCAGTGGCTAGTCAGAGGAAGCCCCAGCTGGCGCCTGGGCGCGCAGTGGTGAGGACGCCCAGGGGCCCCACCCCACAGCATAGCCCTCCAGAGCCCCAGCCAGGCTGCAGCGCAAGCCCAGGCTCTTAAGAAAATGTGCTTCCTGTTGCTCAGAACCTCTCACACTCTGACCACAACAAGGACTGATGTCTTCCTCTGCCAGCGTCTGAACAGCTCAGCCCTGATAAAGCTCCTGATAAACAAATCCGCTCACATTTTCTGGCAGGTGGACAACTGACTTTGCCCTGGAACTAGGAAGAGATGTTTGGGCATTTGGGGCTATGAAGCAGTAGTTGTTCCAATGAATGGTAATGTGCCAAATGAGAAGAGCTGTCACTGACAGCCTTGAAGATGCCAATGTTTTCAAGCAGCTGTCAAGACACTGATTTATACCCAGTCAGCGTGGACCTAGGGCCAGTCGCAGGCCAGTGGAAGCAAAGGATCCCCTTAGCACAGTTGGGCGATGAGCGCAGTGGCGTTTCCCGCCAGCCAACGTGAAAATGGGAATCATACTAGGTCATGAAATTCTGTTCCTTTTGACAAATTCAGCTGCAGAGTAACTTTTTTCAGGCATGAGTTAAAAATGAATTTGTCAAGAAAGGTCCTTGTAAGGAAAGACCCTATTATAAGTCTGTAACAAGGTTCTGTAAAAGATACAGAGATGTTGACATGCATTTTTAAAATGATTCTCCAAAAATCTGAAGGCACCCATTCACTCAATCTGGCACAGGTATTTGTCTGGCTAGAGCACGCTAGTATGTGAAGGTAAAATTCCCCAGTGATACAGGGCTGGAGCATCACACGTGTGGAGATGTCAAAGTTAACGTGCCCATGAGGGGCCCTTTCTCAAGCAAAATAGAGACAGATTCACAGACAGCACGCTGGCAGCTGTGAGGGGTGGGGTGGGGTCAGGGGCCTGGGTGTGGAGAGATGGACGAATTGAGCAAAAAAGGGGAAAAATGAAAGATAAAACTCATGAACACCAAAGACAGCGTGGTGACTACTGGGGGGTGGGACAGGGATGGGGAATGGAGGAAGGTAAAAGGGGGATAAATGGTGATGGGAGGAGGCTTGACTTGGGGTGGTGAACACACAACACAGGGTATAGATGGTGTGTTGTGGAACTGCGCATGTGAAACCTGTACAATTTTGTTAACCACCCCAATAAATTCAATAAAAAGGAAAAAATAGCAGATGTCCCAAAGGGCTTTTGGCAAGCACCGGGTCACAGACTGTTCCTGGCTGACTTCTCCGCAGGGCACCTGTAGTGCCAACATTCTGATTTGATAATCAAAACAGGATCCATGTGCTGAAGTTCCCAGCAGGGCGGGACTGTCCTTGCACTGTGAGCCTGCAAGAGGCTGATTTATTCCCTGGGACGCGGCAGCATCGTGGGCAGCTGCAGGGGCTCCTCTGTTGGGGCATATGGCCCAGGGGAGAAAGGCACAGTGCGCCGTGCACAGGTGTGCCTGGCTCCCACACAGGAGGGCCGTCCTCCGGGCAGCTGGTGTGAAAGAGGGAGCGCATCTGAGCTGGCGCCTCACAGGAGATATCCTCTCCTGAGTGTCAGGGCTCATCTCTAGCTGGGTGCACCCTTCATGGGCCAGCACTAATGTAGGACCATGCTCCCCCAACAGGAGTCCCCTGCCAGTCAGTAGCCTCTTCTGTCTTCCTCACTACAGGATTCTCAGGCCCAGAACCACACGCAGCACATGAATGGCTCAGTGAATATCTTGTTGGAAACCCACAAGTCAGGGTTCAAAGGTGCTCTGTCACAGGCTGCTTCCCCCACACCTGCTCTCAGTCAGCTAGCCTGGCCTGGTAGGGCCTGGCTCAGGCCTGATCATCGCCACACATTTCCTCTCACAGCCCTTGGTGCTCAGAGAAGGGAGAAAGCAACTTAATTAAAGAAGGCAGCCAGAAAAATGCTGCCCTGCCAAGGTACCTGTAACCAAAAGGAGAAGAAGCGATCAGGTCACTTATTGATCTCTCAGTCAGTGAAGTTTGTAAGTCAAGCCCTTCAGCCACTCTGCTAGGCTGCATGAGACACCACCACACAATTTCTGACCTCAATGAACCTCCAATATTACCCACAAGGCAAAGAAAACGCATTCAACAGTTCCATTGAAACACAAATCTGTTTTCTGCGTGGATGCTGTGTGTGAGCACTGTACAAAGAAGAGTTATCTGTAGACTCGGTCTTGAAAAAGTGTGCAGCTCGTGAGGAGAATAAGACGCATATGTAAGGAATTGTGTGATCGGGCACAGGGCACCAGCAAAAGAGGCACAAGGGCTGGAGGGATGGCGGCTCAGAAGGTAGAAGATCACCGCCAAAGGCAGAGATGTTGTCAGGGAAGACTGCCTGAGCTACATCTCTCTGAAGTCTGGGCCAATTCCTGGGGTGGAAAGGGCGACATTCCCATAGAGTGATCCATGTCAACGAAGTCCGGCACGCCCCACGGGTGGGCTGGGAAACAAGCGTGCAGCTCCCCTGGGTTTGTGGACTGTAAGGAGCTCCCCCTGGAGCATGACCTTGGGAGTAACTTACTACCCTTCGGTCATGAACCTGAGGTGGGGACTTCCAAAGCATTCAAAAGATTTCTGATGGCAAAGTGTTAAGAAGTAGCTTCCCAGCCATGCTCCTGACCAGAAGGAGCACTGGGTGGGAGGCTCAGGAAGGGGCAAGTCAAGACCCACATTCAGGACCCTCACGGCATCCACTGACCTACAACCCCGGGCTCCCTGGGTTCAAGGTGCCTGCTGGGACATATCTGCCTGACACAGGTGGAGCTGGCTGCAGCTCCCTGGAAAACCCAGGCCAGACAAGGATCTGGGGATCACGCACCAGAGCACAGGCCAAGCACAGCACCACCGCGAGCACAGAGAGGAGCTAAGCTGTGCTGCTGACAATGAGGAGGGCTATCAGCAGGTATGGGAGAAGCTGAGGAGCTGCTCTCAAGAGAGTAAACGCAGACTGCCCCAAAGCCCTGCACAAGGCACCAGGCTGGGGGCTTGAATCAGAGTTGGGTCTACACTGGTCAAGGATACTGGAGTCAAGCACGTGGCTGCCGCACGGATGAATTATGACTCGTGGCCTTTTCTGGCTAGTCTCCATAACTCCATCTCTCATCTCTGAGGAAGTGAGGTACCAGGTGAGAAGAGGTTGTGAAAGGGCAGGTGAAACCTCGTTTCAAAGAGGAAGACAGCAGACTGATAGATTCAGGGACACAGCCGGGCCAGGGAATACCTAGAAAGAGGTTACTAGCAGGATGGCTCTGTGGGCCCCATGGAAGGGAAGCAGTGAGGACTGGGGTCAGGACCTCACATTAAGCTAAGGTCTAGTGCTGGAGTGTATGTTTCTCACAGACGTGGAGAGGAAGGGGCCCCGTGGAAGGAGTATACTGGGCGTTGGCACAGTAACTGGTTGACAAATGCATGCCAGCTTTGAGGACAAGACAGAAAATATGGCCTGAATGTTGCGTTAATTAGGCGGGTTGATAAATACTGGATTGCATTTATCCTGATGTACACTCTTGGCTATTTTTGTTTGTTTGTTTGTTCTGTTTGCTTTCTGCATTTTAAGATCTCTGAAATCAGATGTGCCTTATCATGGTTCCCCGCCAGGCCCATCGTAATACAGTTTACGCTGTCTGCAGACAAGGGCAGACCCTTGTTATTTTAAAAGCAATTAAAAAAATAAACTCAGAAAGTATATAAATCATGACCATATCAATCACTGAGTTCCCTCAAAGTGAATGTTCCGTGTAACCACCACCCACCTCAGGAGGCAGAAGGCGTCCCTCTCCCTCGGCCCCTCCCCACGCGCCCCTCCGTCACAATGGAAAACGGGAGGTGCACTCTATAACAACAGCATCTTGATGGCAAAGACAACGGTATTTCACAAAAACCCATGGACTTTGGTGGCTTCAGAATAATGGGCTTCTCTGAACGTGAGGAAATTTTAGGAGTGTTTTAACCAATTTGTTTTGCTAATACTTTCCTTATTATTATGGACAAGAGTAAAACATGATAATGATTTATGTCTAAGTAATTCTAAGGGAGTTTTTTCAATACTGAATAAAAATTCTAAGTGAAAAGAAAGCCTGACAGAATAGTTTAAAAGGAAAAGTTTGGTTGTCTTCATGGTGCATAAAAGAAAATGCTGACTTTTACAACTGATGATGCCTTAAATTTGACGAAATATGGTGGTTGAGCCGCCTCACCTGCCAGCCTGGAAAGATGTCCCTGCTAATAGGCAAGGGACTCCAGTCCAGGCCCTACCCTACCCCCTCATTAATTACTCAGATTTAAATGCAAATAACATGTTGATGGAGAGCTCCTGGGATATAAAGCCAAAGGGACAGTTAATTCAAGAGAAGGACACAATCGGGACCCAAAAAGATTTTGGCAGACTTCAGTGGCGGGCTGAGCCTAAAAGGAGTCTCTGCAAACCACAGTGAGCTGTCACCTCACATCTGTTAGATGACTATTATCGCAAAGACAAGCGCTAACAACGTGTTGCTAGGTATGTAAACTGGTGTAGCCACAATGGAAAACAGTACGAAGGTTCCTCAAAAAATTAAAAATAGAACCACCCTGGGAAATGAAATCACTATTTCAAAGAGGTGTCCGAACCCCATGTTCACTGTGGCAAGATTCACAATAGCCAAGACATGGAAACAAACTCAGTGTCCACTGATGGAAAAGTAGATAAAGAAAATGTGGTATACACAGTCTGTACACTGGAATATTATTTGGCCATAAAAAATAACACAATCCTGTGACATGGATAAAACATAAGGGCATTATGCTAACTAAGATAAATAAGTCAGATAAATATAAATCCTGTATTTTCACTTATATGTAGAATTGAAAGGGAAAAAAAACCCTCATAGAAACAGGAATCGCATTTGTGGTTGCCAAAGGAAGAGGGTGGGGGAAATGGGTGAAAGTGGTGAAAAGGTATAAACCTCCAGCTAAAAGATAAGTAAGTTCTGGGGGTGCCATGTATAGCTAGTGGTTACAATGGTTAACACTAATGCAGATATATATTTGAAAGCTTCTAAGAGAGTAGATCTTAAAAATTCTCATCACAAGAAAAAAATTGTAACTGTGAGCTAATGGATGTTAACTTAATCCGGTGATCATTTCATAATACAGACATACATCACACCATTATGTGGTACACCTTAAATGTACGCAGTGTTCTGAGTCAATATCTCATAAGACTGAAAAAATAATAAAAGACACCTCTTGAGAGCTAATTAGTTAATTCCTGGGTGTTTGAGAGGGCCTTCCATGTGCCAGGCATACTGTGGGGGCAGAGAGGTGATGACAATATGGTTTCTGCCCTTGAATAACACATAAATTATTATGGGAGGGTGCCTGCCATGTTGACCCAAAGTTACGCAAATCCAATATTAAGAGGCAGCTCCTTAGTTGACTGTACGTGCACTGAGTCAGTGAACAACAGAAAACTAAACTGACCTCCAGTTGCACTGACAAAAGTATCTGATCCAAAACAGGAGTGCTGGTTTCACTCAACTCTGCCTCCACCCATCAGGCTGCTCCTAGAACATTATGTCCAATCCACACCTTGAAAGGACTGATCCATCTCTCTTACACAGAAAACACATCCAAGAACCCACATGCATTGTTCTCATTTGTTAAGTCCAAAGCAACCTGTTAGGATACATTGTTTTGGAAAAAAATAATAAATTTGCAAAAGCATTTTAATTTAATTTTGAAGGTAAAAAAATATTTTTTTCATATCAAAGAATTCAGAAAGTTTATATCTTGTATACCTTCTTTGAAAGACTGGAGACTATATTCTAGCAATTAAGGGAGAGTGAGTATGAACAAACAGTACATATTTTCCTCCCACACCAAAAATCAACAAGGAAAACTAGAAAATAAAATGCGACATATCTATCCAAGAAGTTGGACAACTAGGAGTACGCTTGGGGATGAAGGGAAAGGAAGATTACAGATATTATCTAGATGTTGGTAAAGTTAAAGAGTATATTAAAAATTTTTAATGATAATCCTAACTTGTGAGGGAGGGAATCTATCAATGTAACAATAGATAGGAAAGTGGGGGTAGGGAACAGAGAGGAATAGAAAAGTCTAGAAAAAATTTTTAATTTAATAAACATGTGTAAGGCTTAAAAAAAAAAAAAGGAAAAAAGGAGAACTACTGAAATTCTGGAAAGAACACAAAGTGAATGAATGAATGAAAGAATGAATACAAAGCCTACTTGATAATGTTGTCATGTAAGCAATGATGAGGAAGTCAAGGACATTTACTGTAGGGTAAGTAACTTGGGAGACAAGATGGTGGTCTTTACAGTTTTGAGAGGTGACAAGAGGATCAGACTATCCTAGTGGCTCCATAGGGAAGGATGAGCCTAACAGTGGGACCCCCGAAAGGCAGCAGTCTCCACCCATGAGAACAGTCCCTCCAGAGTCTCCCTTTTCTGGAGCCAGAAGTGGAAGGCGACTTCTCTGTGAGCAGGTTAGTAGCGGGAGAGGCTGTTGAAGCTCCAGGGCTTTGGGCCACATCCAATCTGAGATAACATCTTAGGATGCTCGGTGCAGGCTTCCTTCCAGCGCAGCTGCCATAATGGTTCCATCTGACAATAACTCCTAGTTTATGACCTCCAGGAAGAAGGAAACATCTCAAATGTTCACAGTACACAGGAAAGAGATAATGGGCCATCTGCTGGTTCCCCAACACAATGAGAGAACAAGACAGCATCATTCTCCACAAAGACTTCCTTACAAAACTGTGACTTCACAGGGTCAGTAAGCGCTAGGATAGACCAGACAAGAGGTGAACTCCCGGCCTCGTGGAGCATGCACCCTGGTGACCCTACCTCCTCCGGCCAGCAACAGTGCAGCAGGCTTCACAGCAAACCACAGTTTGCCAGGAGGCCAAAACCCAGAGGGTCCAGGAGTTCAATTAGTTCCCAATGGATTAGGGAGGAAGGAAAAGGAATATCTGATTATAAAACAACGGCGCCTCCAACAAGCTAAGCCTTTGAGATTTCTTAGTTCAAAAGTCATCCTGAGTCCCAGTCAAAAGTCACACCTCACACAGGCATTTGCATATACATTTTGCACTTCATTAATATTTAGTTCATCCTAGGAAATTTCTCAGTGAGTTGGTGAGTCCTCTAGTTTCAAGCAACCAGGAGGGATTTGGTGGCAGCTGTTTTTCATTAATTTTTGCTATTAACTTACTGAGTTGGTTCCACTATAACAAATATTAGAATTTACTGCAAAGCACAACCATTCTCAGTGAGCAGCTGTACCTCTTTAATAAAAGAAGGCCACAGCTGACAATTTAGGGACAGCTGGACGCAATTTGGATACAGACCCACTTGGCCTTCCATCCTTGTGGATAATCTGGCAAAAATAAACGCACATTGCCCCCATCCTTGGTATGGAAATAGCTGCATTCAATTATTGGATTGGGAGAGGCTCCCTGAAAGATCTGGGACTTGGTCCTTCACCAAAGAACCCCAGGGAGATCTGGATGGGACTGAACAAATGTCCATTCTTTCCAGCTTGGTGCTTTAAAGCTGCCACTGACTCAATGAAGGGCCAAAGCAAAGAGCTGTACACAGTGGACATCTGCGTCTCTTTGGCAGAAATCTGGCTGGACATAGGGATCACCTGGCAGGCTGCAGTCAGCCCTCTACTTAAGAACTGCTAGTGTTTGTCACTGCTTAGTAGTCATAACATCTGTCACCTCAGACTGGTAGTTGTCAAGGTGCTCTGCAATCCGGAGCTGGGTAAAGCTGCCCATGCATCTTGCAATGGCCCCATGCAGAAGAGGATGCTGCCCTATTCAAAAGCAACCTTGCATAAGCACAGCATTTGGTGGTTCAGTTTTTCAAGATAGAACCTCAGCTTTTTTTTTTTTTTTTTTTTAAAGATTTTATTTATTATTTTCAGAGACAGGGGAAAGGAGAGAGGCAAAGAGGGAGAGAAATATCAATGTATGGTTGCCTTTCATCTGCTTCCAGCCATGGACCTGGCTGGAGACCTGGCTTGCAACCTGGTTATGTGCCCTGGCTGGGGAATCGAACCAGCGACCATTGGGTTAGCAGGCCGGCGCCTTATCCACTGTGCTACCAGCCAGGGCTTAGAACCTCAGCTTTAATCAGGCTAATTTCACATTTCTCTTTCCCTCTCTCCCTCTTCCTCTCCCTCCCTCCCTCTCTCTCTCCCTGTCTCTTTCTTCCTCCCTCCCTTTGCTAATGCTTTCTTCATTTCCCTTACATGTTACCCACATCCTTCTGGCTAAATCTCTTGGCACATCCAAAACCCACTCTTCAACATGGAGAAATCTGAAAATTGTTATTGTGATACACTGGTGTTTTCTAAAGGTCATTTGTGGTCTTTTGAAATTCTTCCTAATGTTGAAACATGTTTAACAATATTTTAAAGGGTATTTATTTAATCTATCATAAGGAATGACCAAAAATATGACTAAAAAGCTACATGCAGCATTATTTGTAACATCAAAAACTGAAAATAACCTAAATGCTCAAACAATGTAATAATGTAAGTTTTGCTACATTAATTATGGAAATTCACTGAAATATTATGGAAGACAATAATGAAAACATGGCATCAGGGAAATGCTTAAGTTAAATGGAAATGAAATAAAAAATGAAAAAATATGTAAAAGCACACTCTCCCAGTTAATAATAGTATAAAAATAATATAGCACAATGCCACAGCCATCCTGTGCGCCCTATACTGCCTATAAGGATCAAATGACCTAGAAAGCAAGCAAGAAAGTCAAATGGCTCAGGTACTATACAAATTCTAAATGGTATTAATATTAGGCATTTCAAGAATGTTCAGTCCTGGCTGGCGGCACAGTGGATAAGGTGCTGGCCTGCAAACCCAAGGGTTGCTGGTTCGATTCCCAGTCAGGGCACATAATGAGGTTGCAAGCCAGGTCTCCAGCCAGGTCTGTAGCTGGAGGCAGGTGAAAGGCAACCATATATTGATGTCTCTCTCCCTCTCTGCCTCTCTCCCTTTCCCTCTCTCTAAAAATAATAAATGAAATCTTTATAAAAAAAAGAATGTTCAGTACACGAGTCAACAGAGCAATCAAAACTTGGAGATCACATCAGTATCAGGTGCCCTACAGAAAATGACCATTTCAAAAGCTGCTCTTTATAGTTTTCACATGGTCTTCATAGTCATCCATGCCAACATCAATAGATGGAAATTCCATGATAGAGAGTCGGCAGTATCAATAGTCCACTTGTTCAGAAAGTCCTTTAACAAAGCAAGAGCTCTCTTTGCCATCAAGACTGTTTCATTTGAATGAATGAGTGACTGGGCAAAAGAAAGAAAGAAAGGAAAATCTACTTTAAGAGATGAACTTCCTTATCAAGTCCCCGTCAGATTCCGCAGCAGGAGCTGCACATGTGGGTGACCACCTCGACACAAACACTTGACATCCTAGATGAAGGATTCTTTATCTCAGGGCAATCTTTCTCTAAGTCTCCATGTATTCTTTCCCTCCCGATGGAGAGAAATAAAACTCATTTGCCTACAGTCAGACGGTTGGCTTCCAGCTGGTGGCCGGAGTGGGCTCTGAGGAGGCCCTCTCGCTACAGGGCAGATACAGAGAGAGGGATGAAGGAACTTCAAGGGAGAGGGCTCCACAAGCTCTTCATGTTACCCTGCCTATCAGGCACTTCTGCCATGATCCACCTAGTCTTTCAACTTTTGCTTTCCTCTTTCTCCACATGAACCATAATTTTCCTGAGTTAGACATCTGACTTCCTCATTTGTGTGTTAGGTGTTTCTAAAACATGTCTTCATGCTTCCTTATGGTTCTGAGTAAGATGGAGTGAGCACACTCCACCCTGTCTCACCCGCTGAATGCGGCTATAAAACCTGGGCAGTATAAACAGAGCAGCTATTTGAGGTTTCTGGAAAGTAAACAGTAGTAGGGAGAAGAGGGAAGCCAACCAGAACTTGATGCGCCACCAAAGTGGTGGTGAGTCTGCCATCTCCCCATTTTCAGGACCCCCAGCCTAGACGAGAGACAACCAGACACTCAGAAGCGAGCATCGGGATGGACAGCAGAGCACCAGGAGAAGCCGCCTCGTCCTGGCTTGTGCAGCATGAAAGAGCTTGCCTAATTGTCAGAGACACTGGGCAAAATCCTAGGGAAATTCTGTTCTTCATGCCTCTGTCTCCTCAACCCTCTTGTGTCCCAGTCCCCCAGTGGTTCCGCAGAAGCAGAGGGGTCCATAGGTGACTGGAACTAGGAAGGAGGAAAATTTCGCAATTGAAGATGCTGCGGTCTGAAGATGGTAAAAAAATTCTCAGTCCAGCTCTTGCTTAGTGATGGATGTGAGCTAAGGAAGGGTGTGGAGAGCAGGAAGAGCAGAAACCCCCTGCTTTCTGGCTACCGGACCAAGGACAGATGGCCCCAGGAAGTGGAAAGTACTAGAGGCACTGCAAAGAGGGAAGAGTTCAGGGAAATGACCCTGAAAAGCCAATTATGAGATTCTGGGCTGGCCTGTGAGCGGAACATGTGTAGCTATAATCCTAAATTGCATGCTGTAGACTCTGAAGTTCAGGTGAGACTTCACGTGACCATGCAGTGGCACACATGGGGCCGATCTGAAGAGCACTGTGAAGAATTTGGAAACACAACTGATGCTGAAGCCCACAGACGACTGGTAGGAACTTAGAATCAAACTCAAATTGTCGACCTCACAATGCAATATTCAAAATCAATCTAAAATTACCAAACATACAACAAAAATCAGGAAAACCCCCGTTTCCTATGGGAGATGATAATCACTGGATTCTAGTGTCAAAATGACATAGCTACAGTAATTAGCTAAGACTTCAAAGCAGTTATAAAAAACATTCCATGAAAACAGAACAGTCTTTTTAAAAGTATATTTTATTGATTATGCTGGTACAGTTGTCCCACTTTTTCCCCCTTTGCCCCCTCCACCCAGTACCCCACTTCCTTCCATCAATCCTAACCTTAGTTCATGTTTATGGGCCATGCATATAAGTTTTTTAGCTTCTCCCTTTCCTATATTATTCTTAATCTCCCCCTATTTTGTTTCTACCAATTATGCTTCTTAATCCCTGCACCATTTCCTCCCATTCTCTTCCTTCCCCTACCCTGCTAATAACCCTCCAAACAGTCTCCAAACATATCTATGATCCCGTTCCTGCTCAGGCTGTTTGGTTAGTTTGTTTTTGTTTTTTAGATTTAGTTGTTGATAGTTGTCAGTTTGTTGTCATTTTAATGTTTATAATTTTGATCTTCTTTTTCTAATATTTCATGTAATAACGGCCTTGATGATAATGAGTTCCTTTAGCTTTACATTGTCTGGGAAGCATTTTATCTGCCCTTCCATTCTAAATGATAGCTTTTCTGGATAGAATAATCTTGGTTGTAGGTCCTTACTTTTCAGCACTTTTAATACTTGTCAGTCCCTTCTTGCCTGCAAAGTTTCTTTTGAAAAATCAGCTGATAGTCTTATGGGAATTTTTTGTAGGGAAGAGAGATAAATCCACAATTGTAGTTGGAGATTTAAAAACTCCTCTCTTAGTAATCTATAGAACTAACAGACAAAAATCAGAGAAGATATAGAAGAATGGATCAATACCATCTACCAACTGGATCTACCTTACATTTTAAAACATTCTGCCAATAGCAGAATAAACATTCTTTTCAAGTACACATGGAATATTCATCAATAGATTCCATACTCTGGCTTATAAAACAAACCTTAGAAAATTTATAACAATTGAAACCATACTAAATATATTCTATGACCATAATGGAATTAGACTGGAAATCAATAACAGAAGCATAACTGGAAAATCTCCAAAATGTGGATATTAAATGACACACTTCTACATAATTCATTGGTCATAAAAGAAGTCTTAAGGAAAATTAGAAAACATTGAACTGAATGCAAATGAAAATAAACATATTAAAAACCTGTGAAATATAGCTGAACCAGTGCTTAGAGAGGTGAATATAGCATTAAATGGTTATATTAAAAAAGGAGGTCTTAAATGAGTGTTTTAAGCTTCCACTTTAAAAACTAGAAAAAGAAAAGCAAAATAATCCAAAAGAAGTAGAAGAAAGGAATAAAGAATAAAAATCAATGAGATTGGGAAAGAGGTACAATAAAGAAAACTAATAAAACAAAAAACTTTTCCTTCCAGAAGACTATTAATCTTGACAAACCTCTAACAAGACAAATCAATGAAAAAAGAGAGAAGAGACAAATAACCAACATCAGGAATGAAAGAGGGGGATATCATCAGAGATCCTGCAGAAAGGATGATGAGGGCAAACTACAGGCAACTCTACGTATAAAACTGAAAAGGTGAATAAAGTAAATCAGTTCCTTGAAAATCACAAACTATTAACCTCACTCAAGATAAAATGGATAACCTAAGTAGTCCTGTAACTATTAAAGAATTAACTTGAGTGAGACTTCTGGTCAAGATGGCAGCATAGGTAAGCACAGCTCACCTCCTTGCACAACCACATCGAAATTAAAACTAAACTACAGAACAACCATCACTCAGACCATCAGGAATCGAGTTGAGTGGACAATTATGGACTTAAAGAAACCACATCCATCCAGACTGGTAAGAGGGGCAGACTCACGAAACAGGCTGTTCCCACAAACACA
The DNA here is from genome assembly GCA_004026585.1 of Noctilio leporinus. Lineage (NCBI taxonomy): Eukaryota > Metazoa > Chordata > Mammalia > Chiroptera > Noctilionidae > Noctilio > Noctilio leporinus. Next base: position 241,369 of record PVIW01000093.1, on the reverse strand, counting down.
TGTGGTGGATAAAAATTCAGGAGGGATATCTCAGGAGTGAGGAGTCCCAGCCCCACACCAGGCCCCCCAGCCCTGGGTTCCAGAACTAGGAACGGAAGACCCCATAACTCTGACTGCAAAAACCAGCAGGGATTGAGCTGCTGGAAGAAACTTCTGGAGTTCCAAGCAGTTCCTCTTAAGAATCCACACACGAACTTAATCAAACTCACTCAGCTCTAGCACTGGGGTAATAGCTTGAAAGCACAGGCATGCAGGGAGGAAGCCAAGTGTCTGACATCAAGGTGAGAGCTGGGAGACAGCTTTCCCTTAGAAAGAAAGGTGGGCAGAGGCCCTTGTTCCTTTCCTAAATCCTCCCTGCACAGAGCCACAGGTCGGGTGCTGTAGGTGAGACTCCATTAACCTGGCTCACACTGTTTACCCCACCCTAGAGATCCCCTGATGCGCCATCCCACCCAACTTATGGGCCCACCCAAGCTGTTAACAGTGGATTTTCCAAATAAATCGTCTTGGTTCATGCTCCACAACTTCCTAAATTCTCTCAAACAAGCCACAGCCAGGCTCAGTGAGCCCCCAGACCCCCCTAATCTCTTGCTAAGTGGCCCTAGGCCTGGCACTAGCAGCAGTCATCCTAGATTCACAGCTTGGCTTCACCTGGGAATCTCCACGCACAAGAAGCAGCATCTCAGATTGCTTTACAGCTCATGCTGGGTGGCACAGGCAGAACACAGGTTGGGGGTGACCTTGGCCTGTACCACCTGAGAAACCCCAGAGCCTGTGCACCCAGTGGGCAGCTACAGACCAGGGCAGAGCACCACCGCCTGCCCCTGCACCGCTGACCCTCCACAGAGGGCAGAGGTTGGTGGTCCGTGGTCACAGCCAGTCCTTGCAGCTGACTGGCCTGGGTAAATCCCTCCCGTTGATGTGCCAACACAAATCAAGCCTCAACTACAAGAGGAGGGTTACTCAGGCCACATGAAGCATGCACCTTGAGTGCCCAGCTTGAATGGTAGGGGAAGCTGCACCACTGGACCCTACAGGACACCTCCTATATTAGGCCACACTACCAAGACACAGTGTCAAGCAGCTCTACCTAAGACATAGAAATAAACACAGGGAGACTGTCATAATGAGGAGACAAAGAAACATGGCCCAAAGGAAAGAACCAATCAAAACTCCAGAGAAAAGAACTAAACAAAATGGATATAAGCAATCTATCAGATCACAGTTCAAAACATGTATTATAAGGATGCTCAAGTAACTGAGTGAGGACCTCAGTAGCATAAAAAGATCCAGGCAGAAACAAAGGATACACTCATTGAAATAAAAAACAATTTACAGGGAAGTGGCAGTAGCGTGGATAAAGCTGAGAATCAAATCAATGATTTGGAACATAAGGAAGAAAAAACAACCAATCAGAACAAGAAGAAGAAAAAAGAATCCAAAATGTCAAGGATGGCGTAAGCAGCCTCTGGGACAACTTCAAGTGTCCCAACATTCACATCATAGGGGTGCCAGAAGGAGAAGAGAAAGAGCAAGAAATTAGAAATCTATTTGAAAAAATGATGATAGAAAACTTCCCTAATCTGGTGAAGGAAATACATATACAAGCCCAGGAAGCACAGAGTCCCAAACAAGATGGATGCAAAGAAGCCCACTCCAAGACACATCATAATCAAAATACCAAAGTTTAAATATAAAGAGAGGATCTTAAATGCAGCAAGACACTACCTACCTACAGGGGAGTTCCCATAAGACTGTCATTTGCTTTCTCAAAACAAACTTTGCAGGCTAGAAGGGATTGGCAAGAAATATTCAAAGTCATGAAAAGCAGGGGCCTAGAGCCAAGATTGCTCTACCCAGCAAAGCTATCATTTAGAATGGAAGGACAGATAAAGAACTTCCCAGAGAAGAAAAATACTAAAGGAGTTCATCATCACCAGACCATTATCATATGAAATGTTAAAGGAACATATTTAAGAAAAAGAGGATCAAAACTATGAACAATAAAGTGGCAATAAATGAAACTCTACCAACAATTGAATCTAAAAGTCAAACTAAGCTATCTAGGAGAACAGAGACAGAGTCATGGACACAGAGAGGTTTGTTGACAGGAGGGAGAGGAGTGTGGGAGAATTGGTTAAGAGGCGGGAAGTTGAGACCGTGGGAGGAGGGGCAGATAACAATAGGACAGGGGGCAGAAGTTCCACTGAAAGGCACAGACTGGGTGAAGTAGTATTAAGGTGGGAAATTGAGACCAGGAGAAGTGAAGTGACAAGGTGACATAATGTGAGCAATGCTGGTGTGGTTTGTACACAGCTGTATTTAAAACTCAGAATTTCCACCCACAATGTCATCAGCTTATTAACAGAGAGAACTAGGGAAAATGCCGGGCCACTTTTGTCCCTGGGTTGTTTTTTATCTCTCTGCTCAGTGCCAAGTTCTGGAGCTTTCCCACCTGAGGCCAAAGAACACAGCCACTGCTTCTCCGACGGAGGTGGTACCAGTGTGGATGGATGACAGGTGTTATTTTGTAGAATTTAGGTCATTCATTTGACAAGCAACTATTAATCCCAGACCTGGGAACTATGATAAGTCCCAGCGATACAAAGATAGATAGGATATGGGTCTTCCTTTGCCAAACATGATCTAGGGAAAGACAGACATTAAGTAAAGAATTACAGCAACGTGACAAGCGCTACAATTCCAGAATGCAGATGCTAATCAGGAGCCCAGAAATAGGCGCATTCAATTCTGATGGTGGAATGGGAAGAAGCCTGCTGGCCACACCAGGGGAGATACTCCAGACAGAGAAAACAGCACAATATGACAGTTGGGAAGTAGTTTGACCTCCCTTCTTGGCCCACTGCATCCCCACACCTAATTCACTTATTCAGACCTAGTTGGAGAATTCAAAAGGAAAAACGTATTTCCAAGTCTGGCACATCTTCAGTTTATATTTGCAAGTATTCTCCAAAATCTTAAAATTGAAACATATATCAATCACTTTTTTTACTCACAATATGGGGAATAGTCTCTTATAGAACAAATATAATATGATAATACAATAATATTATGAATTCTCTTATTTGGGGGGACCTCAATATATACCAGGAATTACAAGATGTAATTCTGCACTCTAATCCTGCTTTGGAGTATAAATATATGGTTCTTAAAAGTGTAGTTGGCAGATGCTTACTCACACTTAAGTGAAAAGAAATGGGTTTCTGCTACTGCTTCGTTTTGAAAGCATCTAAGTAGCATGCAGGTGCTGTTTACGGTGCACTGATCCCCAGTTCTCAAAGCACAGGCTTCTCAGCAGAATTCTAATTCACGGTTTAAAACTGGAGACAATTTTCTTTCACCTCAAATGCTTATGGCTGGAGGCAGCTGCCATTAGGTCTATCCTTTTAGGAAAAGAAAGGCTAGGTAGGGGGCTTAATGAGAATGAGAGAGAGGGAGAGAGGGAGAGAGGGAGAGAGAGGTGAAGCGAATGAAAAGATGGGTCTGCATGGGCCCTGTCAGGGTTCTGGAGACTGAGACCCTCCTGGTGAACATGGAACCACGCTGGTCTACTGCACGGGCTGCTCCACTGCAGCACAATAGACACGCGGGCTGGGTAACTCTGCAGTGAGGCTGTCCTGTGTGTAGAATGTTTAGCAGCCTTCCTGGTCTCTACCCAACAGATGACAGAAGCATTCCCTTCCCAGGCTCAAAGACCAAAAATGCCTCTAGCCATCCCCCCTCCCCATTGAAATCCCTTATCTAGATGAACTCAGACCAGCAATGCCTAATGAAGAATCTCAATCCTATTAACTCTTCTCTCGGTTAGTGTCGCTGTTGCCCCCGAAATAAACCCAATCAAGAGTCATTGCAATGGCCCTTTGACAACACAAGTCCTTCCCTTTAATAGCTAACAAACAGTTCTGGTCCAAGGGAAGCTTGTTCACTGAATTCCTCTTATTAGTACAGGCTCCAAATGGCAGTGACCTCTCAGTTGCCCCTACAGCCATGAAGAAGGTGGTTGTGTGTTTCATTTGTCTGGTCATATTCACTCAATCATTCAAAAAATAGTCTTGGGCATTTACAGTGTGCCAGGTGTGGCTCCAGGTGAACAAGACAAGCAAAAGCCCAGCCCTCAGGGAGTTTATGTTCTAGTCAGAGAACAAAGAGGTAAATAAACGCATCACTGTCAGCCCTCCTAAGTGCTGTGAATAAAAGAACAAATAGGTTCAAGCTGTGCAGCCCAGTATGGCAGTCCCTTGCCACCATGATTATTGAGCCATGGAACATGGTAAGTTCAAACAGTCATGCTGACCACACTGGATTTTAGACTCGGTGCAAGAGAATAGAAATGTCTCATTAATAATTTTTATATTGATTAGATGTGGAAATATAATATCTTGCATATACTGGGTTAAATAAAACCTATTAGCCCTGGCTGGTGGCACACTGGATAGGGCACCAGCCTGCGAGCCCAGAGGTTGCTGGTTTGATTCCCAGCCAGGGTGCATGGCCAGGTTGCAGGCCAGGTCTCCGGCCGGGTCTGTAGCTGGAGGCAGGTGAAAGGTAACCATGCATTGATGTTTCTCTCCCTCTCTGCCTCCTTCCCTTCCCCTTTCTCTAAAAATAATAAATAAAATCTTAAAAAAAACCAGCCCTGGCTGGTGGCCCAGTGAAATGGCACTGGCCTTCGCACCCAAAAGTCACTGGTTAGATTCCCAGCCAGGGCACATAATCAGGTTGCAAGCCAGGTCTCCAGCTGGGTCCATAGCTGGAGCCAGGTGAAAAGCAACCATACATTAATGCTTCTCTTCCTTTCTTCCTCCATTCCTGCTCTTTTCTTTAAAAATAATGAATAAAATCTTTTTAAAAAATTAAAAAGAAAAAACAACCTATCAAAATTATTTTGCCTGTTTGCTTTACTTGTTTCGTGGGCTGCTAGAAACTTAAGATGCCACATGAGGCTCACCCTGTATTTCTACTGGGCACTGCTGGGCCTGAGAGCCAGATGGAGGCAGGAGCTCCTTCAGCTTGAGACCCCAGGGAAGGTCATACCACCCTCTGGAAGACTCACATCCCAACTAGAGGAAAGACAAAATCACAGGACTCTGAGGCAGGAATGAACCTGGCTCACCAGAGTCACAGCCTGGCAGTGCTGCTCAGTGGTGAGTGCAGAGGGCGGGAGGAACGCTGAAGCTGGCAGGGCTGCGAGCCAGAAGCAGGTATGGGCCTGGGACCAAGTGCAGGAGTTGCGATTCCATCCCAGGAGTCATAGAAAACACCGGAGGGTTTGTGTCAGGGGAACAGAATGACCTGGTCTTGATTTTGTAAAGATGCTGCACCATGGTGGCTGTGTGGAGAGAGGACTGGCCTGCAAGCCTGAGCAGAAGCAGGGCCACCAGGCAGGCATTAATCCCCGGGGGCCCCCCCCAGCTTTTGGCCACTCCAGGTGACCTGAGAAGAGGACAGGAAACAATCAGAAACGCTGCTACTTCTCTCCCATGGGATAGTCTTGTTAATTCTACTGGCAATCAAATTTTGATTGACCATGCTCTGAGTCATGCTTGGGCTGCGCTGCAAAGCTCTTTCCTCACAAGAGTAGATGAGGACGTGTGCATTATCCAAATCCAGCCTGGGATTCTGGGAGTGATCCTGCTGCTTTCTGAAGTTCCGCACTATCAGCCTCCTCCGAGCAGAGAGGTTATTAGACCAGCATTCAGTTATAAACTGGATTCCTGTGTCCTGTGTTCTGCCATCACCACACTAATTAAATTAAAATTGGTCTTAGGTTTGTCATTTAAAATAAATTTTAGGCCCTGGCTGGTGGCACAGTGGATAAGGCACCAGCCAGTGAACCCAAAGGTCGCTGGTTCGATTCCCAGCCAGGACACATAACCAGGTTGCAAGCCAGGTCTCCAGCCAGCTCTGTAGCTGGAGGCAGGTGAAAGGCAACCATACATTGATGCTTCTCTCCCTTTCTTCCTCTCTCCTGCCCTTCTCTCTAAAAAAATAATGAATATAAAAAATATCTTTAAAAATAAATAAATAAAATTTTATTTACTAATTTAGAGAACGAGGAAGAGAGGGAGGAGGAGAGAGACAGATAGGCAGATTTGTTGTTCCATTTATTTATTCATTTGTTGGTAGACTCTTGTATGTGTCCTGACAAGGATCAAATCTGGACGACACTAGCCAACAAACTACCCATCCAGGGCAGGTTTGTTGTTGTTTTGATTTCATTTAATTTTTTTACTTCATTTTTTCTATTTACAAGTAACTCAGAATTTGGTTTCCTTCTCTCATAAGGCTTCCACCTGTTTTTTACTAGACCCTGTTTTTGTATTTTAGCTTCCTGGGTTCACCCCCAAACTCCCCAACTCAAGGATGTCAGCTAAACAGCTGGTTTCTAGGCTCATTTACTCGGGCAGTTTCCATTTGCTCTGCTGTTTCTAGATTCTCATCTTCCCCCAGCACATTGGTCATTTCTGCCACCAGTGAGTCACTTGCTCTGAGTCATGCTTGGCTGTGCTGCAAAGGCCAGAAAAATGCCTCAGAACACACCTGGTTTACAAAAGGATGTCACTTGAGGAATAGGATCCGCATCTAGGCAAGTGTTTTCCTAAGTGCATTCAGTAAGTAAAAGAAAAAAATAACCCCTTTTCTCTTTTTTCCTCCACATTTACCATATCTCTCAGTATTTGTGGAGCCTTAGTCAATTAGTTTTGAACTTCCAGAAGCAGGAGAACATTTCTGGAATGAACCCAGACACCCCCAAGGATGAACGCATGTCCTTCTTACATAAGGTTCTTTCTCCGCTGTGCCACGTGGACATTCGCGGAGAGGCCACATGAGAACCACTCTTCATTTTGAGAGCAGTAAAGGCACTGCTCTACCCAGGGCCCCCAAATGGTACATAAAACTGAAAATATGAGGACTGTCCCAACCAGAGGAGACTGGTAGATGACAACTAAATGTAACATGGTACCTGGATGGATCCTGGCACAGGACGCTGCTTTGGTCTGTGTGCCACTTCTGTCTGCCCTTAGAAGCTATGTGACAGACAGCAAAGTTCCTCTGCCTCTCTCTGACACCTCAGTCTTGTGGTCTGTGAAATGGGGATGGTAACAGTGGCCACCCCACAGTGTTGTTGAAAGGGTTAAAGTGACAACCCTCACATAGTGCACCTACGACAATGTGGGCGTGGCAAAGTAAACCTCCTAAGTAAACCCGATGGAGCTACAACCACACCACCTCATCCCTTGGGAACATAAACTGCCCCTCCTGCCTTTCCTCCCTGAGAGCTCTGTGCTTGTCTCCTGGGCAGAGCTAACTAACCCTGAAGTCTAAGGAACTCAACTCTGAAAACCACTCCAAAAATAAAAGCTCTTTCCCCACAAATTTTAACATTGCATACTCATCCTTCTAAGGATCACCCTCCCCATAAACTCTTGGCAGAGGGGTTGTCTTCTGCAGTTAGTGAGGCACAAGCATAAGGAAGAATGAAAGCACTCCCCATAGGGAGGGCTGGGGTGGCCCCTGGGGACACGAAAGGACATCAGACCTCTGGAAGGAGACACAAGGAATGGCCAGATGGTGCCAATGGGAAGGAGGCTGGGAACCTGGAGGGATAGGAAAGACAAAGCTAGAAACGACTTGTCACTGGACTTTCAAAAAATGATTTCATTCATTCATTTTTAGAGAGAGGGGAAGGGAGGGAGAAAATCAAAAAAGTGCCTGAGAAAGATCAATCTGTTGCCTCTTGTATGCCTCCAACCAGCCAACTAGCCTGCAACCCAGGCATGTGCCCTGACTGGGAATCGAACTCATGACCTTTCAGTTTGCGGTACGATGCCCATCCCACTAAGCCAGTTAGACCTTCACTGGACTTTTTGTATCATTTGAGTCTTGTATCATCTCTATGTATTACCTAATCAAAATTAATTCAATTAAGTAAGGGAAAGGGGTGTTTGGTATTGGGGTAAAACAGAGCCAGAAATAAAAAGGTCTCTGAAGGTGAAGATGTAAGTGACTGATGCTATTTTGCTGGCAGCCCAACCTGCTCCCTCCTACCCTCCTACCCCTCTCCCTCAGCCTCAAATGAGAAAAGTTACTCTATGAACTTGTGAATGGCTCATCTTTAGACCATCAGCAATACCCTTTTCAGGGTCAAAATTCAAGGCACTGAAACTCAGAACTCTCAATACCCTATGAGAAAGCCTTTCAGAATCACTGGGAAAGCTCCATAAGGGAAAGGGAACTGCTCCTATCACCTCTGGCCAAAGCCCCTGAGTGAGGTTCAACATTGGCATGCCATGTGCAGCTGTGCCACTGATTTATTCCACTGTTGGACATCAATGAGCTATTCCTCCAGTACAAGGACAGGGCAAAGCAAAATAAGGAAATGTTAACACGTTGTTGATCAGCAATTTTATAAAAAATCTAATGCAGGTGCAAACATGAGTTAACTTGTATAACAAACTACGTTCATCTGTTCATCAACATGTTGCTGACCAGCAATTTTACAGCAAAAGCTAATGCAAGTGCAGGCACGAGTTAACTCATTATTGGTCAACAACGTCTGGGCTTGAACACGTGTTTTTTCATGACTAATCAACAATGTGTTAAAGGAAATAATCCCTCCAGGGCCCCTGCAGAACCATGGAAGAAATCCCATGTCCTAGCTGACTGCACCACTGTTAGGACACACCCACCAGCAGTGAGGGGTAGGGTGGCCGCGGGCTTTGCTATCCGTTAGGAGATTCATCTGGTCCTGTATGACGCTGGGCAAGTCACTGGATTGCCCCAACCCTCACCCTCCTCACCTGTGACACACAGAGATCACCGCTTACCTTGCAAATTGTAAGGATCACGGAAGCTTTATGTACAAATATCCAACCCATGTCATTAGTCATTTATCCCCAAAATTAACCCAGCACCTCCTGACAGTTTCTCCCAGGAAAAATGTCACTAGATCTTGAAGTTGAAAGGTATTATGCATTGAGTTGTGTACCCCCAAAAAGCCATGTGAAGGTCCCCCACAACCTGTGAATGTGACCTTATTTGGGAACAGGGTCCCAAATTTGCAGATATAATTACTAAAATTAAGGTAAAGTTATAATGGGATAGGGTAGGTCCTAAATCTAGTTTGATCAGTATCCTTATAACAGAAGAAAGAGAGACAGACAGAGGGACAGTAAGCAAAGGCACACACAGGGAGAGGGAGGCTGCATGCCACAGGGGCCACGTGGGTGGGACGCAGCTGCTAGTGAGGAACACCAAGGGTCGTTGGTAACCACCGGAGGCCGGGAGGGGCATGAGTGGACTCTTCTTCTGAGCCCCCAAGAAAGAACCAACCTTGCCAACACCTTGAGTTTGGATTTCTGGTCCCTGCAACAGTAACAGAACACATTTCTGTTGTTTTAAGCAACCCAGTTTGTGGTTACAGCAGCCCTAGGAAACTAACACAGGAAGTGATTTATTGAATGTGTGAATTCTCTTGCCCAAAGGTCAACTAGTCAGCCTATGTATGACTGCCTCTAGTAAAAACAGCTAGTCAGCTTATGTATGAATCCCTCTAGTAAAAACAGTCAGCTAGTCAGCTTATGTATGGCTGCCTCTAGTAAAAACAAACAAACAAACAAACAAACACAACACTATCTACCAAGGAAGCAATCCCTCCCATCTACAAAAAGATCTGACTGCCATAAATACCATGAATTCAACAAATGCTTATTGAGTACCTATGATATGCCTGGTACTGGTCAAGGCACCATGGATACAGTGGTAAATGGGGAGCAGACAGTAAAAGAAAGCATTCTCAAATAAGGTAATTTCTGATATTATTATGAAAAATAAAACAGTGTAATTGGATAGAGCAAGTGGGTTAGGATCCAGGAAGAAATTATTTTGATTGTTAGGGAATGTCCCATTAAATATTACAGTGGTGACTTCAATGACAGGGAGCCAGCCATGTGAAAATCTGGCAACAGAAACCAGCAGTGCAAAGGCCCTGAGGCAGAGAAAGCCAGACAGACATGCTCAAAGCACAGAAAAAGGAGAGACTTCCATGAGTGAGAGTGTGGTCATTGATGAAGCTGGAGAAATAAATATAAGGTCAGTCAGTAGACCAAGTTCCGGTTTGTTCCCATGAGAACTGGAAGCCACTGGGGTGAGACATGATTTGACTGCTGGTTTTCAAAACATCATTCTGATACAATAAAGCTCTTAAAGCAGAAGTCTTTCTCACTATAACTTTTGTCCTTTGGTTTTGGGGATCTTGGGCCTCCATAGAACAAGTGTGATAAATGACAGTCCTGAATTTTCTTAATGCTGGCCCCCAACATCCTCCTGGCCTACCAGCTCTAAATCATTCACCGCTGTAGCAATTTCCAGAGAATATGCTTGATCTTTTCCCTATATCTTTCATTAAATGTGATGTCAGGGAAAGAACACAATATTCTAAGCTTGGAGCAGACTGGAACTATCACCTTTCTCATTCCAGATCTATATTTCTATTGATGTGCCCCAAGTTTGCCTTGGTCTTAAATTTTGTTTTGTACCACAGCCCTGCTGAAACATACCTACGATTACCTCCCACTGAAGTCCTTTTTTGGATGCTCAAATCTAGAAAAGGGGATTAAACCTTGTCCTTTCTTAATAAGAACAGCTATGCAGTCCTTTTTTTTTTTTTTTTTCTTAAGCGTCACCATTATCCAAACAATGTCACGTATTTAAAAAACTGAATAAAATAAACTACTGGGTCAGCACCTGAAGTTTCACAACAGTGCATTTCTCCCCCGGATGGAGGACAAGGAAAACAATTATGGCAAGTTTCCCTACAATTGCTTTGGTCTCTTGCATCACACAGCTGAAGACACCTAGACTATGAGGAAACACTGAGCACTTGAGCAAAAGGCACTCCCTGCAATCGTACTTCCTACTAGATTTCTCAAAGACTTATAAACAAATCTGAGTTGACGCAGACTATCTCAAGCTTGGGGAGGGGGAAGTGATGAGGCACCTCTGTACCAGCAAGCTAAGCTGACTGAGTTAGCAGGGTAAATGGTGGGAAAGAAGGATGTTCCACCAGCAGATGCTGGGAAAGCACTGTGGCCCCGTGGATGTGTGGATGTCCCGACCAGATCCTTCCCACATCCCTTTCCACATCTGGTGCCACCTTGCTTTGCCTCCCAGGACCTGAGTGACCATGGGCAAGCCACTTAGCCTCAGTTTCCTCATCTGCCACACTGGAATGAGGACACCACCAAGCCTGCTGTGAAGATCAACAAGGATTTTGCATGTGAAAGCCCTTTGTAAAGTACTGCCATGTAGAAGTGAGGGGTTATTATTGGCAATGGAATTTTTACTGCTCCCTTTGCAGCTCTTTCCTGCAGCCAGTTGCCTTTTCATAACTCTTTTTTATCTTCCAAGGCTGCGTTTGATGTTTCTTTTAACCTGATTATTTTCCTTTCTGAAAGGGGAGGAAGGCATGTAGCATAATTCATCCCACTCGAAACCTTTCCTAAAGATTTCCGACAAGTCTCTACAGAGCCATTTGGAGTCCCCATGAAGCAACCAACCTCTGTAGAACAAAATTTATTTTCATGAAAAGAGGACCGCATCTGGTATCCGTGGATATTCTCTACTTTCTGGAATTCTGTAACAAGTTTATAAAGTTGGTAATTTACTAACGTCACTGAGTAGCTTTTCATTGTCTTTTAGTTACTATATCCTCAAATAATACAAACTACCTTCACACTAACTGACACATGTCATACATAAGACAAACACTGAAAACAAAACAAAACAAAACAAAAAAAAGGGAATGCATTTCAGAACCAAATGAGAGGCTTAAAATAACCTATGATCACTTGGCGTGCCCACATGTACATCTTCAGCTATCTTCATTTCTTTAATAGAAAAAGAAAATCTCATGAGTCAACTTTTTCATTGTGAGTTGAGCTCAATAGCCATGCACTTCATATATGTAAGCAGTTCTATATAGCTGAACAAAACGGAAATAAAAATAATTGGCAGCTGAAGGGAAAGACTCTGAACAATGGGAGAACACACACTTCCAAAGAGAAATATGAGAAGACAGGAAGGACCACTCACACGTAATACAATCAAAGTCTCCTTTTTTTTCCCTTTCTTTTTTCGCTTAATTCAGTGTTAAGCATCTTGGCCGCCCTGGTTTAGGCTGGGAGGGAGGGGTGAGTTGGTCTAACAAAATGAATCTGAAACATTAGCATTAGGGGGCAATGGCTTGGATGGCAGCCTGGCTAAGCAGTCTGGCCCTGGACAGCTGTCAGCTTGCCTTGAACACTGACTCACCACAGCTATACCCGCCACGTCAGGGTTTCTCACGGGTGCCAGCTCAGAGACAAGTTCCTGCCTTGCTGCAGGCTGGTGCCCTTGCCTAGCACTTTACCAGACTACTGAAGGAGCTGGCCAGTGCCCACTGCAAAGTCTTTTTCCTCTTCCCAGTTTCCTTCCCCAAATCCAATCTACATACAACCCAGGGAAGCACAAACCCAGTACAACGGGTATATGTCCCCAGCTCCAATAAGACCAGTCCTTTCAAAGACCCTGAACACTGGTTCAGCCCATCCTGAGCCAGCTGTCCTACACAGAACTGCTAACACCGCGTTTGCACTGCTGCGCCCTCTGCAAACCTCCTCTTGGCTTACTGGCTTGTCGGAAGAGGGGGATCCCTGGGAAGGCACAGGCGGAGTTCACGGGTGAGCCGGAGTTCACGGGCAGGCACCCAGTGCAGAGCCCTTTCTCCTCTGCTTCACCCATCTGCCACCCCTAGGCAGAGAGCCAACAAACTTAAAACCGAACATACTCACGACTTGGCAAATGTCTTTCCCATCTTGGCCCCATGCAACCCCTCCCAGCAAGCCTTTCTGTGAGCCTGGGGGTTCTACCCTCCCCCCCCCCCCCCCCCGCATGACTGACGAACCCGCTCCATCCCGAAGCCACTTGGCGACACTATCTGCCACCTTGTGTGGGCTCTCCTTCCCATTTCCTCACTCCTGCCCCCAGCACGCTCGGACCCTGCGGCCCAAGGCCCTGGACCCTGCATCAGCCCATCACCCCCACCCCTCCCGCCGGACCCCGGAGAAGCCCTTGCTGTTGCCCCGGGTGCTCCAGCTGTCGCCCTTTGGAGAGCTCCCGCGCCGCCCGGGGACCCCAGGGCCCGCCTTCCCTCCCACGGGCACCGGCGGGCCCCCTCTCACCGCGACAGGCAAAGGCAGGCGAGCAGGCGGACTGAGTGAGCCGGCGCTAGCGGGCTCCGCGGTGCAGCCACTGCGCTAGCCGGAGAGCCGGGTCCTTCCGAGGCGCCGGCCAGCGCGAGCTGTCAGTCAGGCAGCCACGCCCGCCCCCGGCGCGGCCTGCGCTTGCGTGTGGGCGGCCGGGCGCTAAGTCACGTGACCGGACGGCGCCTCCGCTGGAGCCGGGCGCTGGCGGGTCGGTCAGGATTGCCGCTGGCTGGGGCTGCGGGTCGGCAGGAGGCCTGGTCCCCCACTTCTGGGAATGCTCTCGGAGGTCTCGCTGTTGCGGAAGGTCTCGGGAACCGCGTTCCTTGGATCGACTTAAACCTAGCGTGTTCTCCTGGGCTGGGGAGGGTTGGTGGGGGCCGGTTCTGCAAAACGATGGGTGGGCGATTTGCAGATGCCTGGTTTTCTGGCTGCTTCCACTCGGTGAGTGTCCTCACCTCTAAAATACCACGTGCCATTTCCTGCCCACAGCCTGTCCCAGAGTTAGGATAAAGTCATGGCGTTAATGAACATTCTTTAAATGAAATTAGGGATGCATGGTATAGAAGGACAATCTCAGGCTGATTTTTTGAAAGAGGGCATCTTAAAGGGTGATAGATTCCACTTCATTCTGCTACACAAGTTCTAGGCTAGGATGCATCTTTTTCAGCAAACACCAATAAACACGACTTCCTACGGAAGCTTTTTATAGTTCTAGAGGAAGTAAGTGTAGAAGCAGAAGCGGACATCTCAGTGAGTCTGGGGTTATGTCAAGCTTAGTTCCAATACCTAGCAAAATGAAGTATCTGATTCTAGAGTATGGGGTCCATATGCCTCAAACTCTAAAGACATTTCCATGGCTACACTGCAGAGCTATAGTGCACTTTCTGGTGGTTGATTACACGAAATAATAAAGCCCTGTCTTTAATAGATAAAGGCAGTGGTACCTGAAAGGGGGCTGAATGTTAATTTTAGAAAACTGTGGGTTCTCAGAAACTTTAGGAGTTGTGCAGGAGGAACTAGGGTCCTGCCACTTATGAGAAAAGATGACATGGATTGATCATCAGGTGTCTTTCCCATGTCCCAAGCTTGGAGCTGCTGGTCCCTGGAAACAGACCTATTAAACTTCAGACTTGCTGGGGAAAGTTTAGGGGAACTACATGTAGAAAACAAGCTGGATGGTGCAGTTCCATAGGAGTTAAGGGGCCTTAAGCACCATTTTGTTTCTGGTCCTTCCCAGATGTGCTGGAGTGGCCTGGTATCGCCATTATGTATGAGAAGCTGGCTCTCTTGAGTGTTTTTAGTTTGGCATGAACTCAGGAAGGGAAGTATTGCTTTCACTTCTTCATGTGGACACTACAGCAACGTGGACATGCTGTTGGTTTCCCTAAGTTCTGAGCTATGTCCAGCAGAATAGGAGCCTGTCTTGTATACTTTCTGGGAGCAGAGGAGGATTGTTTATGTGCTGGAGTAAGTCCTCCTTTGGTTCAGTGAGTGAACCTAGCACCACCTCGTGCAGGCCTGACCTGACTGGCCATACCAACTATTCAGGGAAATGGAAAAGGGTCAGATTCCATGTGGGGAAACTATCATTTTTCTTCAACAGAGTATATGGACTTTCTCTCTTCCTATTTCATTAAAGGTCTTCTGACCTTGCTAGGGGGTTGGAGAGAGGCAGATGACATAGCCATTTTTAAAAAGGGGAAGAAAATCAAGTTCTGCAAACCACAAACCAGTGAACTTGACATTGGCCCTGGAAAATATTCAGAACAGATTACTCACAAAAAATATTTGTGCCTCTCAGAAGAGGAAGCACCAATGAAAAGAATGAGTCATGCTAGGTTAACCTTATTTCTGTTGTGAAATGTATGGACAGGTAAATCAAGGAAATATAATAGAGTTAGTATATCTGGGCCTAGAAAGTATGATTACCAGAATTCTTTCAGTCATAAGTTACAGAACTCAATTCATACCGTTTTGTTTTTGTTTTTTTAAGTGAGGGGCTATATTGGCTCTCATAACTGAAAAGTTCTGAGGTTGGCCCAGAAAGGTCTAGGGACTCAAATAAAATTATCAATCAAAACTTAGTCTCTTTCCCCTACCTGACTGCTTTCCTGGGGCCTGACTTTATTCTCAGATTACATTCTTTTTTATAGAGTGGTCTCTAGCAGCAATGGGCTTATATTCTCTCAGTTTAGCAGCCTCAGTTGGCGGGGGGGTGGGGTGGGGGTGGGTTCTCTTCTTCAACACTTCCAGCAAAAGTCCCAGGACTTATTTGTTCTTGTTCTTACCGGACCCATATCACTCTTGCATTCAACCCCTCGAACTAATCTCTGAGGTTGTTGGGATAACTGGATTGGCCACATCTGCGCAAGAGTGAGGATGAGCCACTTGGGTAGAAAGCAAGGGAAGGGTGGGTCCCCACAGGAAAATGATGTGCTCTTGTGAGGGAAAAGGGAAACAGATTCTAGGCAAGCAAAGGAAAACAACAGAGCTTCAGGATAGAACATTAGCTAGGATATCTCATGCTACTGAATGAAGGACAGGAAGAAAAGGAAGGAGAAATAGTAAATTTATTGGATGATTGAATATTCAAAAATACTTTGATTAGAGAATGAGTCCAAAAAAACCCCAATTATACAAGATAAAGCTGTCAGTGACTTAGCATCAGTTCTGTGTTTCTGGTTGCCTGCCATGCCTATTTCCCTGCCCCCTTTGTAACATGTTGCCACAAACTTAGTGGCTAAAATGACAGAGATTTATTATTGTATAGTTCTGGAGGTCAGGTCCTTAAGCTGAGGTAGCAGCAGGAATGATTCCTTCTGGAAGCTCGGGGGTGAATCATTTCCTTGCCTTTTCCAACTTCTAGAACCCTCCTGCATTCCTTGGCTTAAGGCCCCTTCTTCTATATTCAGAAGCGAACTCCCTTAATCTAGAGACATTATCAGCTTTTTTCCCCTCTTCAAGACACTAATATGTACTAGGAACATAGGCCAGTTGTTTCATAGAATGTCTTTGTTTCGATTTTTCTGATTGCTCCCTTATAGTCAGGAGTACTGTATAATTTTTATCAGCAGTACTGTATAATTGATACGTGTCCTCATTACGTTGTATCAGGGGCCACAAACAATGTATCTCATTATTGCTGACACTATGTTTGACCAATGGTTGAGATGGAGATACATTTATTAATTGTAGAGGGACCCTTTTTCCCTTTGTAAATAATTAGTAATCTGTTGGGAAGATGCTTTGAGATTTAAATACCCTATTTTCCAGTAGTTTAGCATCCATTAATAATACTACTGGGTTGGCCAAAAAGTCAATTTAGTTTCTTCCATAAAATAAAGGAAATATTTTTCATTTTCACTAATAACTTTATGATTTTGGTATGTTGACTGTCTCCCGCTACTGGCTTCCAGTGGACAGAGGCGAGAGGTGCCGCTAAATACCTTCCAATGCATTAGACAGCCCCACAGCAAAGGATTATTTGGCCAAAATGTCAACAGTACCAAGAAGCTTCACAAACCACTTTTGACACATTCGATCAGTCACAGCACTTTCTGTAAACACTGCACAAATCTTTTTAGTGTGTGTTTCAGGTACATTTTTACCTTTCTTGAAATAATAAAGCACAATACACTGATAATGTTATGTAGCTTCTTCCATCTTCAATATTAAAGTGGCTGTACAAAAATCACCAATTTTGGTAATTTTTTTTTTAAAGATGTTGTTTATTATTTTTCAGAGAGAGAGGAAGGGAGAGAGGCAGAGAGGGAGAGAGACATCAATGCATGGTTGCTTTTCACCTGCCTCCAGCTATGGACCTGGCTGGAAACCTGGCTTGCAACCTGGTTCTGTTGCCTTGGCTGGAATCGATTGTTTTTGTTTTTGTTTTTTAAGATTTTATTTCATTATTTTTAGGAAGAGGGGAAGGGAGAGAGGCAGAGAGGGAGAGAGACATCAATGTATGGTTGCTTTTCACCTGCCTCCAGCCACAGATCTGACTGGAGACCTGGCTTGCAACCTGGTTATGTACCCTGGCTGGGGAATCAAACCTGCCACCTTTGGGTTCGCAGGCCAGCACCTTACCAGCTACCAGCCAGGGCTTCGATTGGTTTTTTAAAAATGCATGCCGGTATGACAGCTGTCACAATATAATCTAACAAATTTGTTTCTAATGAAGTTAAAGATTAGCACTACTAAAGCCATCGTACAAAACAAAACAAAACAACGAAACAAACTTTTTGGCCAACACAATACAATGGTGGTTGCAAACAGCAAGTGTTCTGATTCAACTGCTCCATCAACATTTATTAGTTGACCTTCCCCTGCATATAGTCTTGCCTTTCTCCAATATGTTCTTCACAAAGCAGCTAGAATGACCTTTAAAAACCACAAATGTAATCAAACCCTCCAGTGGCTTCCCACTGTCCTTCAGATGCGGCTGGAATCCTTCATCTGGTTGTTGGGGCCCTGCACAACCCAGCCCCTTCCAAGCTCTCCAGCCTGGACTCCGCCACACAAGGGCCCCTTACGCAACTTCAAACAATCCATGCTGCTTTCCGCTGAGGGGCCTCCCCACCAACCCTTTGCTTAGAAGCTTCTTCCTCTACCCGCTTCTGCCCTTTGCTTGGCAACTACCCAGGTGTCCTTCCCATGTCATATCTTAAAGGGAGCCTTCCATGTGACCGCCAGACCAGGCCAGATTCCCAGGTACAGCCTCTCACCACACGATGTCCTTTTACTTTATAAGAACGTAACAGTTTGTACACTTATTCATTTATTCCATTAGTCTGAGTTAATAAGCATTAAAGGTAGGACATATACCTGGTTTTGCTCACTTGTATCCACAGCACCCAGCATGGTGCAAAGCACAGAGTAAATCATTAAATACTTCCTGAATGAACCATTACGAGTCTAAGACAAGGCTTGGGAGGACAAGCTGTGGACTGGGTTATTGCAACCAGAGCACAAACGGGCAGGACCTTGCTTCCAGGTGACTCGGTGGACTGAGTCCTGGCAGCAGGAGCAGGGGAATCGCGTCACAGGCCAGCCCTCGGAGCTCGGTGGAGAGCTGCGCTGGTATAGAGAGGGCCTCCTGCTCCTCAGGGAGTATAATACAGCATTAAGAGCAGGATCATTGCAGTCAGACAGAAGCAAATGTGAAAGCTTCTCTGCTTCCTTCAGGTGATCACTTAACTCCAAGCCTTAGTTTACCCATCTGTACAAAGGGGTCATACAACCCCACAGGGATGTGAGGATGAAATGAGTCTGTGAGGCAATATGACAGCAGTGAAGAACAAGACATCTGGGTTTGAATCCTGGCTCTCCACCCCCAGCTGTGTGACCTTCATTGTGCAAATGGTTTATCCTCAAGTGCCTGTTTCTTCATCTGTGAAAGCAGCCAACCATAGTGTACTCATTCATTCCATGCGTTATTACTGAGTACCTACTTGGTGACAGGCACTGGGGGTACAGCAGTGCCCAGACCAACAGAACTCCCTGCCTTTCATGAGGCTGGCATTGGAATGAGGATAAACAACAGGATAACTAAGTGAAAGATACAGGAAGTTAGCTGAGATGGGCCAAGGAACAAAACTGGGAGGGGGAAGTGAAATGTTACAGAAATGGAAGGGAGGGAGAAATTTTAGATGGGGTTCCAGGGACAAGATTCCTTCCAAATCCAGTCCCAAAGGGCCTAAGAGAGTGAGTTTAGGCTATCCAGGGGGCACAGAGTGCCTGACACTCAGTAACTGCTCCAGACCTCTCCGCTGGCCATACACCCTCCCACCAGCACAGGCTGGAGCCAGGGCAGGCTCTACCCACAGCTGGAGGCGAGGTGGCCCAGTGAAAAGGAACATACTGTACCTTCAGGAACATACTGTACCACTTTCCGGGCCTTGCCTATCACCATACATTGTTGAGCTTCGGCCTTTTGGCTTCCCTAGTCTGGCCGTTGCATTCAATACCACAAACTCATTGGAAAAATTAAGAACCAACCCAAAACATCCTTCTGGAACAAACCTCTGTATTTTTGTCTGTCTTCTCTCTCTCTCCTACTGTTTACTTAAAGTAGAGCAAACAAATTATAAGTGTATATGGCTGGATGAGTTTTTACCAAGTGAAAACCCATATAACCAGCACCCAGATCAAGAAAGAGAATATGAGGCAGGTGAAAAGCAACCACACATTGATGTCTCTCTCCCTCTCTCCTTTCCCCTCTTTCTAAAAATAATGAAATAAAATCTTTAAAAAAAAATTACTAGTACCCTAGCATACCCCCTTGATGGTAACCACTGACCCTCCTTGTCTTCCTTTGCCTAGATCAGTTTCACCTGACTTTGTATTTTATTTTATTTTTTTCAGAACAAAAGATTGACTTTGTACTTTTTAATGCGATCAGGTAACATGTAGTCTTTTGTGTCCTATTTCTTTTATTCAACATCGTATTAGTGAGGCCGATCTGTATTGTTGTATGTAGTGTATACTTTCATTCTGTATGGTGTTTTATTGTATGACTATACCGCAGTTGGTTTATTCATTCTGTTGCTCATGGACTTTTAGGCTGGTTCCAGTTTAGAGCTGTCATTTGCTGTGCGAACACTCTGGTACACATCTCTTGGTGAACACAGGTACGGTATGCTCAGCTTCAGCACATACTCCTAACAGCTGTCCAAGGTAGTTTGACAGTGACATGCCTGCCAGATGTGTATGGAACTTCTTGTCATTCCAATGCTTGCCAACACTTGGGGGCTTTCATGTTTTTATATAAACAGCATTTCATTGTGGTTTAAGTTTGTATTTCCCTGATGACTAATGAAAATAAACACTGTTTTGGAAATTCTCTTTTGAGAAGTACTTGTTCAAGTACTCTGCCAATTGTTCTATTGCATTGTCTCATTTACTTCCAATTACATTTTTATGTACTTAAAATGAATAAATGGTTAAAAATAAGTTACACACCTGGTTCTTATATATTTTTTCAGGAATAGTCTATGTACATAAAAACACATATCCCCCACTTTTTGGTTACAGAAATACACAGTTTTATACAACAGACTTAATATACCTGGAAGGTCATCCACATTAACATATAAAAATATGCCTCATTCTCTCTTTTTAAAAAATCCTCACCCGAGGATATGCTCATTGTTTTTAGAGAAAGGAAAAGGGAGGGAGGGAGAGAAACATTGATCAGTTGCCTTGTGTGTGCCTCCACCCAGGGACCAAACCTGCAACCTAGTCATGTACCCTGATTGGGAATCAAACCCACATCCCTTCAATTTATGGGATGATGCTCCAACCAACTGAGCCACATTGTCTAGAGCTCATTCCCTTTTTATAATTGCACAGCACAGCATTCCATGTATGTATACAATATACTTTGTTCAGTGATGACATATAGGGTGATACCCATTTTTTTGCTTCTAAAAACATGCTACTATAAATATTCAAGTGCAAACATCTTTCTAAACATAGGTAAGTGTATCTGTAGGATAAATTCCAAAGAGAGGAATTGCTGGGTCAAAGGGCATGTACACTTAAATTGTTGTGATTCATTTTGCTATAATGCTCTGCAAAGGGCTAACTGAATTCACAGTTGCGCCAATTTGGTCTGCCTTGCCAACACAGAGTATTACCAAACTTCTACTTTGCGCATCTACTAGATTAAAAATGGGATCTCCTTGTACTTTAAATTTGCATTAATTCTTTTTACTTTTAGTTAGAGCTGAGCATCTTTTCACATATTTGAGTAGAGCCTCCACTTTAAAAAGGGCAGTCTCCCGGGATGACTGGTTAGCTGCAAACTAGCTCCTGAGGGGAAAACAGAAGTAACCTGGAGGATAGGATGATCCCTTCCCTGCAAACACCTCCAATTTTAGGAGGTTTTCTGCTTCTGGAGCCTCAGTAAAATCAGGGAGAGGCAAAATACTCTTGTGTTGAAACACAATCTTAAAATAGGAAGAAACCTTAGAAATCAAGTCTAATCTCATATTTTAGAGATTAAAAAAAAAAAGGGAAAAACTGAGGCTTGGAAAGGGGAAATGACTTGCATAAGGCCACATAGAAATCCTGTTGAGAAAGAGATGAAAATCCTTGATAAGAGTTGAATTGTTTTTGCCAACTGTTGCATCCTTGTTAATTATTTTAATGAATGGTTTTTATTGTGCCATTATTTTCTTTAGCAAGGGTGCAATTTTAAAGTTACAATAAATAAGCTATCGTAGTAATTAAAAACACAAGCCAGGTAACAAGTGTGTGTATGTGGGAGCACTCAGGATATTTATGGGGTAGGTGTTAGGTAGCCAAGGTGGTTAAGAAAGGACCTGAAGCCAGAAAAATCTAATTAAGGGCTCTTATTAGAAGGGAGATAGTATGATCAGGCGGACTAAGCCTGAACACACTGCAGTCCCAAGGGGAGGGTTAGCAGGGGTGAGGGGGTGGGGGGTGTTAAAGGATGTGGAGGAGACCCCTGCGGAGGCGGGGTTGAGTCACCCTGCTGGTTGATTTCAGGCGTGTTTGCGAAATAACAGTGTCCTCTGATTAGGGGTGAATGCTTTGGCAAAAGAAAGTCCAAGAGATTTACGGCCTTTGTTTCTGGGAAATGCTCAAGTTGAAGGGTTCAAATGGTTTTCAGCAGGGTGCCAGAGGCTATACCTCAGTTGCCTCTGACAATACTGAATTTAGTGACTGGGTACATGGCTGGCGACACATAGTCTCTTTGTTTGAGCACAGGTGCTGGCTCAGGTCCTCCAAATCCCGTACATTCTAACGGTAGGGATCCCACCCCTTAAAAAAGACTTTGAAATGAGTCAAAAAGATTTTCAGGTATCTTCAAGGAACAACTAGGTGTTGTCAGGTACACCCTTCTGGGTTATCTGACTCCATGAGTTTTTTTTTTTTTTTTCTTTTCTGTAAGCTATTTATACCTCTATAGGGTTTTGAGAATTGACAGCAATGCAAGTGTGTGATACTGATACAACACAAATAAATCTTGAATGGTGTAAGTTCAAACTCCCTCCCTCCCCCACTGAAAGAAGCCAGTTTTACATCTAGTAAACAAATTAATCTCAGCATGTGACTGCCCACATACGTGTCCATATTTCTGATTCATCTCTTAACCTTTTGTGCCATCTTAGATACTTCCTCATTAGTGAGTTAAATCTTTTACACGTGCTTATATTTGTACGAGTCTGATTTAAACTTTTAAAAAATATTCTTTTAACATTGCTTGTAGGAAGTATATCCCAAGTACAGTCTTGGTGTTATGAAAGATAACCATCCTTTTATCCGCTGTGAAAAGAATTGACCACTGATCAGGGGCCAACCTCACTTTTCTCCCTTGTAGAGGAGGGTCAGTGAGGGGTGACTGAACGCATAGCACTCTTCTGAAGACCTACTAATACAATTTTAAACTTTTCAAGGTGGAATTTTGGTGATTAATGCACCCCTTACCTCTGAAAGTTTGTCTGGAGTAAGAGTTTCCGGGGGCAAGAATGGTAAATAGTGGAAAAAGTGGCTTGCAGACAAGATTCTGATAGATTCCTTAGCTGTAGTTACTGCTCTTCTCCATCTTACAACGTAGCGAGTACTCACCCGCTGAACAAGTGAGCATCTACTTCCCAGCCCTGCAGCACAATTGCTTCAAATATTACAGGAAACCCAAATTATTTTTTAAAAAGTATCTACCTTCAAAAAATTTTGGACTCATCATCTGGAAGGGTCGTTGGGACGCTCTCTGGTGTCCAGGTCCCTCATAGAGGGAGCTCAGCCGACCCCAGGAATCAGGCCGGCAATCCCCAGCCCAGGGCGCTTCCCCTTTTCCCCTGGTACTTCTGCCTCCGCTTCTTTCAAGGTCGTTTCCATTTCCCCATTTTCTGAGTTCTTATTCTCGTACTCCATACAGGCCACACCTAAAGCTGACAGCTCCTTGAGAGGTCTCTGCGGGCTCGAACCACCTGGGCAAGAACTCCTGACCTAGAGCGACAGGCCAGCGTGTGCTTGGCCCTCGCGGCAGCCCGTAACCCCAATCCTTTCCCTTCCGGATCTCGGTTTGGAGCGCTCCTTTTCCTTGAGCGAGGCGAGCTTGTGACTGGAAGCTGCTGTCCTCGAGGAACTGGCAGCCCTTAAAGAGCCTCCGTTCCAGAGGGACGCGGGCCACCTAGTCCCAGTAAGCGCCTCACGCACCCCTTCCAGGAGATCAAGCCCCGAGGCAGCCGGAACTGCGCAAGCGCAACCCCGCTGACCTCGCGGGGTTCACTTCCGGGGGTCGTGGAGCCAGGCTCTCCAGACAGGGTTCGTGGGTCGGGTGTGTGCTCCGGGGCCACCTCCCTCCGATCGCCTGGTGGGAGCGACCCGAGCTGAGGCACGGGACCCGCTCCAGCCCGGCCATGAGTGCAGCCGCATGATGCGTCCCTGCTTCAGCCCCTGCAGTCGCCCTCCGCCGCCGCAGACCAGGAGGAGCCGCAGCGCCGGGGGACCCCGCCCGGGCCTCGGGTGAGTGCAGCGGCCAGGCTGAGCCAGGCTGGGCGGGCGGCTGGGTTGCTCAGGTCCAGGTCTCCCGGCCACTCTCTGCTCCCTGCTCCCTGTCTTGTATCCCACCATGACCTGCAGCATTCCCAAATCCCTCAGGGACACTTCTGAGCTTGTACTTAACTTGCCCAGGTGTCTCCTTATCACTCCCTAGTTGATCTTTCGGGATAGAACCCGTATTGCAGCCCCAGCTTTTTGCCTGACCTTGGGCGGGACACTCGAGCCACGGTTTTCTCCTCTAATAACGGGTTATTGTTAGGGCTAGAAGAGAGAAAGGCTGTAAACCCTTCTGTAAGCTGCGAAGAGTTGTTTATAGGTGTATATTAAAATGGGCTTTCTCTTATATCGTGCATGGTTTCTTGCATGTGTTCTTCCCCACCTTTTAAGTTTTTAACTTTTTTCTTTTATTCTTTGCGCATCTTGTTATCTTTCTTGTTATCTTTTCTTCCACTGTCAATGATCTTTGGGGGGATTTCCTGACAGGGAATCTGGGATAATCAGGTCAGCCTCTGGCTAATCTGCATCTTTTCTTAGTGCGGCCACGGCCACGACTCCTCTCTCCTGAGGAGTTATTACTGCTGGAGCTAAGCCTCTTTTTGCTCTCAGATGGACACACTGTATTCATTTATGAGCAGTTTATTCTGGTAGTTAAACTAGAGTGTAAAGAACTGCTTATACAGCTGCCTTGTAACTTCTTTTCCTATTCAGGGTGTGTATGGTGTTTTCCAAACCAACACTACACTGTTACATTTGCATTCTGCTTAGAGTATGTACTTAATGCACATATATTTGTCTATTTTACTGTCTCAGTTCAATATAGTTTTCTCCTAAACTCTTAAGCCCACAGATGATGAATTTAACTTTTGATATTGTGGGGAGAACATTGATTGGTTGCCCCTCTTACATGCCCAACTGGGGACTGAACCAGTAACCTAGGCATGTGACCTAACTAGGAATCAAGCTGGTGACCTTTTGCCTTGCAGGACAACACCCATCCAACTGAGCCACATTGGGCAGGGCTAAAGTCACCTTTTAAAAAGTCACCTTGTTAAGTTTGTTAGAAAGTTACAACGTGGTTAAGGTGACCAGCTATTGGGATACTTGAAAAATGGAATGGAACACAAGTGATAAATTGCATTTCTTGAATATTCTGGAAAAATGGAAGGGTTAGATTTACTGAAGTTATTTGGATTGCATACTTTTTGGAGTTAGACTGGTAGGTTAATATTGATTTTTAAAAATCCTGATGACATTTTCTCATTGCTTTTAGAAAGGGAGGGGGAGGGGGGGAAGGAAGGAGAAAGGGAGAGGGAGAAGGAGAGAAAGAGAAAGAGAAAGAAAGCAACATCTATTGGTTGCCTTCTAATACGAGCCTGGCCCTGCCCCAGGATCTAACCCACAACCTGGGTATGTGCACTGACCAGGAATCGAACCTGAAAACTTTCTGTCTGTGGGACAATGCTCCAACCAACTGAACCATACCAGCCAGGGCTCACATTGACTTTTGAGTTGGTAGATGGAGGAATTACCATCTGAAGAGGTAATTTCCTAAAGAATTCATAAGACAACCATTGGAACTGGGACTCTATGCAGATGTCTCATATGAAGGCAAAGTGGGTAAAAATGTATATAGAAGTATTCTGTTACCAATGACTCAGAGCCTGCCTCAGATTACAATAAGTCGATTGGAACTTTACAGCTATGCTAATCAGTGCACTAAAAAGCAGAAATCCTCTTCTAGTGGTACAGTTATGTACCACTTAATAACAGGGATACATTCTGAGATATACATCATTAGGCGATCACACTGTGTGTGAACATCATAGAATGTGCTTACAACAACCTAGATAGTATATCATACTACACACCTAGGCTCTATGGCACAGACTGTTGCTCCTACACTGCAAACCTGTATACCATGTTATTACACAATGCAAAACTGAAGCAAGCACAGGAGAAAAGTATGCAGTCAAGAGATGCAGTAAACAAGATGTGTGAGGCATACTGTTTTATAAGTAGAGTGGAAGGTACCCTCCTTAACCATAAAAGTATAGTAAATAAATTTATTATCATTAAGCACTACATACTGTACATATACGTATGTGCAATACTTTCACATGACTGGCAGCCCAGTAGGTTTGTTTACACCAGTGTCACCAAAGACGTGACAGATGTGCGGCGCTATGACATGACTAGTCCTTAGGACTTTTGCAGCTCCATTATAATCTTTTTTTTTTTTTTAATACTTTATTTTTAGAGAGAGGGGACGGGAGAGAGGCACTTGCCTCCAGCTACAGACCTGGATGGAGACCTGGCTTACAACCTGGTTGTGTGCCCTGACTGGGGAATTGAACCAGCAAACTTTGGGTTCGCAGGCAGGTGCCTTACCCATTGAGCCACCAGCCAGGGTCCATTATAATCTTATGAGACGACCGTCCTACATGCAGTGTTGTTAACCGAAATGTCGTTCTACGGCAAATGATTCTATCAGTATGAATAGAATGGCTGGAACTTTATATAAAAACCTGCCTTGATTTACTCAAAAGTATAGACATACTTTTACATTCTTACTAAACTGTTACGGCACTTGGATTCTTTGGTGATAGAAATATAATCTTTGTTAATTGGAGGAAAGGAGACTAGAAAGAAGCTCACCTACAAAGTTGATGTTTGGGACAAATTGAGAAGTAGTTTTCCTGATGATTCCAGAACTTCCCTCTCCCATCTATGCCAAACAGCTCTATAGGTTAATTTTTCTTGAAGCAAACTTTTTGGATATATGCTCATTAAGTTAGAAGGTCTCACAGAACTCACTGAAAGCTGTTTTACTCAATTATGGTTTATTACAGGGAAAGAATACAGACTGAAATCAGCCAAGGTAAGAGGCTTATAAGACAGAGTCCAGGAAAGTAGCAGAGGTAGGGCCAGAACATGTTACTTTCTACTTTCCTGGCATTGCTATGTGACAATATGCACAGGGCATTCCTAACCAGGGAAGCTCACCTGGGCCTTGGTATTCAAGAGTCTTTATTGGGGTTCCATCTGTATTTGATTGATTGCTCAGGTGGTTAATCTCAGTTTCCTGGTCAGCTGATACTGTGTGACCCAAAGCCCCACCCTAAACTGAATTGTTAGGTCTTTCTTGTGTGGTCAGCACCCCCCACCGAAAATCACATTGTCAGCTGAGGACAAAAGTCAGACCTCCTTTTAAGCAAGGTTAAATTTTTTACTGCATAGCATCTTTCCTTAAGAATATACTCTTTTTTTTTTTTTTTTTTTTTGCTATACCAATTGACAAATGACTTTCCCTTCTAGGTCATGAAGAAGACAAAGGCTACTGGGAGACTTCTCAACCTTGATTCCTTTCTAGGTCTGATATCTCAATATCTATCAGTCTTTTTCTTCCCCTTGCCTCTGAGGACAACATAATCCCACTTTTCCAACGTCAGCTTGTATATATGTCCTTTGGTCCACCTATGTGGGACAAGCATTTAGTCCTTTACTTTCAGTTGCTTCTTTGATTTTCTTTTTCAACTGACTTATTATTTTTTTTAATCCAGGCATGTGCCCTTACTGAGAATTGAACCAGTGATCTTATGCTGGAAGGCTGGTGCTCACCATTGAACTACACCAGCTAGGGCTGGCTCTGACTTCTTTGCCTCTTTCTACAAATTTGTTCTTGTCTTGCTAATCGTAGCCTTGCTCCTATTTCATTCCATTCTTGGAAAATCCTTCAGTAGAATCTTGTTAATTGTCTTATAAAATCCAGACTCTTTATGGGGTCCAGATAATTCCTTACATAAGTATAGCACCATATGGTTTTGAAAACACTTGTGTTATCTTTCAGTGCCTTGCATGTAGTGGGTGCTTGGTAAATGTTAGATTAATGAATAATTTGGCTCGGCAGCAAGTGAGGTTTCTAATTGAAGGAAACAGCAGGAGCAACAGCAGAGCTGTGAAAGGGCATGTGGCATGGACATCTCACATGAGCACTGCAGGAGAGAGTGGAGACAACTGTGCCTGGAAAGGCAGGGAGAGCAGATTCAGTGGCACCCTGAATGTCATGGTCCCAAGGTTTGGGACCAGATTGGTTTTGTAACCCAGTCTGTGATTTTGATGGTAACTCCTGCAGCCACGTGGAGGGTGGTTGGCACCTGGATGCCCCCTGAGGTCAGGGTGCTGCAGATGTGTAGGCCAGAGGTGAGGTGCCTGAACTTGGGGTGTGGGAGGAACCAGGATGCCCCCTGAGGTCAGGGTGCTGCAGATGTGTAGGCCAGAGGTGAGGTGCCTGAACTTGGGGGGTGGGAACGGCGGGCAGGGAAGGATTAGGGCTGTCAGTGGGAAAGTCATCAGCAGGTAGGATGAGGGAGGACGAGTTGTGTGCCTAAAGGCTAAAAGGTGCCTAAGAAATACTGGTTGTGTGAGGAGTGTTGTCAATAAATGGAAGGAGAGGCCAGCTCAGTGTTGAGCTGGTGGTTTGGCTCTTTCTGGGAAAGGGTGCAGTTTATACGGAGCACCCAGTAAGTAGGGGGCAGTCAGGCTAGAGAAGCCTCCAGTTTCCCTCGAGACAGGCTTTTACAGTATCATTTCTTTGTTGAAATGTTCCCAAATTCAATTTATTCATTATAGAATGCATTTTCTAAAACCAAGTGCTTGGGAGGGGGGCAGTGCATTTTAATGGAAGAACCTGGACTTCGGGCTCAAAACAGTCCTGACTTCACCTGTCATTTACTGGCTGTGAACTTGAGCAAGTACTTCAGCTCTAGGGCTCAGTTTTGTCACCTCTAAAATGCTAATAATGGCGCCCAGCTTTCAGCATAGTGGCAGGAGCAAATGTGATCAGGTATATAAAGCCAACACACACACGTTCAGCGATCGGCCTTTCCATTCCCCTCCTAATATTTAACATTGTCATTAACTTGCAACTGAGAGCTAAATCTATCAGCAAGTCAGATGTTTGTAGTGTTTTGGGTTTTGGCGAATCTGATGTTATTTATAAAAATCCACTTGGTACCAAACAAGGAATCCCTGTTTAGGAAAATGTGGAAGGAGGCAGGGATTCATCAGCGTTGTTCAGGTTGTTATTCCCTGGGGTGGGACGTTTAAAGAGGTTTGGCATTCTGGGGTTCTTTTTATTTCTGGATTTAGAATTCTTCAAGGTTTACTTAATATGTTGGGATTTTTTAAAATGGCTGCTCCATTTAACATTCAGAGTCAGCCTGTGGCCCTAATACAGGGACAAATGTGAAACCTTTGGTATGTGTGTGAACATGCCTTTGACACCACCTCACCCACCAAGTGATGCACCTCAGATTGAGACTCCCACAGAATATCCCTTCCAGGGTGGGTTTTTCTCTTCCTCCCCTTCTCCCTCGTTCCACATTTCTCTCCTACTCCCCTTCTCCAAGGCGCCTGACCTTCTGACCCCACGCCCCATACCAGAACTCCCACTTTGATCCTCTTTCATCTTCCTTTAGTGTTCCCAGGGGTTTCATTCCTGCTTTTTTCTTATCTTCCTCAAGCATGCTCTCTTGATTCTCTCACTCCTTCACTCAACAAATATTTGCAGCATGTGGAGGGTGCTGGGATAGTGCAGGGAATATTCTGTTGAGGTCTGACAAAGGAAACAAGAGATGAGGTCAGGCTACTGAATGGGGAGGATTTTATAGGCCACAGGGAGGCCTTTGCTTGTACTGGAACTGCAGGGGCAGACATGGGATGGCTTTAAGTGAGGCGTTGATGCCATCTGATTTCTGTCTGTGAAAACGTACTCCGGGTGCTGAGTGGGAAATAGATGGTTGGGTGAGTCGAGGCAGTGAGTGTAGATACACCTCTGATTAGGAGCCCAGGTGAGGGCTCATGTGCCTTGATCTGGCTGGGTGGGGAGGTAGAAGAGAGGGTCAGATTTGGGTGGGTTTCGGAGGTAGAACCCAGAGGACTTGCTGATGTGTTAGATGTGGAGGTGGGGAGAAGAGTTAAATGAAAGGTGAGTCCTGTGTTTTGACCTTGGTAAGTAGATGGTGGTGCCCTTTATTAATATGGAAGAGCCCTAGATGGGTAGCTCAGCACCCAGATGCCCCACAGTTGCGGGCCCAGTCCCTGGCTGGGGTGTGTGCAGGAGTCAGCCAGTGAATACATGAGTGGCTGGCGCAGATCTCTCTTGATACCTCTGCCTCTCTCTCAGATCAACAAATAAAAAAAAGTTTTTTTTCTTTTTAATTTTTAAATTATTTTTAGAGGAGAAGGGAGAGAGGCAGAGAGGGAGAGAGACATCATGTATGGTTGCCTTTCACCTGCCTCCAGCTACAGACCTGGCTGGAGACCTGGCTTGCAACCTGGTCATATGCCCTGGCTGAGAATGGAACCAGCAACCTTTGGGTTCGCAGGCTGGTGCCTTATCCATTGTGCCATCCGCCAGGGCACAAAACATTGTTTTTTAAGCTGGGAAGACGCCCTGGCTGGTGTGGCTCTGTGGATTGAGTACTAGCCTGCAAACCAAAAGGTTTCTGGTTTGATTCCCAGTCAGGGTGCATGGCTAGGTCAGATCCCGAGTTGGGGGCGTGCAGAAGGCAACTAACTGATCAATGTATCTCTTGCACATCTATGTTTCTCTATCTCTCTTTCACCTCCTTTCCTCTCTTTCTAAAACTAAATAAAAAGGCCCTGGCTGGTAGTAGCACAGTGGATAAGGTGCCGGCCTGCGAACCCAAAGGTCGCAGGTTCGATTCTCCAGCCAGGGCACATAACCAGGTTGCAAACCAGGTCTCCAGTCAGGTCTGTGGCTGGAGGCAGGTGAAAAGCAACCATACATTGATGTCTCTCTCCCTCTCTGCCTCACTCCCTTCCCCTCTTTCTAAAAATAGTGAAATAAAATCTTAAAAAAAAAAAAAAAAAACTAAATAAAAAACTAAACTAAAATAAAAATAAACAAATGGGAAGAGTGGGGTCATAACAGTGTGCTGGTGGGGGCATATTTCTACAGGGCAGTTGTTGAGGAGCGAGGTTGGATGTATTTGGTGATGCATTTTTAGTTTGGGAGTCTTCCAGAGACACGTATTTTTAATTGCATGGGGCTGATTCCAGTGAGAACATTCATTAGAGAGCGTACAGGTGAAGACTGAGCCTGTGCACTCCTAACATGTGGGTGTCTACACAGGAAGACCTGGTAAGAGACTGAATGAAGTGTGGCCTATGAGGAAGGAGAAAACCTCAGTGTTGTCTCTTTCCTCCCCTACCCCCTATCTTGAGACTGACTTTCCTTTCCTAGTCCCATGATGGTTGGTTGGAGTGTTTCCCAGTTTGCCATCCTTTTGATAAGCAGTGTCCAAGTGCTGTTTTGGAGTGATTAAGTACGTTAGTGTAAAAGACCCTTCTAAAAAGGTTAAATGCATTTATTGTCCGCAGTAAGGATAATGAGATTCAGCTTCAGTTAGCTTACTGTTCTATTGGTTATTTTCTTCAGAGGTTAATATTTCCATTCTTTAGATCCAGTAATTGGAGAAGAAAATAGTGGTTTCATATGGCATACATTATTGCTAGGGTTTGAAAGCACAAACTAAATCTTTCATGATTGTAAATTGATGGAAAGAACCTTTAAGAACATAAATGCAGTACATACACTGGGGGATTAGCTGAACACCCCATTCTCACACCAAATTGAGTGAGGAGTCTGGCTGTGTCTTTAGTATAATCCACCCTAACTCAGGCCCCATCCTGGTTCACTTATTCAGGCTGGTGACACACCTGGGACATAAGAGCTTGACATTCTCCTTTCACTCCCCTTCTCTGCATCAACCTGCTTGTGCAGCTACATTTGACAGAGCATTGTTATCCTGAATGGCACCCCCTCTGAATTCTTAAAAGTCCCCCTGCTGGCTCAGCCTCAGTTCTCCCAGGCTGCCTTGTCACTTTCTCCTAACCCAGTTCTCAGTCTCACAAGGACTTGCAGTTCCTTGAGGTTTTCTGTCGCCTGCTTTAGCGGCC
Organism: Noctilio leporinus; assembly: GCA_004026585.1. Classification (NCBI taxonomy): domain Eukaryota; kingdom Metazoa; phylum Chordata; class Mammalia; order Chiroptera; family Noctilionidae; genus Noctilio; species Noctilio leporinus. The sequence goes on along the minus strand of PVIW01000093.1, from coordinate 209,591 downwards.
CCACCCTTCATCCTGCATTCTGTGGTTAGTTATTGCAGCCCAGGCCTTGCCTTCCATACCCCGGTTTTCTGTCATCCCCTTTGTTCATCTCCAGCCCCACATGTGCCTTTAGTGCTGGGCCAAGCTTTTGGATAAAAGGGCTCACCGTTCTCATCACTTTATTAGAAACTGGACCTGATCAGCACTGTCTTCACCCAGGGTTGTGTTTCAGTCTTTTATTGGCTGCCCGCCGCCCTCCTCTCTGTAGCCTCCTTTTCCCAAGCGTTCCTGTAGTTTGAATACTCACAGCCCACCCCCACCCCCCGCCCTTAGTGGTACTCAGAAAGAGTGTCATGGAGGGGGGCCCTCTCTAGCTTCAGCCCATCTCATCTGTAGGCCCCCTCCCCTTCCTCCAGGCTGGGGAAGGAAGAAGGGTCATTCTGCTCTGTCAGCTGTCACCTCCCTGAGTCTGCACACTTGGACCCTCGTTCTTTACAAAGAGAAAAAATCGAGCCTCTATGGCTTTTGTAGTTGCAGGAAAAGTTCAAATAACAAAATTAGAAAGAAAAAGGAAACAGGAACAAACGTGGCTGGACCTCTTAGCTTATGTTCTCTTAGTCTAACACCCTGATCGCTTTCCTAGGCATGTATTCTTTATTTCTTTACATTCAGTTACTTCGGTGCTGTACCAGACTGAGAAAGTGCGGCACGGCCAGACCAAGGTGCAGCTTTGTCTGACCGTGACTCTGGGTGGGTACTTACATCCTGTGTGTCCATGACAGCTCATCTGGAAAATGGAGAGACCAAGTATTTCTTTAAGATGGTTGTAGCTTTAAGTGAGGTAATACATGAGAGGAAATTTTAAAAATTTCCTCCACTTTTCCTTCTAGCTGCCTATGTCCTTCACTTAACCACTTTTCTAAAAGTTTGCTGCTTTAATTATCTCACCACCCTGTCTCTAAACTCTTGGCACTTTACTAAACTGAATCCTCTTGGCCTTCCCTGGAGCCCCCTCTGGGTGTGTTGAATGCTCCCCACCTTCCTTCCTGGCCTCCATTCCTGGCCCTTTTTACCCCTTCCTCCCCTTTCATGCTTGTGTTCCCCTGGGTTCCAGCTGTGGCCTCTTGGGTGAGCGCATTTGTTCCCTCCTCACCTGTTCCCTGTGCTGGTGCCTCTCATTACAGGTCTCCAGGTTGGGGCGGGAGGAGATCAGATATTAATTGGCTGCTGGTCAGCTCTGCTAGTTTATTCTGCAGGTACCTCAAATTCATGGAGGCCCAAACTTAACACTCTCTCCCTCAGCCTCCAGCTCCTATGTTCCACGAGAGTGCCAGCCAGGGCAGTAATGCCTCTGGGTGCCTTTTATTTTCTTGTACTGTGCCCCGTCCATTCCATTGTTGGTTGCTTTGCTTGCTCTTGCTGGGCTGTCTCTGAGACAGCCCACTTCAGCCTCTGCTGCTGTCCCCATCATCTCCGTCTGGGTCACAGCAGTAGCCAGCCTCCTGGCTGCCTGGTCTTTCTCCTTTCATCCTAGTCCCACTTCTGTCACCAGGGATCTTTTGAAACATCTGTTTAGGTAAATCCTGGTGCCTCCCATTCCAGCAGAAGGAAGTGCACAAGCCAAACTCTTGAGCTTGGTGTTCACAGTGCTTTGTTTTGGGCCCCAGTCAATCCTGGGTCACATGTCCCTTCCCTGTCCCTCCTTTTCCCCTTTGCTTTTCACACTATTCTCTCCTGTCTTTATCTTGTTTGTCCATCCCATCCGTACCCACTGTGCTGTCTTCTTTACTGACACTTTCTCTGGTTCCTCCAGACAGAATTAGCCTTTGGCATCTCTCAGTCATCATGCTTTGCTCCTAACTTGGGGAGACACATAGCACATTATTTCCAAGGCTCAGTCGCACCTCTGCTGCCTGTGGTGCATGAGGTGGGGCTGGCACGGAGCAGGTGCGTGGAGCACGGAGCAGGTGCGTGGAGGCCCCGCCCTCCACGTTTGAGTTAAATGGCTCTCACCGTGGTGTCTCTTGCTGCTGCTGCGTCTGAGCAGGGATTGGCTTGTTCCTGTTGTATATAGGTCACCGGTGGGTGTACGAATAATAAAACAAGGATGAATTTAAACAGCATTTTAACATCAACATGAATACCAGACTCAAGAGTAGACCTTTTCATTACTTTAGTGAAGTATTTGTCACTTAATTCTTTTTTTTGTAGTAACTGTTTGCCAAAGAAGACTTAAGTCCTTTGTTTACTTGTTTTTGTTTTCAATTTGTTTATGAGAAAGACAGATTTTGTTTATAGCCAAGGAAAAAGTGAGAGGACGAGGTTAAGAAACTTAACTGAAGAAACAGTTAGAAGTAAATCTAAGACAGATCTTGACTCCTGAATATGTTTAAAGTTGTTTGCTATTACCTAGATATTTCAATAACATTATTATATAGAAATACCATATTTAAAAAGTCACCACCATTTGTTTAAGCATCTTGGCATTTATGGCCACATTTGTTAGTAACAGGTTCATAAGGGAGTCAGGGCCGGAAATAGGTCAGGGTGGTGCTGAGGGTGCGATATCACAGACTATACACCTGAAACTGGTATAATTATTAACCAGCGTTACCCCAATAAATTTAATCAAAAAAAGAAGAAAATGTTACAGGAGACTGGAAGCAGAGGGAGACACGTCTCACCTGCTAACCCAGCAGTCCTGGGCCTGGTCTGATAAGGTTGCCTTGTATTCCAACATTGCAGGAAACTGTTAGCCAGGGAAGAGAAAACTCCTTGGAATTCTTTGTGCCCTTTCCACTCTCAGGGAAGGAAGGCCTTTGACACTGTGTTTAGATCCCCAGGCCCGAAAGGCAGGTGAGAAAGGGCCCCTGGTGCCTAAAGGAAGAAGCCCATTAACACCTTCAGGGATCCCTGCCCCAGTCCTGGAAAGCTGGCACCACCCTTACCTGTCAGTCAACACGTAACTTCTTCAGCCCCATCCTGCCAAGTATTAAACTTCTCAGAACAAAATACTCGCTCTCTTGGTGTCCTGGCCCCCCATCCCCATGCCTCTGGCCCCAGGCCGCTGGCCTTTGGCCACCTTTGTTTTTGCTCTCACATTCATTGTGCATTTTGCATGCACATGAATCTGTAATTCTTTGTTGGTGAGAAGGACCAGGATTTCTCAGCTAACAAAGCGGACAACAACTAAGGGTTTGCTTAAGCAGGAAAATACCACGTTGGAAGGATATTGGATAAAACCAGAACGGACAGACGGAGGTGCGTGGGCCAGGCAGCAGAGGGAAGGCCGGCTGTGCTGCAGAAGGGTGCTTTCCATGGCTGCCCCCGCCAGCCCTCCTGCAGTTTAGAGGACCGACCTTCTGGACTGGTGCCCTACTCTGATTTTTTTCCCCTAAGCCCTTTCTCTTTGTCCTTCAGTTCTCCTTTCTAAATAAAGCATTTCCCCTTTCTTTCAACAAATCCTACTTTTAAGATTTCAAAATTCTACCATCCTATTTTTGTTGTTCAATAACTAGGTCCTTACAATGTTCTTCTTTTTGTTTCATGGGTACAGTTTCTTATTTCTTCCTAATTTTTCTTCTCTGTGTGTCATGCCTGCTCTGAATTTTTCCCCCTCCCCTGTTACTTTTGGGGGCTACTTCTTCATGTGGGTTTTCTTCAAAACACCTGACTGTTGGCAGTTTATATTTAGGAATGAGATGGACCAAGCACTTCAGGAGCCGTGGTGGGATATCCTCTGATGGCCCTCGTCTTAGGGAAATGTGGCAGTGAATCTGACCTCTTTGTTGGAGTCCCTCCACATCTGGGTCCTTCAAGGCCTTTTCTGTTGGGCTAGATGAGTGCCCAGAGAGACTGTGTGGACTCACCCACCTGCCAGGGAGCCAGGTGGGAGATGCAAACTGGGGGCTTCTTTATGCAGTAGGTGGCCCTCACTCACATGCGCCATGTTCCTTCACATGACATGCTCCTTCAGTCCAGCCCTTCTTACCTATCTCACTGTAACAGGACCCTTTGGGAGGGGGGGTCCTCAGTTTTAATGGGCTCGTATGCCTATTACCAGGAATGACTCTTAACAACAGAATTTGGGGAAAAGGAAAGGTATTTTGTTTATTTGAGGGGTATAAAGATTTATATTAAAGGTGCAATAATGCTGTTAAGTCCCACTCCCTTTAAAAACACCCAAAATATACAGTCCTGCCCTACAGACAAGCAAAAGATACTGTCTTTTGGATTCACGGCTTAGTATTCCAGTTATAAATTCAAAGTTCCCAGCATCTGCTATAGACAATTAGGGGAGGGTCTTGCACACACTCCCCAACTCTTATGTCACATGTAATTCCCTATCTCTGCGCAAGCTGCATGTCTCCCTTTCCTCCTCTGTCCCCCCTCTTCTCAAACCAGGTGAGTCCCCCAGCTGCATGTCTGTCTGCAGGTCCATCAAGGGAGCCAGGGGGAGACTGATGACTGCCCCCTATTTTAAATCCCCTTTGATGTACTGTGTACAGTAAACAGTTCTGACCACTGACAAAACTGCCTCCTAGCACTGTAAACCTTTTCGTCACTACCCTCTAGGTGAGGCCCGTCCTTATTTTCTGGCTGCAAAAAGGACAAAGACTAATCCACTGATCCCCACCTCACCCCTCTCCCCAAACCGCAGAGTGGGGTTTTTGGCTTTCTCCCAGTCTGTAACATCACCCTGCCCCTCTTTTCTGTAGTTTCCTCGCTGTGGCTAATAAAACAAAGTGGGCTGTTGAGATTCCGGTTAGTCTAGTTGGGTTGGGATTACCCTTAAGAGATCTTTCTTGGCTTAAGACTTATGTTCAGTTCTGTGGCTAAAATACAGGAGGGTAAAATGGACAGACTTAAAATACTTAATTTTCAGGACTGTCAGTCAATTTACTAATAAAAATTTAGAGGTGCAATGATTTAAGTTAAGGATAATTCTCAATAACAGAACTTTACATGTAAAAGGTATGTTGGTTATATATCCTCCCCAAATTAATCATACCTGAGAAATATTATACAGTCTTTGGTTATTACTTTTCTAATCAAGTATTATTATCTTTCAGATCCTATCACATACGACAGTATGTACCTTCAGATCCTGAAGAAAAGGCACAAAATACTCAAGTAATGTTTCAAAGTAATTTGTGAGGTAAGATGTGGTTCTTTATTTAGGTGTGTGATCACAATTTCCTTTCCGATAGTTGACACTGGTGGCATCCTATTGAAAAGGCAGTGTGGGCCCGGCTAAAGGTTAATGTTGATAAGGAAGTATTCCTCCCCACCTATTGCCATGATTTGCTTACCACGTGTCCCAGAAGGAGAGGGAATCTTAGGGGTGGGGATGGGGAGCATCTAGGAACTGAACTGGTAAGTTATGAGCAAGTATCACAAGATGAGGTGAATGAATGCTCAGTGTAACTGTAATGGAAAGTTTTGGCTTATAGGGTTGTCCCTGTAGAACATGGAGACCTGCAGTGGTAGTGTGCTTATTCTGGGGAACCAGGCTTTATTTAACACAGGACAAGCAGCTTAGGTTCAGGGGTGTGAACAAAATCCCATTAAATTGGCCATAAAAAAAAAAAAAAAAAAAAAAAAATTGGCCATAAAACTAGGAAAATGATAATGCGGTATCTGCTTGACCATTTGTTAATGCATAGTGCTTCCAAGTTTCTCCCAGAAATGATCTTTAAGAGTACTAAATCAATAGCGATTCTGGTATTTGGTGCAGAATAAGATTGTAGCCTTTCCATAACGAGTGTATATTTTACTTTTGCATCTCAAATCACTATACCATGCCCAGTATTTTTAGGTTAGTTCAATGTTAAGGAATTGTTTCTTCATTTCCTCCCCTCCCTTCCTGTTGCATTAATGAAGGGTAAACACAGTGACTTAGCGGAACGCACGTGCAGTTAATGGCAGATAACCGAGTGCATCCAGCCTAACCCTGCTGTGTCCATCAAGTACTTTCTTGAAAAGAAAGTCACTTCTGGGTATCAGATTGTTTTTCCCTCTGCCTTCTGGTGGATTTCATGAATTTGGTTCTAAAGCACAGCAGCATTACGCGCCAGCACCCTAATATGCACTTCTAGGAATGTCCCACCATGCCAGCATTTGGTGTCCTTGTGGTCATGCTTCCTGCTGCCTGTACCCCCGGACCGGCACGGCACACGGGGCTGCACCCTGCGTGCCAGCTCCCCTCACCAGCACCTCAACCACAAGGTCAAGCTGAGCTGGCTCAGCTGTTCAGCATGTGCGCCTGTGGCAGCCACTCAGGGTCCTGATTTCTGGCTAGAACTCAGGCTGCACAGGCGTGCTCTGGCAAGGCTAGTTTTGGTGGCTGTGCAGCGTATTCTCTTACTGGCCAACAAGCAAGCCTCATTTCTCATAGGAAACTTTCTACTTGAGGCGTCACCGTAAAGCAAAGGGAGTCCAGTCGGAGAATTTTTTTGGCTTAAAGTCTTGATGTATAGTTATGATTCACCAGGAAACTTTAATGAAAATCACTGGAAAACTATTGGCATCTGAGAAAGGTACCACTTCCGTGACGTTGCATCTACTTATAAACAACTACATACATGCCGATAGTGTGCAGTCTCCGAAAGGGAGCACAGGCAGAGGGGACCCAGACCTTTGCTGTGGCAGGCAGACAGTCGGGGAGGGAAATACAGACAGAGGCTTCCACGGTAGAAAGTGGTACATATACTGCAAATGGAACTGATAAGCTGCCCCTGAGAGTTCAAAGGAAGCAGAGAAACTTTCACATACTATGTCAACCCTCTGGCAAAATTAGGCTTTACAGTAGCATAAGCATGACTGATATTTAGAGACCCTTTTCAGAGTGCTTTCAGAGGAAGGAGAACTCTTTGGGATAAGTTTGGAAGAGAGAAACATTGGCCCCGCAGGGTGGGCGGATGGTCTCAGGGAACTAGACTCGGCCGGAGGGCAGGCAAGTGTGGATGCTGCAGGGGTCGGCAGAGGCTCGCTGAACAAGGCTGGCTAAGGTCGTCCACCTCCTACCCTTAGTCCCTGCTGTCACTTACAATATATTTGTGGATGACTCTTATCTGCAAGCTTACTCATTCGTTAACTGTTTTCATAATTACTGTGCTCCAGTCGCATTTAAGATGAAAAACAAACCAACCAACAGGAACACCCACATAGGGAAGATGGCTGGTTGTTACTTGTAGCAGACCTGAGTCCAAGGGCCTTCACCCTCGCCCCTCCTGCTCCCTGCGCCTGCCCGGGGCTGTGTGAAGGGTGTGTGCGCACCTGCACTGGGGAAGCACTTGAGTCATTTGATAAAAGGCTGCCAGGTTGTTTTTTTTTTTGTCCTTGTGTGAACCCTGAGGCCAAGTGAACTCTGTCTGGCTCTATTTCCCTGGTCTTTATTGTGAGTATCACTACTCTTCCATCAAACTCTGATAAAAGAAGGCCGTACATTTTAAAAAGCAGCAAAACAAGTTTTTAGGAAATGTGCAAGTGGACTCTTATGTTCTCAGGTATCAAGGACTGTAGGAAACATAGGAAAGTTGTCAAAAGAACAGATTAGTAAGTGAAGAAGACATCAAAAGATTAAAATAGCAATGGCATGCTAGAAACAGCATAAGGTTGAAGGAGACAGAGAGAAAAATGGGAGCCTACCTCCAAAATGTGACCACATGTTACAGAGTTAAAACGAAGGAGAAATGAAAGAAATCTGGGAGTCACATTGAGAACATCCAGGTAGGCACTTACCACCAGGTAAGCTCGGTGGTTAGTAGGCCATTGAGAATGAGTAGAGAAAGTCATGTGCTTGTCACTGTTCCCGTCTGCAGGTGGTCCTGTCTGTTGGATAGCTGTAAGGTTGGCCGTGCACCTCAGCGCAGACAGGTCAGGTGGCACAGGGTTCTTGGCGTGGAGAGCAGGTGACAGCTGTGGCTTGAGACCTTGTGGTTCTGCACCTGGCTTGGTCTTTTCAATATCTTTGTCCGTCGGTGGCAGTGGCTGTGGCTAGCCCTATGAGTGGTCCCCGGAGCCTCATCAGCTCTGTGTCCAATCCCCGTCTAGGGTGCATCGGGAAATCATGCCGTCATCAGGACACCGGCTCCGTGATGTCGAACACCATCCTCTCCTGACTGAAAGCGACAATTATGACTCCTCGTCGTCCTCCTCCTCCTCCGAGGCTGACGTGGCAGACAGGGTCTGGTTCATCCACGACGGCTGCGGCATGATTTGCGCCGTCATGACATGGCTTCTGGTCGTCTACGCAGACTTTGTGGTGACGTTTGTCATGCTGCTGCCTTCCAAAGACTTTTGGTACTCCGTGGTCAATGGAGTCATTTTTAACTGCTTGGCGGTGCTCGCTCTGTCGTCCCACCTGAGGACCATGCTCACCGACCCCGTGAGTACTCACTGTCGAGCGGGGTTTTGCTCTTGTGCCTGGCCTAGTGTGACACCACAGACCACATGGCAAAGGCCTCCTGTAACCTTAGGTTTTTATTAATGGGTACAAGTTGGCCGCATTTTTCACTGGAGAATAAGCATCACTCAAATAGAAGCGATATCACAGTATGTTAATGAAAAATACTTCCATTGGGCTGTCTAGTCAAATGAAGAGATTGTATGAAATAATTTCTAAAATCCCTTCTAGTTTAAATATTTTGTTTCTGTAAGGATTGGACTGAAAGCTGGGGGATTGGAGATCTAGATTTCACCACTATACTAATCTTTTTATTTTTTAAATCCTCACCAGAGGATTTGTTGATTATAGAGGGAGAAAGACTGGGCATCGAACCTGCAACCTAAGTATGTACCCTGACTGGAGATTAGACCTGCCACTTTGGTGTACAGGATGCTCCAACCAACTGAGCCACCCAGCAATTGTAATCTTTACAGTTGCTTTTTGACCATAAGCAACTAGTTTAACTTTTTAGGGCTAAAGATTAGCTATTATCTCTTAAGTTCTTTCTAGCTTCGTAATTCTCTTGTTTTTAAGTCAGTTAAAATTTGAAGCGAACATCCTATTCTACCTCTTAGGAAGAAGGTCAAGGTTCAGCCTGTGTGCCAGGCAGAGAGGAGGAACTTGCTAATTACTGATTCCATCAGGTGTGGGTAATGAGGAAGTGATTGCTGATCAGAGATCAGGCTCCATGCCCAGGGAGAGAACTGGTGAGAAAAAGGGCGGGTATTGGGCTTATCTCTGGAGCAGTTTCCCTGAGGCTAAAGATGAACCAGATCTCACATAGTAAATTGCCCTCACTTCCAGTGTCTGAAGGAGCCTGGGTTCAGAACCTCCACACTGAGTGAAGATTTTGAGATGTCCAGTGTTGAGGCAAAGCAATACAGATCCTTGCTGCCCAACCAGGAATCACCCCCAAATAGTGGCTTCCGGACTCACCCCAGAGTCCCGAGGAGGTGCCTTGTGGGAGGGCAGCCTGCGGGCCCAGTGGGACAGGTTCCCCCATCAGCGGAGCTCTGCTGCAGGGAGGCACGGTTGTGTCTTCACAGTCAGTGTGAGGCTTAGTTTGAAAATCTGCTGGACTCGTTATCTGTTGGTTAGCTTTCTCTAAAAAGGTACCAAGAAGTTAATGTTTTGTTATGAAACATTTAAGATTTTGTTTATTATTTTTAGAGAGAGGGGAAGGGAGAGAGGGAGAGAAACATCAATGTGTGGTTGCCTTTCACCTGCCTCCAGCTGCGGACCTGGCTTGCCACCTGGTTATGTGCCCTGGCTGGGAATCGAACCAGCAACCTTTGGGTTCGCAGGCCAGCACCTTATTCCCTGTGCCACCAGCCAGGACGTTATGAAACTTTTTATAAGTAAGATTCAGCCTTTGAGAATAAGCTGATATTCATCATACCTCAGAATGTGATTGACACATTGGCGTATGTGTCTTAGGGTCATGTCACAGTTGTTACCCTGTGATATTTACGCTGTTGCCTGTTTGCCTGGTGGAGGTCTCAGGCCTAGGACAGTATTATAGACCCAGCTCTTAAGGGGCAGCTGGGAAGCAATGTCTGCTTGTGGTTTTATAGCCTTTCCTGATGGTGGGTTTTGTTTTTGTTTTTGTTTTTTTAATTTTATTGTTGTTGTATTACATCCATCCCCTTTTTGCTCCCCTCTGTCCCCCTCCCCACCCACCCATTCCCCCAAAGTCATTCCCCCCTTGATGGTGGGGTTTTTGACCATAACCAAGGCTGATGTGCCTCAGAGGCTCCTAAGGGATGGACCCTCTTCTCCTTTCCCCTAGATCAGGGGTGTGAAACTCATTTTCACTAGGGCCCACATCAGCCTCTCAGTGGCCTTCAGAGGGCTGAATGTCATTCCAGGACTGTATGAATGTAACTACTCCTTCACAGTGAAGCGAGCCGGATAGAAACAAGGTGCTGGGCCAGATTCGGCCTGAGGACCTTGCATTTGCCACCCGTGCCTTAGATAGCGAAGTGCCCCCCGACCAGGAACCAAGCCCCCTGCTCCCCGACCCCTGTGTACTCCCCTACCTGCTCCTCACGGTGGCAGCAGCACCATAATCAGTACCCAGGCCATAACCAAGAGGCCCTTCGGGGTTGGGGGCCAGATGGCTGGCTTCTACTCAGATACTCACTGTAGGAAAAGCCCTGTTTGTGTTGACTAGCTTCCTGGGTGTTGACAACTGGGTGGATCCATTCTTTGTAGGCATTTTGGTACTGGGATCACCTCCACACAACGGCCCCAGGTTGGGCATGTGCATGGGACGTGGCGGAAGGAGGGCTGACCAGGCTAAGACTCCTCATCACAGTGCGTCTGTTTACCAAGTAGCGTTGTCCCTCATTCCTCTGCAGTTCAACTCCTGTCCCTACCCCCGCCCCAGGGAAAAGGCTTCAGAACTCTTACAGGAAGCCCCAAGAGCTGGGGGGTGGGAAGAGGGAGTGTGCAGGTGCTGCCGGTGTTCCTGGGGGGCACCTGGTGGGCTTATGCTTGCCACCCACTGCGTCGTTCCAAAACGTGGACCGGCAGCACCGAGAGGGAGGCAGAGCCCAGGTGGAGGAGGCGGAGGGCGATCTGGGGGAAGGCCCCATGTTTAACTCTCCCTTGGTTAAGTCCTGGGGGGTCCAGAATGCAGGACAGGGAACTGGAAGGAGGGTCAAGATGAAAAGATATGGGGAAAAAAGAAAGGAAATGTACTTTACGAAGCATCACTTCCTAAGTGTATGGCACAGGCATCTGGTCTCCTCTGTGGTGATTTAGCAGTGGGTGAGGGTAAGGCATGAGACGGGACGCTGGGAGGGGCAGCAGTAAATCAAAAGCCTTTAGAACTGTGTGCAGAAGGGGCAGTTGGGCCACCTGGGGCAGGAGCAGCCCGAAGGCACAGCTGTGGCCTGGTGCCAGCATCACAGTCCAAGGGGGGCGGGTATGAAACATGCAGCCACGGTTCAGAGAAAACCACCCCCAAACACAGTTGTAACACCAATGAGTTTGAGGGATGCACCTCAGCTTTTTAGAGGGATGTGCTTCGATGGAATGAAGAGTGGTCCACGTAGGGGATGAGATGATGGGTCCTCCCCAGATGTGACCTGCAAAATGCTGGTTGCCAAGCAGCGGGGTGGGTCATGACCAGAGCGGGCTGCTGGCGGGCGAGCTGAGCACAGGGACCAACCCTTCCGTTTGACGTCTGGTCTGCGAGAGCACACCTGGAAAGACCTAGAATCCAGTCTGCAGCTGCGGGGCCTCAGGGGAGTTGTAGGAAGCCCTCAGGACACAGCCTCGAGGGGTCTCACTGGGGGCCCAGGGCTGTGAGCAGCAAAAAGCAGTGTCTGAAACCAGAAAATGCCTTCACACCACTCAAGTCTCCAGTCACTAAGTTTCATATCACGACTGTTTGCCTACCCTTTGAGATAACACAGCTTTCAGTAAAAAGTCATAAGCAAATATACATTATGCTATTTCATAAAATCATAACACCATGAAGACTTCTGGATTGATTAGTGGAGGAAACGTGAAAGACTCCTAATTATGGTATGTAAATTAAGTAAAATGTTTCACCCGATATTCTGATTCAAATTTTCAAAAGACAATTTGAGTGTTAGGACATGCTAGGACCTTGATCAGAACAGCTTCCTTATATTAGGACGATGAAGCTGACTTGGTCCTTGCTTGGGGGGAAGTCACTGGAGTGGAGGCTTGGGTGGGAAACATGGCCATTTTGCCTGCAGTACCCCTGCCCCCATTTCCCCAGTCTACCTCATGGAGGTGATTGGGCTCCACATCTGGCTTTCTGGGGCCTTGGGGCCGGTGGTCCTCAGTCTCCAGACCGGCACACACTCCTGCTAACCTTTCTCAGCCTTGGAGGTCAGCCCTCACCCTGCGGAGGCTTGAGTCCAGCTCAGGTTTCCGTCCTGCACATCCAGGCTTTAAGGAGCGCCTGTGCTGCTCCTGTTGATCAGCAGTCCCTCACCGTCCCATCTACTCAGCCTCCAGGGGCCACCAGCTCCTGTCCTCCATCTCTTCATGCTTCTTTATCCCTGAACCGCTGGCCTGCTGTCTCCGTGGCTCAGTGGGGCTCATTCTCCAGAAATGTGCATTTCTGCATGAAGCACAGGCTCTGAGGGGCAAAGAAATGGGATGCAGACCTTGCTCCCTAAGGTGAGACACCTAGACCGCCCTCACCACCCCCCATCCACGCTAGTGAGGTCGCTTATCTTGGTCCAGCCTGAGATGGCACCTGGAATCATCTTCCAAATGTGTTTTTCATGATGTCTCCACCGTCTCCAAAGATCAAGGCCTTCCATCCTACAGCCTGCACCTCCTGCTGCTGTGTCTGGCCATGATCGTGCTCTCTTGCCGTCAGTTTGAGTTAACCTAACTCGCCTTCCCGTTGCTGCCCCATGGCTCCTCCTTCTCCAGCACCCCTAGCATGTGGGGCGGGTGCAGTACACACAGTCACAGCCCCTGGGTCCCATGGCCAGATGCGGAATGGGGTCAGTTACTCAGGGCCATGACTTTCCAGGTTTGAGAGTGAGTGCTTCTAATGAGGTTGGCAGACATAGATGCATTACATACAAAAACACAAGATCAAGTCCTCTGTGAGGTTATTTTGTTCAGTGTTCCCCTGTTCCCCTACACAGCTGATAGGAAACACTGGGCAACGCTATCAGGCCAACTCTGCCCGTTAGAATGGGGTGATAGGGAAATGGTGACAGTTAGCCACCCTTGACTTAGAATGGCTTTGCAAACAAACCTTGCCTCTGATGTGACTTATGTTAGCTAGGAAAAAACTCATGTGACTTATCGTTTTACAAAGGACAATAAGGTCTTTATTTTGAGTTCATTTTAATGCATGTTATTTTTCATGCATAGTAAAACTTCTGGTCCTGCCTGAATAATAGTTATTTTTCATACCAATATTGCTTTAAGTGGCAACTGCAGCATTACTTCTTATTTTATGATATATGAACTCTAAGATTAATTCCTACATTTATTATTTTGAATTTTTCCTCCTCCTTAACTAAACATTGTTATTAAACTGTAGGGGGCAGTCCCCAAAGGAAATGCTACTAAAGAATACATGGAGAGTCTGCAGCTGAAGCCCGGAGAAGTGATCTACAAGTGCCCAAAGTGTTGCTGTATCAAGCCCGAGCGCGCCCACCACTGCAGGTACCACAGGCAGCCCCTTCCCTGGAGGAGGAGGTCCCCCTCAGTAGCCTCTGACCAGCATTACAATTTTGTGCATTGGACATGTGGCCTGGGGTTGTTCCCTCAGAGCCTGCAATACTAACAACCCAACCTCTCCGTTTTAGTATTTGCAAAAGATGTATTCGGAAAATGGATCATCACTGCCCGTGGGTGAACAACTGTGTAGGAGAAAAGAATCAGAGATTTTTTGTGCTTTTCACTGTGAGTAGAAATATTTTTGTAGTGACTTATATTGAGTTTTTAAATCTTCAACTAGAATCTTGCCTGGAGCTGGTAAATTTACTCTAACATCAGACCAGTTTTTCCCCGCCCTTTGCTCTGGATTCAAATGATAATACTGCGCTGTGATTGGTAGGAAGTAGTCCAAAAGTTAAATATGGTGATTGTGTTGTTTTAGTGTTTTACTGACATTTAACTCGCTAAGACACACAGTTCTTAATAGGGTCTTGCTGAAGTTAAAATGTCATTTCCTACTGTATATTTTTCTATCAGATTATTTTACTTGGTCCAGCATGATCTGGAGTAGGCAGATGTTAACTACTGCAATCGATTCCTTTCCTCGTTAAGTTTACTGGCAAATGAAATGGAAGATAAGATTAAGCACCCTTTGCTCCTAGAAATATGTAACTGCTCACCAGCAGTAACCAGTTTCTACCCCTTCCCAGATGTACATAGCTCTGTCTTCAGTCCACGCTCTGATTCTCTGTGGCCTCCAGTTCATCTCCTGCGTCCGAGGACAGTGGACAGGTGAGCTTGCATGTGTCACTCCTGAAGTCACGCAGCTGGGGAGTGGGGAGAAGATTCAAAGGAAGACGGATTTTCCCATTTTGAAAGAAATCTTCATGGTTATTTTAGGATTTGATTTCTTTTTTTAAGAAAATAATGAGTATTAACATGCCTTTACCCTAGTATAATCAAGCTATATACGTATATGCATATTCTTCCTTCGTCAATGCATAACTTCTACTAGGTAGCCTCATTTGCATTTTGCAGATATTGAGACTTAGAGGGGAGTTAGTATTGTCCCCTGGAGTTTGTTTTCTGGTTGGCTAGCCAGGTATGGTTCAGAGTGCTCCTTGCATGACTGAGTGTGAGCATTGTGAAGCGGGGCCTCAACCAGGTGCCCAGCCCTGGATCTGCAGGCAGGCTAGAGTCGTCCTGCCCCTGGGGAAGGTGAGGAGTGGCCCCGTGCCCCTCTTCTTCTCTGGCTTTAGTTGCATTTTAATAAGCACTTTAATACACAGAGACAGTCTTAATGGAAACCTCAGGAAATGTGGAATCTTTGGAAAGTGCTGGCCGGGAAATGGTGGGCTGACCTCCTCCCCATTTGGTGAACAATGGATGTGCCTCTTTACAAAAGGAGCTCATTCTTTCTGGAAGCTGCCGGGGGCTGCTGGCTGCCACTGTGGGGAGTCTGTGAGCTAGACCCCCACATCCTGTGGTTTGGGGTGTTTGTTATGCCGGGATGTCCAGTTACAACTCACTTTCTCTTGTTCACAGAGTGCAGTGATTTTTCACCTCCAATCACTGTAATCCTGTTGATCTTCCTGTGCCTTGAGGGTCTGCTGTTTTTCACTTTCACTGCAGTTATGTTCGGCACCCAGATCCACTCAATATGCAATGATGAAACGGTATGCGTTGTTCTCAGCTGTGTTTGCTTTGTACGTGGTGACAGCCCCAGTAGATGGGAAATCCTAATGTCAACAGCAGGTGCAAGTGTGTTAACTCGGGAGATTAATTGGGCGGCCTTGATAAGCTCCGACAGGCTCGCTGTGTTTATTCTTTCTGTTGGGGTGAGCAGTGTGTATTTCAGGGATCCGCGTGATGTGAGAGTCGGCAGAGCTGGGCAGATTCCCAGCTTCTGGGAGACCCACCCCTGGAGCAGCCGAGCAAGTTTCAGGAATTGATTGCCTTCACGCCTTTGCACTGGAGGCCTAGAGCCAGACGCTCGACAAATATTTGTAGTGAATGAAGTAAAGGCTGCCCCTGGCCCGGGGGACCAGCTTTCTCCTGTATCTCCGTGGCTGGCTGGGTTGTCCTCCCAGCAGATGGCCACCGCCCGGCTGTCCGATGATGCTCTGGCCACACGGCCACCACCTGGCTGTTCTCAGGGAGGCCATGAGGGCTGGTGCCTGAAGGAGAGCCCACACCCCACCTGAACACTCCATTCTCAGTGGGACAGGGAAGTTTGGGGGCCTAACCTGGAGATGTCGGGGGGTTTCCCTGGCGTTGCCATCCACCTGCTCTTCTTTCTGCTTCCAGGAGATTGAGAGGCTGAAAAGTGAGAAGCCGACCTGGGAGCGGAGGCTGCGGTGGGAAGGGATGAAGTCTGTCTTTGGGGGGCCTCCCTCCCTCCTCTGGATGAATCCCTTTGTTGGCTTCCGGTTTCGGCGACTGCGAACGAGGCCGAGGAAAGGAGGCCCGGAGTTCTCCGTGTGAGGCCCCTCCCATCGTGCTGGAACTCACTAACGGACTTGAAACTATCTATCTGGGGTCTGAAAGGGTGGCAACAACTCATCTGTGACCAATGACCAATAGGGCAAATGGAACCTACACAAACCAATTGCTTGCAGCAAGCAGAATTTTATATGCTGTATTCACAGTCACGGATGACAGATTTTCCAAACTAGAAACTGGGTGATGCTCTCATGTTCTCACCTGTACAACTAAATGAAATGGATGTGGCCACATGAAAAAGCCAAATGTCATTATCTTCCTGCACAGTTAGGATTTTTGTGAAGCAAACTTGGCATTTTCTAAGGAGTTCTGTGATATTACGTGGGTTATTAAAATCCTGTGTACTGAGCTGCTTTTTCCAATCATGAAGAAAAAAGCCAATCCAGTGAACAAGAATTCTCCGACGGGTGGTTCAGGGGGCTCCTATGGACCCTGTGGTTCATTAGTGCACACCCTAGACCAAGAAGGGGCGTCGACAGAGAAGTACATTTTGGTTTCCATTAGTTTGGACACTTTGCACTGAATTTGCAAAAGATTTGTGCACTGAGCTCTGAAGACGGCTTTGGATACACTCCCACTGCCCGGGAAGAGGCATTCTTTGACCCTGCAGCAAGTCTGTGCGTGTGTCTGTGTCTGTGTGCGTGTGTGCGTGCACGCATGTGTGTTTTAAAATCGACAGTGTTGTTCAGGTGATGCAACACTGAATGGCTGTGTGCAGCAAACAAGCTATTTTTTAGAAGCCGACGTTTCAGGGAAGCAGGGAGAGCTGCCCCGGGATCCTCCTCCCGTGGGGTTCACTATGAATGTATTGCAAACTGGAGAATATCTTGATCCAAAGAACAATCATTCCTGTATGGTCCTCTGTTGCCCTCCTGTTTTCATTTTACCTGGAGAATCTTCAGTGCGTGAGGGCCTTGGAACTGACTTATACTGTTCCAGCCAAATGAGCCGTGTATAAATGGCACCAAGAGCTAAGTCTCGGGGTGGCGGCCTTCCCTGGGTGCAGCCTGGTGGTGTGAGCAGGAGGGGCAGGTCAGCAACAACAGTGAGGTACAGAGAAACTGGGGTCGGCCTCTGGGCCTCACTGAGAAGGGGCAAGAGGACCACAAGGCCACGCGCCCTGGGCTCTGCCTCACCTGCAAAGAATATTCGGGATGGCAACAGCTTTTATTTTGTTAGCATTTTTGTTTTGTTTCTCTACCCATGTCACCAGTGAGAAAATAGGACCCTTGGTGCAGAGCTTAAAATTATGCCAGAAAGCAAACAGCTCCCCTCCTTGGGGACTCGCCTTAAACTTGCCTGGTCGGTACATGTTTGCGGGACTCTGGAGGAAGCCACCTGTGACAGTCTGAGGGTCTCCTTGAAGCCTGCCTCCTGTTCTGAGAAGAGTTGGTGTTTCCCCCCTGGTCTTCACACCTTTCTGTTCACCGTGAATCATTGCTGTTTCTGTTTTTAACTACTCTGTGCCCTGTCCTAGTCAGGGTGTCCACCACTGCAGATGCAAAACCACAAAGGGACCTGCTCGAGACACAACCACAGCCAAGTGAACAAAGCTGTAGGACGTGTAGAAACGGACTAAGTCGCTACCGAAATGGGTGAGCTGTAGTAGGGGGTGGACTGTGTGTCACAGCCGGAGGGACAAGACACACCACGTGTCATCCAGGAGACAAGTTTCCGGAGGTTGTTTTGCATATCCATTTGCACATCTGTAGTCTGGGTTGGACATGCGTGTTGGGCTTCAATGTGAGCCTTTTAATATGTATATCCTGTTTATCAATTAAAAAATCAAAGTGGTTGAATCCTGTGAGACTTGGCAAGTATGTGCAAATCAAGTATACTTGACTTTTCAACCTCTTCTTCCAATGTAACTTTTATATAAAATAAAGTCACTTGTTGATGGTTCTCAAACAGTTTATTATGTAGTTCTTGGTGGGTTGTCAGTGCATTTTCAGCAGCTGGCCTTTGCCTGGTTGTGACAGTCACTCTACTGTTTCCACAGCCTCTAGACACTTTCTGGCCTGTGAAAAGGGGCAGGCATGCAATACTGCTCACACTAACTTGGCCCTCTCCAAATTTAGTATTTTACTCTTCAACTGACGCATGTCATTTTACTTAGCTTTATCCTAAACATTCCTGTATTTTTAGTGTTCTTTGACATTAAAAAAAAAAAAACCCTCCAGAATTTTAGACCCTTACAATCTCATGTAATATTTGTGCTTGAAGGACCCAAAGGTGAGTGAGGAGGGTGTCCGTGCCCTCCTGCTGCATGTGGAAGACCGTTCCATGACTGGTCACCTGTGCGTGCCCATAGGATGCCACATCCACACACCCATGAGGTACTTGCTGGCCTTTCAGATGTGCAAAAACATAGAGACTCATACCTAAGCTCGGCCACCAGACCAGCAGCCACTCCCAAGCTTGCGTTTGTGGCTCCATGGAATTGTGCTGCAATGTTACTTTGTATTCCTCCTATTAGGATGTTCCATAGGCTCATTATCCAGAAGGATGATATCTGCATGAAAGTGGAAAATGAAAATATTACCCGAGTTCTGCATCTCCTAGAATAGGAAGTTGGCCAAGTCTTCTATTATAGATGATTTTGGTTTGGCGGCCTAGCAGGAAAAAAAAACATCTCTAACGATAGCCTGGGAAAAGCATAGGAATGGATATTCCCATAGAATCCACATGGATTCTAAAGCAGCATTCGGTGGCCTCAGCAAAAGGGTAAGCTACCTGCAATGTTGGCTGAGGATGAGATGTAAAACCAAATTGCTCCTTATCTTCCCAGTTGATCATTTAAGCAAAGGCAGCCTGAAAATGCAAAGGGACGATAAGAGGATGATGGAGATCTGCGGCTGCTTCTGTTTGCAGAAAGCTGAGCCAATGTTTGATCTGTAAGAGAATGAATGGCTCCACTATGTGGCCTGATGGAAAACTGGAGAACATTATGGGAAAAGGTTCTATGCCAGCCAGAGAAAAGTTGATTTCCGAGTTCCTGATAGCCCTTGGACTCACTGCCTGCTTTCCCTTCCCTTCTCCACTCACCCAGTACATAGTTCATACTACAGGGACTACTGTTGCTAAACCACGTAGGGTCCTGTGACATACAAATTTTTGGTTTTCCTGGAGATCACAGGGTAACCACCACCTGGTCTCCCCTGCCCTCTGCTCCCAGCTGCCCTGGCTTCTCCAGATGCTCTACACGGTCGTCTTTCCGAGGCTCCCATGTTCAGTCTCTGGCTTTCTGGGGTCTGCATCTCCCAGATTCTTCACTTGGTGCCACATGTGCCCTGGTAGTTCCTTGAGAAAGGGTATGCTGTTCAAGTTTTTCAAGATTTTAGCCTGTCCAAAATGCCTTATTCTTCCCTCACCTTTGGTTGATGGTTTAGCCAGGCCAGACCATGGATTCTCTGTTCGATGGTTCTCATTCAGCACACCGCCCTGTTGTCTACTCCCAGCATGGGCATGGGGAGGGTCCAAGTCCATCTGGTTCCTGTTTTATGTGACCTGGCTCTTTTGTGTTTTTAATCCCAGGAAGTCTTTAATATCCTCTTTTTAGTCCTAATTCCTCAAATTTAACAGGGATCTGCATTGGTGCCCTGTGCAAATTTGTAGGTGACCCCTTTCTGTTTGAAACACGTGCTTTTTGGTTCTGCCGAATGTGCTGTGTTACATCTTTAGGAATTTCATCCTCTTGATCTTATCTTCTGACTCCTGCAGATTGGACGTTGTACTTCTGAGACCAGCCCCCTCATTTTCTGTCTTAATGTCTATGTTTCCTGAAGCATATCCTTAATGGGGTCTTCTTCTAGCTCTTCTCCTGGATATTTTATTCAGGCATGATAACTAATTTCCAAGAGCTTTGATTGTTCCTTTGCTCTTTTAAAAAAGAACCTAATTTTTTTCAGAGCAGTTCTAGGTTCACAGCAAAATTAAATGGAAGGTACAGAGATTTCCCACCTACCTTTTGTCCCCACACACGCATGGCCTCCCCTACTGTCAGCATCCTTACCAGAGTGGAGCATTTGTTAAAACTGATGATGCCCACACTGACATTTCTTCCCTAATGTCCATAGTTCACATTAGGACTCACTCTCGCTGTTGTACATTCTATGGGTTTGGATACACGTATGACGACATGTATCAGTCATTATGATTCAAACAGTATTCTCACTGCCCTAAAATTCCTGTGTTCTGCCAATTAATTCATTCCCCCACCCTCCACCAGCAACTGCTGACATTGGTACTGTCTTCATAGTTTTGTTTTTTCCAGAATGTCACAGAGTTGGAATCACACAGTATGTAGCCTTTACAGATTGGCTTTTTTCACTCAGTAATAGGCCATTAAGTTTCCTCCATGTTTTGCCATAGTCTGATAGTTCATTTGTTTTCAGTGCTGAGTACTATTCCATTGTCTAGATGTACCACAGTTATTTTTTAATTTAAAAACTTGTTTTATCCATTCACCTACTAAGGGCATCTTGGTTGCTTCCAAGTTTGGGCAATTATGAACAAAGCTGCTACGTGCAAATTTTTGTGTGGATATAAAATTTCCACACAAAACCCCTCTATGTTCTGCTAGGAGGTTTATAGCTTCCAATCTTCAAAGTCTAATACATTTTTTGTATAGTGTAAGATCAAAGTCTGCTTTCAGGCTTTTGCATGTGGATATCCAGTTCTCCCATTACCATTTATCAAAGAGACTGTCCTTTTCCCACTGTATTTTTGGCACCCTTGTTGAAGATCAGTTGACCATATATGCATGGGTTTATTTCTGGGCTTCCTATTCTGTTCCATCGGGCTATATGTTGTTTTTATGCCAATACCATACTGTCCTGATTACTGTACATTTGTAATATATTTGGAAATCAGAAGGGTGATGCCTCTAGCTTAATTCTCAGTTCTTAAGACTGACTTGGCTATTCATGGTCTTTTATGGTTCCATTATGAATTTTAGAAAGGTTACTTTAATTTTTATAAAAAATGCATTGGTATTTTGATGGGCATTACAATAATTTGGGTAATAAGGACATTTTAACAGTATTAAGTCTTCCAATCCATGAAGACGGGATGTGTCTGTGTCTTCTTTAATTTCTTTAATCATTTGTAGTTTTCATCTATTTAGTTTATTCCTAAGTATTTTGTTCTTTTTGGTGCTATTGTAAATGGGATTATTTTCCTTTTCATATAGTTTGTTGTTAGTGTATAGAAATGCAACTGATTTTTTTTGCATGTTCAGTCTGTATTCTGCAACTTTACTGAATTTTAACAATTTTTTGGTAGAGTCTTTACAGTTTTCAATATACAAAACTATGTTGTCTGCAAACAGAAACAATTTTATTTCTTCCTTTCTAATTTGTATGCTTTTACTCTTTTCCTTGCCTAATTGTTCTGGTTGAGAATTCCAGGACTATGTGGAACAGAAGTGGCAGGAGTGAGCATCTTGCCTTGTTTCTGATCTTAGTGGGAAAGTGTTCAGTTTTTCACTGTTGAGTGTGTTAACTGTGAGCTTTTCATATGTGGTTCTTGTTATGTTGAGATATTTCTTTATTTTATCTTTATCTTCTATTGTTCAATTACAGTTAACACTCAGTATTTTCCTGGTGCACAGCATAGTGGTTAGACATTTATACAACTTACAAAGGGGACCCCCTGATAAGTCTAGTTGCCACCTGATACCACACATAGTTATTACAATATTATTGACTATATTCCTTGTGCTTAGTAGTTTGTAACTTCCAGTTTGTACTTATTAATTTCTTCACCTTTTTCACCCAGTCCCCCACCCTCACCCATCTGGCAGAGGTACTTCCGTTCCTAGTTTGTTGAGAGTTTGCATCATGAAAGGGTATTTGAATTTTGTCAAACAACTTTTCCTGCATCTATTGAGATAATCATATGAGTTTATACGGTTAATGTGGTATATCACATTAATTGACTTTCATTTGTTGAACCATCCTGGCATTCCAAGGATAAGTACCACTTCATCATGATGTATGATTCTTTTAATGTGCTATTGAATTCAGTTTGCTAATATTTTGTTTATAATTTTTGCATCTACATTCATCAGGGATATTGACCTGCAGTTTCTTTTCTTGTGGTGTTTTTGTCTGGCTTTGGTATCAGTGTAATGCTGGCCTCACCCAATGAATTTGGATATATTCCCACATCTTCAATTATTTGGAAGAGCTTGAGAAGGACTGCCATTCATTCTTTCTTAAATGGTTGGTAGAATTTATGAGTGAAGCCATCTGCCCCTTGTGACAAGTTCTCCCAAGCTGGCATGTCCACAAGCCTGCTACAGGACAATCGACCCCCCACAGCTGCATAGAAAAGGACCACCAAAGCATGTGCCTGCTCACAGGTCTGAAGCAAACTTGGTCCCTACACCTTTTTCAGGTAACACAAAGAGTAACTCCGGATAAGACAAAACAATTGCAAATGCCAGCAATGACAAATTTCATTCCATCTAAGGGATGAAAATGGCCACCGTTACATGCCCACTCCCTTCTTGTGTCCTTCAGCCCATAGTTCCTAAAATACCTGGTCCACTTTGTGGCCATTTCTCTCTTGACCAAGTCGAGCGATAGCTACTTTGCTGAATAGACGTGATTTATTCAGTGCTGGAACATCCCAAAGAAATGGGACTAAAGGATGACTGGAGATGAGGTAGAAATGAGCTCTTAACATTTACTTGGGACCCTAAAGCCCCGCAGATTTTTCTGCACAGTACTCCCCCACCACACACA
The DNA here is from genome assembly GCA_004026585.1 of Noctilio leporinus. Lineage (NCBI taxonomy): Eukaryota > Metazoa > Chordata > Mammalia > Chiroptera > Noctilionidae > Noctilio > Noctilio leporinus. The sequence continues at coordinate 186,746 of PVIW01000093.1, read as the reverse complement.
CAAAAAACCCACAAAAGTGAATGCCCGGTAAGGCCTTGTTTCTATAAATACGACCATCTTGCCCAAAGGCCTCCTATTCACGTACATCCAACATTATACAAACTCTGAATGCAATGTACTCACAAATTCCCTGGCATGTTGGTAAAATTTAGATTCTGATTCAGCAAGTCTGGGTTATGACCCGAGATCCTGCATCTCTGACCAATTCCTAGGAATGCTAGTGCTGCTGGACCACAGACCACACTCGAGGTGACAAACTCTAGATATTGGCCAGTGTGGGAAGAGTTAACTCACCTACGGTAGCTATACAATGCAATTATTCAACGGCCTTTCGGCAACACTAAAGTATACAAGTGAATAAGGCAATCCTCACTATACACCTGTGTCAGGCTTATAATAAGAAAATGAAAGCATTTGGTCTTGCTAACCTTTTGGAGAATTTCAATTTTAGAGTCATTGTATGTTTGTGGCATAAGCAATTTTAAAAAAGCATGTGATCTAAAAGCAAGCGATTGAGCTGAGCTGCTCACAGCCTATTCCAATAGGGCCTTTTAGAACTTACACATTTTGAGGACACTTTATGGCTTCCTGAGAAAAGCCTGGGAGTTGATATGATTCATGTAGGAAGCGTGGCTGTGGGAAGGAGCAGCTCTTGCTGTGATTTAATGAGGAGCCGATTCCGTCAACGGAGGGTGGTCCCTTCAATGGTGTTGTTTGGGGAATGCGAATTGTTTCCCTGAACCCCAGTGACCCACCGCAGCATGGGGCCGTTCTTGCTAACTCATGGCTGTTACCCCAACCCCAGCCATTCTGGAGAGGGAAGTGGCCCAGCTCTGAAGGTAAGTCTCTGATGTTGCAGGCATTGTCAGATCAGCAAGGAGGCTCCCTGGGGCCACTTTGTAAGCTCTGGCTTACGGAAGGCCTGCAAGCTGGTGCACCAGCTCTACGGTCTCCTCTCCTCACAGGTGCCTTATAGGTGGACACGCACGCCTGGCAAGTACACTGAGCTCATGTGCAGCAGCCAGCCCTCTGACCACCCAGCCCCTGGTCCACCTTCACCGGGCCATAGGATGCGCTTGAGTGCCAAGTGAAGCTCCAAGCACAAGGCTAATAGTAATTATAATTATGATGATTAGGACATCATTTTGACATTTTCAGTTTCCAAAGTGAAGCTAAGCCTGACCTGATCACATCTCCACTACAACCCTTTGAGGCTGAGAACAGTGCACAGTAAGTTCTCACTTAACGTCGTCAGCAGGTTATTGGAAACTGTTGCTTTAAGTGAAAAGACATATAACGAGACCAATTTTACCATAAGCCAGCAATTTTCAACCAGTGTACTGCAAGGACTTCTAAAACATGTAGTACCTGACTAGTCAAGGGCACTGACCTCTTTTCCTTTAGAGTGTCAAATTAAAAATGACAACAGTTAATACAACCATAGCCATCCAGTGTGAGTGAATCAGAATTATGCTCATTTTTTGGTCAGATTGGCAAAAATTGGTGTGCTGCAGAATTTTAGTAATTAGTTTGTGTATGCCATGCAATGAAAAAGGCTGAAAATTGCTGCCAGAGGGTCACTGATATAAATAAGAATTAAGCTTGCACGGCATATTTCTGGTCACAGAAACATCACCAAACTTCTAAATAGAGACCCCAAACACTTCTCATATGAAACACTGAAGTAAATGAGAATGGACACACATGTAAGAGGAATGAAAACGAGTCAGATCATTCCTTTCCAGCCCACTTATTCCAGTTCAGGGTTTTATGTGGCCAGAGCCCCTGGACAGGACACCCCTCTGTCACAAGGTGCATGCACCCCAAAACTCACTGAGGCAGGGACAATGTAGATACTCTGATTTATCTCATGTGCAGGTCTTTGGGAAGTGAGAAGAAATGAACCCCTGAAGAAAACCCACACAGACATGGGGAGGACATGCACTCCACACCAACAGAGGCCTGAGCCAGGAACCAACTGTTTCTCCTCGTCAGTATTATAACCAAATAACACTGAACGAGATGACATGACTTGAAGACCTACTGTACCCATTTTAGAGACCAAAAGACTGAGGCTTTCCTGAGATTAATGAAGTGACCAACTTCCCACAGGTGAAGAAAAAGATAGGATTCCACACAGGCATTTCTGGCTAGACTAAAAGTACTTTTTCTAATCTAGCTCCTTCTGTTTCTATTTTCTAATTACTGAGATTTAAAGTAGGAAAAGTAATAATAAAAGCTCTTCTTCAGCAAATAAAGAAGTTAAAAACAATAAAACAAACGAAAACCTTCACTGAGGTTACTTCAGTAATATTTTCAGTTCAGGGGTTTGAACCACAGAGGAGATTGCACACTGACTTCATCTTTGTCCCTGGGACACCTCCCTTGGTTCCCAACACTGCCTGCCCATCTCCTGGCCGCCGCCCCACCCCAAGGACCTGTGTGTTGTCTTCAGCACAGGTGCAGGTGCTATGCTAGCTGCTCAATGCGAGTATTAGACAGCCCCACTGGGGATTTCTGGGCTCCACTCGGACATTCTAATTCTGAGTTGGGAGGGTCAAGAAGTGTATGGCCATGGCTTAACATTCCCTGGCTCAGCATGTAAACCCACTTGATCCTTGTCTGTGAGCTTTAATGCAAATCCCAAAGTGGGTTAATGACGGGGACTTGCCCACGATGGTCTCCATCAGAGCCTGGAAGAACTAGCTGCTTAGAGTACCTGAGGGAGAGGGAAGGGACCCAGGCCCTGGGGGACCCCAGTGACGACTGGGAGGGGTTGCTCAGGGACCCATAGGTAGCACGCAGTGATCATTTCAAGTTTAACATGATTAACATGAGCTACTCAACCACTGCGTATACGATAGATTAGAACAGAGCTGAAATATTCCTATTGCCTGTGACATCATAGCCATCATAGCATTATAGCACAACGCACTGCTCACGTGTGTGGCGCTGCCGGTGGAAATAAACCTACTGCGCTGCCAGCCGTATGGAAGTAGGACACGCACAATGAGTTACAGGCTACCTCGTCTATGTTGGTATGCGCGCACTCCCATGTTCACAACAACAAATTACCTAAGGACCCATTTCTCAGGATGTACCCCCATCACCAAACCATTATGTGGCTGCATTACCCATTTCATGATGATAATGACAATGTTATAAATAATAGTGACAATAATAATATGAGGAGCTGGCTGACTTCCAACTTACCTGGTCATCCAGAAGCAGCTCACAGAACACCAGGAGGACCAATTTCTGCCACTTCATGGATTTGCACATGTCACAGAAGGTGGCCGGCCACACCTCCTTGGTGACTAGGTCCTCAGTGGCCTGGTGATGCTGCCGGGAGAAGAGAAAGGGGTTGGTCCTCAGCCTGGCATCTACATAATGTCCACCAGGGGGCGCCTCGAGATAGCAAATGCCTACACTCCTCCACCCACAAAGACATTCCTCTCCTTTTGAGTTATTTAGCCATTGGATCCACAAATGTTTACTGAACGCCTACTGTGTACAGGTGAGGCCTCTGCCCTCAGTATACATGACTACAATAAATTAAATTACAATTATGTACCGTGATACATGCTATAAGAAAACAAAGCACAGAGCAGGAACATGAGTGGGAAGCAGGGGGAAAGCAAGGGGAGGGAAGAGCTGGGAGATCTGCAGTATACCCTCTATGGGTGGTGAGGGTTAGTCTTTAACATCAATTTGGAATTTAAACCTAAAAATGCTGGGGTTAGTTCATGGCTCAGTCCACCAGGTCCCAGAAGGTGCTGAGGGGTTCACATGCACTAAGGGTCACCAACCAGGTGGGGGAGAGGCAGTTTTCTAGCCACCTCCACCAAAGGCCAGGAGCAAAGCAGTCAGATTTCTGAAGATCCGTGACTTCTAAGGCCTTTCTTTCTTGGGTGGGCTGTTAGGATCCTTGAGGGAAATGCTGAGGCCGGTGTGGGAGAAGGAGTGACATCTACTATGAAAGGCCACCCTGATGAGTGATGGGGCAGAGGTACAAGTAGCCTTTCTCTGGCCTCGACCTGGGTGCACTGCGGGACAGCTGCTAGCAGGGTGGCCTTGAAGGCTGTCTGCTAAGGGGATCTGCTCAGAAAGCTTGGGGACCAGGAGGCCACCACGAGGGCTACTCTGCAGGCAGGTTTGGCTCTCAGTCTGAGCGGCCATGAGACATGGTTGAAAGAGCCATAGACAGGGCCACCATTCATATCCCTGCCACCTTCCAGCTATGTGATCCAGGCAAGTGTCTTCACTGCTCTGTGCCTTAGTCTCCTTGTTTGTAAAATGACACAGTTACACCTCCTGCCTTGTGTAGCCACTGGGAGGACTGGAAAGAACGAAGGGCTGACTGGGATGCCTGACACATGTTAAGCATTCAAGAACCGGTAGTGACTTATGGGCTGGGCTGGTGGAGGGCTGTGGAGCCAAGGCAAGACCTCCAGCCAGACCCGGTGTGCAGCGGACAGTTGGATTCCTCATTCACTTGTTTGTTCTTTTCTTGGTTTCTCTGGATTAACACCGTGTTCTCAGTTAAGATAGTGTTGCAGGGCTTATTTATTTTTTTTTTAAACCAAGTAAAACCGTAACCAACTAAACAAAACCAAGTCCATTTATAACAAAGTCCCACCAGGGCAAACATTTACAATCCCCACCCCCACCCCCAAGGTGTTTATCCATGGAGAGGCCTGTGGAATTTGAAAAGGCTGCAGCTCGTGTCTTTGGAAACCACCAGGGCCTTCGTATTTGCGGAGTCTTTCTCTCTGCTGGGAAGTACTTTTCCATCTGTCGTCCCTCCTCCCAGCAAGGCCCAAGGAGGCTGGGGTGGCATCACCTTGGGCAGAGGCTGCAAGCTGGTGGCCGTGACCTGGCCCTGGCCCTGGCCCTTCTCCCCTGGTAAAACACCTACAGTAAGTCCCTCACACCTCGGGAGATCTCACTTAGACATGCAGATTCATGGCCTCCTGGGGCCTGATCCTTACCTGGCCAAAATTCTGAGAGCCAGTGGCCACACTCCCTAGACACACTCACCCTGGATGGCATCTGAGGTGGTTTAATTTTTAAAAACGTTTTTTTGAGGCAAAATTCACATACCATAAAACTATCCATTTTCACAATTCAAGTGACATTTACTGCATTCTCAGGGCCATTCAGTGACCACCTCTGTCTAGTTCCAAAGCATTTCCATCCTCCCTCAGACACCAGGACCCATTAGCCGTCTCTCCCCATTCCCCTCCCTCGGCCCCCAGCGGCTCTCACCTCTGCACTATCTCACCTCCACGCTCTCCCTCTGGATCTGCCATCTGGACATTCTGCACACATGGCATCATACAGCACGTGACTGGCTTCTTTCACTTAGCATGCCTTAAGTTCATACATGTGGCAACAGGCATCAGAACTGTGTTCCTTTTCATGGCTGAATAGCATTCTATCATGTTTGTATATATACGAGGTTTGTCCCAAAAGTATTGACCCACATAATAAAGCAAACACAATTACAATTACAAAAATCCATTTTTTATTAAAGAAGATGCAAGATATGAGAAACATTGTATGGAGCTTCAGTCCCCTTCCAAGTAAACAAAACGCCTTTGGGTGTGACACACTTCTCCCAGCATCATTTCCACTGTTCAAAGCATTCTGCAAAATCCTGTGTTGGATTCACTGCTCCACCCTCTCCATCATTCCAAATGGGCTGCTCACAACTGTGTGTGCTCACCCACCAGCGTCTGACTCCCAGTCACCCCAGTCAGCATCACTTTCATTTACGCATGCGTCTCACAGTCCATTCTCATCATCTGCTAGGTTACATCATGGCCGTGCAAACTGTTTTAATCATCATGACATTGGCTCAATACTTTTGGGACAAACTTCGTATTGCGTGGATCTACCACAGTATCGTGCAGCAGCCTCTTGGCAGGGTGGGCCCTGCCTGCCCCCTCTGGGTCTGCCTAGCTCTCTACAACCACAAGGGCTGCTCAGATGAGCAGCAAATGCCTTTCCCAGGAGAGCAGAATCAGACGGGCAGTTCCCAAGACATTTACTGGCCAGGATCTGCCCTGGGCTCACCCACACCTGTATGTGCACACACATGTGTGTATGCTCATGCATGTGTCTGTGGCATAACAGCAGCACAATACTGGCATTTTGCCATTTCATTTACTGATTTATCAATCATTCCACATTAGCACAGAGAGAGCTCCAGCTTTTCTTGTTCCCTGCTGTGTACTATTCCACCACCTGGCTGTGTCATGCCTAATGGGGTGAGGTTCTCAGGCCCCTCAGGTGTGAGCCAGCCCTGCCAGCACTCCCACACTCAGCCTCACCAACGCCTGGGTTTTGTGCTGGCCTGGAAGGCGAGGTCAAATACATCCTCTCTATTTTCCTAGCTTCAAATCTCCCAGGGCCAGCACCACCCTAGATGTCTGTGTTTTTCTAACATCTGCACAGCATTTGTACATTTTAGACATGGCATAGGTGCTTATTAATCCAATCAATGGAAAAATGAATGTTTACTTTTTACTCATTGTTTAAGGCCTGACTTGACACACCTCCTCCAGGGAGCCTTCCCTGATCACCCCAGATGGGGTTAGGCCTCTTCTCTGAGCCCATAGGCCCTACACTCTCATCGCAGCACTTAAGCCCACTGGATGTGACTGCCAGGTGGGGTCAGCAGCCACCACACCAGCCTCTATTCCTCCTGGTATCTGCAGGAGCTGGCAATATATAGCACAGAGTGGGCAATGGACAGCCAATGAATGCCTGGCACACAGCGAGGGAAGATACAGATGACCAATGTCATCACTGTTGTCAGCAACAACATCTCTAAAGCATACCTGACGGTTTCAGGTTCCACTGAGCTCTGTGAGGTGGGGAAGCAGGTGTACTCACAACCATTTTATAGGTGAGGAAGCTGAAGCTCTGAGAGCCTTATCTGACACCACACAGTTCCTAAGTGGGGAGTCAGGTGCTCCCATAGTTCCCTTTTTTTTTTTTTTTTTTTTTTTTTTAGTATATGTGCTGCTGAAGCGAGCACTCATAGTTCCTAAGTGGGGAGTTGGAAGCTCATTTTTGTAACAAAAGCCAAGTTGAGGCAAGAAGCAAACGTGAAATGGAAGCTGGATTTCTCGGATGCTGCAGTGAGGTGCAGGGTGAACTCACGAGGGGTCTGGAGCCAGTGCAGGAGCTAAAAGAAGCCAGGAGGAGAAGCAGGGTTTCAAGAAACATAAGTATGGATTAAGGAGTGGAGCCCTTCCATGCTTTAGAGAAATGCAAGTAAAAATCCAAATTTCTTCCTCTCCCTTTCAGGTGGTTGGACTACACATTTCTCCGCGATGCTGTCTCAACTGGGCTAGTGAACCCCTGGCTCATAGCAGGGTTCCACGTGCAAAGCCCGTCTCATTATAACTCAGAGTGGCTGAGGCTGTTGCTGCCCCACATCAGAGATGAGGGAACTGAGGCACAAAGAGGTCATGTGAGTTGCCAAGGTCCTGGAGCTAGACAGGGGCCAAGCTGGGACAAACCCTGTGTTTTTGGACTGCAAACCCCGACCTCTTCTCTCCGTCCAGCGCTGCCCCTGGGGAAGGATCCTGTAACACTGAATCACCTCTTTTTCAGAGTTTAATATTTTGGGCCAAATCTGAGTGAGGTTTGCTGTTTCCCCAGCGTGTGCTGACCTCAGGGCACCGCTGCCTGGTCACTGGCAAGAGTCCCCTGCTGGCTGTGAATGGCTAGTGGCCAGGCTGTGCTGGGCACGATTCAATGTGAGCTCAGATAACTCAGAAAGAACCTCTTATTTACCTTTGCGGCCACCACACAGGACAGTGGACAGATGCCAGGGAGGACAATGGCCACTGTTGGTATGGACGGGGGTGATGGGTGTCATCAGCTTGTCTGCGGAAGTTTCAATCTACACAACTTTCTGGAGAGCAGTCTGGCACTATGAATCACACGTCTTAAAAGTGCAAAGCCTTTGACTCAGCAAGGCCACCTCTAGGAACACGGCCCAAGGAGGTAACCCTGCACGACACAACTGTTCTCGTTCCCACGCCCGCTGACCCCAGATGCAGGCTCCCAGGTGGCCAACAGAGCTCACGTCTGATTGGTTAACTAGAGCAACGGCTCTTCCCCTATCTAATCTTGTTCTTCCCCAAATGAAGGGTATTTTGGCTATTTTAAACTTTAATTCTTTTTAAAAAAGATTTTATTCATTGTTTACAGAGAGGAGGGCAGGGAGGGAGGGAGAGAAACATCAGTGTATGGTTGCCTTTGACCTGCCTCCAGCTACAGACCTGGCTGGAGACCTGGCTCGCAACCTGGTTATGTGCCCTGGCTGGGGAATCGAACCAGTGACCTTTGGGTTCGCAGGCCAGTGCCAATCCACTGTGCCACACCAGCCAGGGAAATTGGCTATTTTTTAAAAAGAGCATCTAATTGTGCATACGAATTTCTGTTTATTTCATAGCTCAGCTTCCAACTCCAAAGCCACAGAAATTTCGATCTGGAGGGGGCCTCAGGGCTTTTCTGACCAACATTTCACCAAGTGGGTCCCATAGGAGGTTAAAGGGTAGGTGGGAACAGATGCTTTCCTGATGGAATAAGCCTGGGAAACTGGACCATGTTCTTCCCTGCAGGACTTCTCAGAGCCTTTGCTATATGCTGGGTGGTGCACATTTCCAGGAGCAGGTAGAGGATGCAGTGTCTCCATGCTGTGTTTGGCCACTGTACTCATTTCCTGGGGCAGCTGTAACAAATTCCCACAACCTGGGAGGCGTAAAATGGGAGGCATTTATTCTCTCGCAGAGCTGGAGGCCAGAAGTCCAAAATCAAGGTTCCAGCAGGGCCACGCTCCCTCTGAAGGCTCTAGGGAAGGAACCTTTCTTTCTGCCTCTTCCAGAGCCTGGGGGTCCCTGGGTCCCTTGGCTGTGGCCGAGTTACTCCAACCTCTGCCTCTGTCTGCACACATTGGTTGTCCCTTCGTGTCTCTGTGTTTTACTGGGTCCAAATGTCCCTCTTCTTGTAAGTCTTTCCATTAGGGCCCATCCTACCCTATCACGACCTCATTTTAACTTGAGGACCTCTGCAAAGACCTTATTTCTAAATAAGGTAACACTTACAAGCTCTATGGACGTGAATTTGGCAGGGACACTATTCACCCCCGTATAAATAGAAAAGACCTCAGAGGCTTCCGAGCAGGGAATTCACAGGGGCCAAAGGATGCCATTTCCCAGGGGTCTGTCAGCCAGCGCGTTGGGGCCAACTATAGGGGTGAGCATGGGTTCACGGGGCAACAGTGGGGAGGCCAGTGGCTCTGACGAGGCAGAAGCACAAGTGCTGGACTTGGGAGATGGAGTAATAGGCAACCCAGCAGGTGGATGTGAGATGCAAGGAAACAAGGCTCAAGGATGCCGTCTGGGTTTTTAGCCTGAGAAACTGAAGGAAGGAGGTGACATTAGTGGAGAGAACCCACCAGTTCCAAGACATACTTTCGGGAAGCACGCGTGATGTGGACCAGGAGGGAGGAATTACCCTCTCGTGTAACTTGGATCTAACACAGAGCTGACCCTGTCACGGCCTAGCTGCCTTCCTCTTGTGTTTCTAGAAGATAGTTCTGACTCTCAAGATGGTCCTCGACACCCTCTGTACCCTGGCCTCAACTCCCTCCACCTGAGGTCACCTGCCAGCAATCCTGCCCAGGGGTCCTATATTCCACTCCCCACCCAACTTCCCACGCACCACCGAATGCCCTGCGGGCACCTCTGCCTCCCTGTCCACCCGAGAGGCTGTGACTATCGAGACTTCAGCAAGTCATTCCTCCTCTCAGGGCTTCAGTGTCTCCTTCTGAAATGTGGGGTTCCAGGCTCAGAGGTGGTCCTATGGACAGGTCCTTGCAGGGCCCCTGTGACTGACTCTGCAGTGGTGACGCCATTCCCATGGGGCCTTCCCAGCAGCTGCATGTGTCTGGGGTGATCCAGACAGAGACAGGAGGGATGTGCCCAGCCCAACCCCTCCCCGTGAGGGGACACCCTGGGGGTAGTGCCAGCAGACCACAGGGCCTGCACAGTGCAGGGGAGGGTCCTTCAGCCACAGCCCTGGGCCTGCAGGCCCTGGGTCTGAACAGGGCCAAGGGCAGTTCAGGCTCATGAAACAGCCACGGGGCTCAGGCTGAGCAGCTCGCCAGCCGGCCGCACCCCCATGACTTCTCAAGCCCGCCACAAAGCAGGCCACAGAGCCATGGTCGACTGTCCTAATCTGAGCTTTGAAATTTCTCATGAACCTCTCCCTTTTGCTGGGAATCCAGAGGACTTGGTCCAGCATGGGGCTGAGGAAGGCCGCCCTGCCTCCGCGGAACTGTCTGGACAGGTGGCAGCTGCGACGTGACCTGCTGAGGACGGGGCTGAGCGAGGTGCGCAGCTGAGCCTCTGTTTTCCCATCCGTAAAGTGGAACGTCACTGACCACCGTTCCTTTATAAAAGAGCAGCCTGAGCCCCAACGACAAAGGACGGACATAAACTGTGAATGAAGGGCAGTCCTTGAACTTGGATATGTTTGGCTTGGAGGCACCGCAGCTGGTTTTCTCGTGTTTGCTCAGAGCGCGGCTGCTGGGAAACGGACAACAGCAGTTAGAGGGCGTGTGAGTGTCTGGGGGCTGCCACAACCAAGGGCCACCAACTGGGGTCTTAAACCAGCAGGAACTTACTGTTCTGGAGGCCAGAAGTCTAACATTAGGGTGTGGGCAGGGCCGCACGCTCTCTGAAGAGGCTAAGGGAGGGTCCTGTCTAGCCGTCCAGCTCCTGGGCTTGCCAGCCACCTTCGTTCGGCATGTAGACAGCACGGCAGCCTCTGCTCCCAGCACCTTGCGGGCTCACCCCACATGTCTGTGTCTCAACTCCTCTCTTCCCACTAGGACACAACTCATTGAATTCAGGGCCACCTAATCCCACATGACCTCCTTCAGGTTATCATCTGCAAAGATCCCTAGTTCAAAGTAACATCACATTCATATGTTTGGGGGTTAGGGCCTGAACATATCTTTTTTTTTTAAATTTACTGATTTTAGAGAAAGAAAGGAAGGGAAGGGAGGAAGGAGGGGGAGAGAGACATCAATTTACTTCCCACTCATGTATGCATTCATTGGTTGCTTCTTGTATGTGCCCTGATCGGAGGCTGAATCTGCAACCTTGGCGTATAAGGACGACACTCTACGCCAAGGCCTCCTCCGTCAGGCTTTTTTTCTTTTTCGGAAGGGACTTCCAGTGACAGCTGATAGCTAGGGACCCACCTTTCCTCACAAATGTGGGTTCCATTTGCTTCCTTCCAAGGGGCAGCTGGCTGACCTTGGGCTAAGCCAGGCCAGATCTTGGGCCTTCAGTGCAGGGCCAGGGCTGGGCCGTGACCCGAGGCTTCCCTCCTGGGGAAGCAGCTCAGAGTCTCATCCCCACCCAGGCCAGGAAGCAGACCCAGCCAAAGAGGAGAAGTGAAAACAAGAATTCACGGCAGGGATCTGCGTCTTTGACTTTTAGAGGGGGACGTTGGCATGCTGGCCATGGTGTGACCTCTCAGGCTGTGCACACACACACCCCAGCCACCAGGAGCCCAGGCAGTCCTCTGGGGGGTGACCAGTCACCTCCTGGGCTCCCTGGAGGCTGGCACTGCAGGGGTACTTGAGAACAATGCCAACCCGAACAATGCACCTCTTAACAGAGAGGTGCAGTAACCAGCCAGAGGTCACAGAGCGATCAGTCAGGGCCCAGGTGAGAGGCCAGGTCCTGCATCCCAGCTCTGCCAATGAGAGCCTCGTGCCCTTTTCCCTACCAAGACAGCATCCATCGGGGGAGGTCTCAGCCCTCGGGAACACAGGGTTGATTTCATAACGGTTTTATAGTGGGGAAGAAAATATCACACACTTAGCAGCCAGGGACACCTGGTGTTTGAGAAAAGGGGTGAGAGACGTAATACTGACTAAACACCTGCCACGCACTGCCTGCCCACTCACATCCATCTGCCTTGCCCCTGGGAGTAGTTACATGCCCATCTTACCTGTGAGCACCTGGCTCCATGCAGCCTGGAGTCCCCAAGGGTTCCCATCCCTGACCAGGGTCTCACTGGCATCCGTTCAGCTCTGAGCCTGCTTCCTCATCTGCAAAATGGAATCGCAACATCACAGGTGGTCATGAGAGTTAGGGGTTCCATCCCAGGAATGGGCATGCAGTAGGTGCTCAAGAAAGGTGATTTTTTTTTTTTTTATTGCTGCTGTAATAATTTCCACAAATTCAGCAGCTTCAACACACATTTATTATCTTATAGTCAGGAGGTCAGAAGTCCAACACGGGTCTCACTGGGCTGAATCACGCTGTTGGCAGGACTGCCTTCCTTCTGGAAGTTCTAGGGGACAATCTATTCCTCACCCATTCTCACGTCTAGCAGCAGCCCAGATGCCCTGGCTTGCGGCCCCATCCTCCAGTTCCAGAGCTAGTATCATTGCTTCTCTCCAGCCCTTTTTCCATGGTTACGTCTTTCTCTAGCCACAGCTGGGAAAGGGTCTCTGATTTGAAGGAATCCTGGGATGGTATGCCCCACCCCTTCCCGGCAACACAAGGTTATCTCCATGTTGTAGGGTCCTCAATTCAACCTCATCTGCAGAGTCCCTTTTGCCATATCAGGTCACACATGCATAAGTCCTAGAAACCAGAGCAAGGATATCTTGGGGGGGGGGGGGGGTTGTCACTCTGCCGACCACAGGTGAGCTGAGTTGGAAGAGGATTCTACTAAAACCAGCCTGTTCAAGGACCATGCCTCATCCTTCTGTGGTTTCTGACTATTTTCAAAGAGCCACTGTCTAGCCAAGGAGACAGGGCCAGGACTGCCAGACCTTGGCTTCAAAATAAATCCTACTAGGAAATTTCCATGGGACCAGGCCCTTTTCTTCCTCCACAACCTGCCTAAAATCCCAAGCCCAGCAGGGCTTCTTGTAGAGAGGCCGGCCATCAGACTTCCTGCCCTCCCAAGAAAGGGGCTTTTGTTGTTAGGTGTGCATTTTCTCTCCTGTATGTGTTTTTCCCTGTCCAATTAAACAGCACCAGGATATTGTTTCGTAGGCCAAGTGAACCTGGTTTAGGACATCATCTTCATCTTAGGAAAGGGTTTTATAGTTTCCATCCTCCAAAGAGCCTCATCCATCACCCCCCACCCTCCAGCTTAAATTCCTCAGGGGTTCCTCCTCAGGGCTCAACTCTTTCACAAGCTCCACTTGTGGACAGAGATCACATGCTGTCTACTCTGGGGCAGGCACGTGAACCCCACTTGCCTAACACCCAGCATCTTTTGACTTGATGTGATTTGTCCATTCAGTTAACTGGTCACAAATGGGCTCAGCGTGGGATGGTTTTGCACGCAAGGAGAAAGGCATCTGTTTGGGATTTTAAGCAGGTTTACAAGGACAGATGTGATCTCACTGATTCCCTCACTAATTCCAGCATTCCCACATTCCTGATGAGGAAACAGGGTAGGATGGGGGCACCTGGTCACTGTCATTCAGATGATAAGTGGCAGGGCTGGGGTTTGAAGGGGGGTCTTCTGACTAAACTGTTCCAATTTTCTGCAGCAATACTCATTCCCTGCTGTGATACTGGGATGGACTAAAAAATAGATACCTAGTCTTTGTCCCAGGTTCCTGGCAAAAGAGCTCCTAAAACTCTGAAATTCTTGAAAGGGGTGAGAGAAGCATGCATTTTTTTGGTTATTCGAAGCAAGCCCACAGCTGAGTTTATGGTAAGAAGGTGACTCCAGTGGGCCCAGATTGCTTTGGAGAGGGGCTGGAGATTCAGCTAATCACCAATGACCAATAACTTAATCAATAATGCTCAAGTCATGGGACCTCCGTAAAACGCCCTAAGTGGAGGAGTCGAATATCTGGCTTGGTGAACATGTTCATGTGCTGGGAGGCTGACGCGCCCCAGACTCCACGGGGACAGCAATTTCCGCTCCTGGCATCTTCCAGACCTCACCCCATGTGCCTCTTCATCTGATGTTCACCTGTAGCTTTTATAACAAACTAGTAAATGTAAGGGAAGGGTTTCCTTGAGTTCTGTCAGCTGTTACAGCAAATTAGTGAATGTGAGGAGGGTGCTGTGGGAGCCCTTGATTTACAGGTGAATTGGAAGTGTGGGGAACCTGGGGAACCACTACTTGTGACGGGTGCCTGAAGTGGGACCCACCCACCCTGAGCCCTTGACCTGTGGGGTCTGTGCTCACTCAGAACGAACAAAATTACAGGACACCCGCTGTGTCACCAGAGAAGTGGAATGCCGCTTGGTGTGAGTAACCCACACGTTTGGTGTCAGGAGTCTTACAAGTCAATACCAGATCTTAATAGTATCAATTTTTCTTCATGCATTAATTCATTCAAAGTCTGTAAGTTCACGAAGTCAACTTTGTGCTAGAGTTAAAGCGATGGACAGGCAAGGCTCACTTTCCCCTCTTCCTGAATGTGCGGAAAAGGGAAGCACAGCCCCCAGATGAACGGCTCTCAACCCCACCCCACCCTCACACCCAGGACCACGGCAGAATGTAAACAGTTAGCAGAGACTCCCGGTTACTTGGTGTGGAGGGACCATTACACTGGTAATTTTCTAAATTTCCTTTTAATTTAGGCATGCAATATGCTGGATAATGGCCCCCCAAAGATATCAGGCCCTAATCCCTGGAACCTATATACATTACCTTCTGTGGCAAAGACTTTGTAGATGTGACTATAGGTCTGGAGATGGGAAATCACCCTGGATTATCCGGTAGGCCCTAAATGCCATCACGTGTATCCCTATAAGGGTGGCAGAGGCAGGTATGACCCACACAGAGGAGATGGCAGTGTGACCTCAGAGGCAGAAAGGAGCGATGTGGCCCGAGGTCAAGGCACCCTGGGAGCCCCTAGAGTCTAGAAGAGAGGAGGAAAGATTCTGCTCTAGAGCCTGCAGAAAGAGCAGGACCTTGTTCTCACACTTCTGGCCTTTAGAACTATGACACAATAAGTTTCCGTTCTTTTAAACCCTCAAGTTTATGGGAACTTATCACCGCAGCCACAGGA
Source organism: Noctilio leporinus (assembly GCA_004026585.1). Lineage (NCBI taxonomy): Eukaryota > Metazoa > Chordata > Mammalia > Chiroptera > Noctilionidae > Noctilio > Noctilio leporinus. The sequence goes on along the minus strand of PVIW01000093.1, from coordinate 171,655 downwards.
AACTAATACGAGGAATAACTTACATAGTTATATGTGTAAATCTTAAGTGCACAGCTTGGTGCACTTAAGTGCACATATGCCACCCTATATAGATCAAGATAGAAATTTCCAGCATCCCAGGTTTGTCAATACCCTCCCCCAAAGATAACCTTTCTACCAACCTCTATTATGACAGACATTTTTTGCCAGCCCCAGAATTTCACAGACATGGAATCATACAGCATACACTCTTGTGTGAGGCTTCTTTCTCTCAACTTAATATCAGTGAGATGCTGTTGTTTTTTCGTTTATTGATGGGTATTATTCCACTACATAAATATATTGTAATTTGCTCATCTATTCTCCTACTGATGGACATTTGGGCTGTTCCTAGTCATTAGCTATTACTAATAAAGCCAATAGGAACATTGTCCTATAGTCTTATGAGCATATGCACTCATTTATTCCAGACGTATATCTAGAAGTGGACTGGCTAGGGCCAGATTGGTAACTCTAGCTTCCCAGGTAATTCAAATGTGTAATCAGGTGTGAAAACTACTGATCGTGGCCAATGGTTCCCAACGGGGGTTGATTTTTGCCCCCCAGAGGACATCTGGCAAGGCCTGGAGACATTTTGGTTGTCACAGCTCAGAATTGGGGTAACTGATAGTATCTGATGCATAGAGGTCAGGGGGCCGCAGAAGCATCCTACAGTAGCACAGAGGGCAGGCCCCACCCTTCCCCACACCACCACAAAGAGCTATCCGGCCCCACTGGTCAAAAGGACTGAGGCTGAGAAACCCTATTGTACACCAGTAACTCGGGGCTACATGCACAAATAATGTGATTAACCCACCTGCACACAAGTTACAGCTCACAGAGCCCAGAGCCCGGCGCCTGCTTTGAGAGGTGGGACATGCTGACAGGGTGAGGGTCAGAGGTCTGGCCACTCAGCGAGCCCCAGCGAGAGAGGGCAGGCTGCCTATTGAGAACACGGAGAGTCAACCTCAGCTGTGGGCCTTCCTTCATCTGCAGCTCCAGTCCACAGGTGCTCGCGTGGGGGTCTGACGTCATCCCCACGCCGCAGTTCCCTCTTCCTGGGTCTGTTGGCTCCAGGGCCACAGAAAACCCCCAGAGGACCGGTACCATGTCTCTTCACCCCCGCAGATGTTTGCTAAATGAACTGATAAATGGGCTTCAAAGCCAGTCCTCCTGTTCCAGGTGCAGGGAACGCTGAAGTGAGAGTATTGCTGTGGTTTCCAGGGCATGGGAACCTGCTATCAACAAACTTCACCAGCTGGGAGTGGGGTATTTAATGGCGTCGCACAGGCAATCTCATGGGGTCTTCCTGTGGGGAGATTGGCTGGCTGTTCACCGCACCCACTTCCTCTTCGGCACACAGGTGGACTACATTTCCCAGAATTCCTTGCAGTCAGGTGTGGCCATGTGACTAAATTCTAGCCAATGGAATGTGCTTCTCTTAAAAGTCTCCTCAAAAAACTTTGGTACATTTACACAATGGAATTCTATATGGCAGAAAGAAAGAAGGAACTTGTACCCTTTGCAACAACATGGATGGAACTGGAGAATATTATGCTTAGTGAAATAAGCCAGTCAGTGAAGGACAGGTATCATATGTTCTCATCCATTACGGGACAATAATGAGCAAAACTAACAACAAGCAAAACAGAACCAAGTATATGAATACAAGGAATAGGCCTGCAGTAGTCAGGGGGAAAGGGGTTGGGGGGAGGGGGGAGGCAGAGGCAAAGAAGGGGAGCAGCTTAGACAAGAACCTAGTATAAAGGAACCATGGACATGGACAACAGGTGGGATTGACTTTGGGGGGAAAGGGTGGGTGGGGAGGGGGACAGAGGGGAGCAAAAAAGGGATGGATGTAATACAACAACAATAAAATTAAAATGAAAAAAAAAAAAAAGTCTCCTACCTCTGCTCCCACCTGCTCTGTCCCTATCCCTCAACTGAAAGCAAAGGGCTCCTGAGGGGTGGCGGAGCCACAAACAAGAAAGACCTGGTCCCTAAATTGCCCCCTAAAAAAGCTACACACTTAACATTTGCTTTGCACTATTGAGTGAAAAGCAAATTTTGAAAGGCTCTGAAAAGTGGGGATCTGTTTGCTGGTATGTCCTTAACTAGTACCCTATGTTTCTGCAAACCAGGGGATGGGATTTTAATTCCACTCCAAATAAGAAGTGTGCCCCCACCCCTAAAAAGAACTTAAAATGCAGAATGTGGAAGAGGATGCTGAGTTTGCAGCGGCAAAACACAGCTGCCAAAGAGACCACTGAAAAACGTGTAACTGGCCTTGGGCAGGCATTTCCCACCCAGTGCACTGGGGTTGGCGAAATTTACAGATGGCCCAGCTGTGTAAAAATGAGTGAATCATTATTCATACTTGTTTTTTTTTTAAATTATTATAATTTCAATTTATACAACCCTATTTAAAATCACATTCGATGCTTCTTTATAAATGTAGCTAATTTCTACTATCACATTTCACAAAGTCATTCTATGCAAACTGTTCTCTGGCTTTCACACCATGATTTTGCCACCCTGAGAGCAGCACGACAGTATTTGAGATGTTGAACTCTTTTACTCCAGATACTGTTTTGATCACTCCCAGCTTGGCTCTTCTGTGATCCTTGATCAGGGTCACTTTACTCTTTAACAGTGGTGATCTCTTCCCCAGTCCTCCATGAGGTCACCAATCTGTCCCCTCAGCCACATCCCACATTCTACACTGGGGCCCCATGCCATGAGCAGCAGGGGTGTTCTCCCACCTGCCAGGCAATGGGGTCCCAGGCTTCTCTGCCTTCAGATCCCCTCTTGACTCTTCCCTTTCTCTGCATCATTGTTGGGCTGACCCCCAAAACCTGAGTTTCCCACATGCCTGGGTCAACTGGATGAGGTCAATAGGAGACACGAGGAGAAGCCAGGTTCTCCCTCCTCCCCTCCAGGCTCATCTCAGGTGGTTGCTTGTCCTCCATGGCTTCCCTTCCTCTGGCTAGGCCTCTGTGTTCAAGCTTCCTCCCCTAGCCGGGCCCCTGTAGTTCCCTCTTCTGTCCCTTTAACTCCAGAATGGGAGGCAGCTTCCTGCTGTAGCTGAACTCAAGAGGTGACTTTCAGTTCTGTGTGGTTTCTCAGCTGTCACATGCATGACTCATGCCCCATGTTCAATTTCCTCCATAAAAGTGCTCAGAGGAGCATCTGTTTCCTGGGCTGGATCCTGATGGTCGCATGGGTCCACAGTGAGGTTCTCTGCTCTGGGTCATCTTTCCGGGCCCACTTGGGAGAGTGGGGACAGGCTGCCCACATCTCCATCTCTCTACCTGGAGGCCTGCAGCCGGGCCCTCATCTCTTTCCCTTACCCCTCTCCCCAGCTCTTCCTCTCTGCATGTCTTCCTCTCTCAGTGGCTTCTTGCATCCGATTCACCCCAAGGTCACCTTCCACATGTGACTCTTCACAGGAGAAGACAAGTTCTGGGCACTTTTACTCATAATTTTAAGGCTAGATATCAAGGCCACTGTCTCATCAAAAGCTTTTAAAAACCCTTCAAAAAAGTTATTTTGATGCTTGAAACTGAGTGTTTTACCCCCTTGTAACTGGTCTCATCCTCTGCTAGTGCTAAGTTACACTTTATGGCTTGATGTGATAGCAGAAGAGGTGCTGGTGGGAGCACCCCAAAAGACAATTACTGAGCTATTCCATAGTATTCTTCCCCTCTAGAAGTAAAGCCAGCAGCCAGCAAGAAATGGCATATTCATAGGAGCAAAACTTTGTAGAACAGAAGATACTGGTAAGTGGGAAGGGAAATGGGGGTGTGGGGTGAGGGAAAGATTTGAGGCTGACACATGTTATACTTTCTGAAAACGAAGAAGGAAAAACCTCTCTCACTCCAAAAGGTTCAGTTGGTTCAGTTCATCCTATCTGCAATGAAGAGAAAAATGAAGAAAAACAGCTGATAAAAGTCTCCTGTTGGAGCCTTACTTTGAGGAAGTGCCCCAGCCGTGACTAATAACTCCGGGTGATTTGCGATAAGCATTCGAAGTTTCTAGCAGAAACAGGCCGCAGGCATGTGAGGGATGGTCCAGGAAGCCTCCACAGATCCCCTTCTCCTGGCAGGTTGGGGTTTATCTTCTGTCAGTAATGGGGAGGATTTGAGTTGCTGTCATTCTGTCCCTTCTCACCAGCTATCCGTCTGTCTGAAGAGTAAACTATGCACACACTCATCTGGGTTCTGAGATTAAAGGCCCCTCCAGGAGGGTTAAGGGAAGACAATCAGGATCCCTTCCCTCCCTGTGCTCAATGTCTGAACTCAGACCAAACCAGGCACCCCTTGGGGAAAACCCAAACCAAGCCAGCCCTTTTGTTATCTGGATCAGCACCAAGCATTGCTGATGGGTCCTTGGCTATCTCCTGGACAATGTGGCTTGGTGGCATGTCACCTGGGAGGCCGGGCTGTAGGAGCTGTGTCCTTCAGCTCCAATAAGGCAAGCAGTCTCAGAAGGACTGTATCTACAGGCACTGCAAGGAACGCTTAGTTAGAACCAAGCCCAGGGCAGGTCCTGGCTGCCATTCCTACAGCCTGATGATGCCCCTGGGAACTGAAGGTGCCATTCTTCACCCAGCCACTAGAGGACACTGTCCAACACCACATCAGCACTACTCCCCTTGTGAAAAACCTTCCATGGCTCCCACTGGCTCTTAGGATAAAGGCAGATCCATAAACCCTGATTACAAGGTCATAAATGATCTGACCTTCCCAGCTTCATCTTACTCTCCATGCTCTCTGTTCCAGAAAGGACAGCTTTCTCACAGTTCCTAGAAAACAGAGCCCTTCCTGGGGCCACGGGGCTTTTGTAACCACTCTGCCCACTTCTAAAAGGCTAGTGAACTCGTCACTCACTCACCTGGAAAACTCCTGGTCACCTTTAGATTTTACCTTAAACCCCTGCCCAGTCCAGAGGGAGGCCTCCCCCATGCGCCTGCCAAGTGTCCATTGCCCATTTGGCACCCTGCCCGTCTACTTGGCTGCACTTGCCATGGAGGTAATTCGATAGCACCTTGTCATGGCGTGGCTAGACAGTCGGTCAGTGCCACCAGATCCAGCCTCCTCGTGGCTGACCCCAGGTCCACACCACGCCCACAGCGTGTCCACTGCTGCCGCCAAGCTACCTGTAGTGGATGTTAGTGCCGGTCACCAAATATTTCTGGCCCTCACTCTCCGGGCGGTTGGGAGGATTGCACTTTCCGTCCCTGGGAGCGGCGACAAGGTGCTCCTCCCACACAGGGCCAGCCGACAGGAGTGAGCGGCAGAGATGTGCCACTGTCCGGGTAAGAGCTTTGAACGGCTGTGAACACCTGCCAGTGTGGTGCCTGGCAGCAGGGATGTCAGCTGCTCCTTCAGCTGGGGTTCCTGAGTGTCTGTGAATTGGGTTACAAATTCTGTTTTAATGTCACACAGGCGGCAGTCAGGGCACGGAGCCAGCATCAGGACGCAGAGCATGGGTGCAAATAGCTGAGAATAAAATCAAATGGGGATGCACAGAAGGAGGGGATGAATCAGACAGGGGAGTCAGGAGGAGCCCAGGATACTTTCTCTCTTTTTCCATCAAGACTAAGGAGCACAGGTATCCCAAACTCCTCCCCATTTTCCAAAGGCAGGGTGCAGCTTACTTTCCATGGTCTCTCATATTTGATGAAATACCCCAAAACACAGTGTCTGAGGTCAGAACCCCTTGGGCCCCATCCCAGCCTCAGTCTGAACCTGTGTTATTTGTAACAGGATACACGTGTCAACGCATTGGGAGGGAAAACTATCTCAACAGGTTTGTCCTGAACATGGAAGGAGAAGGGAGAGGGAGTTACTTGGTTGCCTCTGTTAGCATCAGGCAAGAGCCCTGGCAGCCTCGGTTTCCCCCTTTATAAATGTGTGATGACCCGGAAGCTGCCCTGCTGGCCTGCCGTGAGCTTCAGGTGGATGAGCAGCAAATCGTCAGCTGTTATCATCAGTCCACACGGGGACGCAAGGCTACTGTGGTAGAAGTTTCCTTCTCATTGGTTCAGAGACACGTCCATGGTGTTAAACTAACCACATTCCCTTCCAATCAAGATGAGATGGAACTAAAATATGATTAGGACCAAGTGCCAGCCTCTGGCCAAGCCCGTCTCCTGCCCTACCCAGGAGCTGGGCCTCCCCATTCCACTTCTGGTTAATGAGAGGCGCAGGAAATGCCTACAGATGGCAGGCGGGCCAAAGGCAGTTAAAATGCGCAGGAGCAGGGGGTCATTTAAACACTCCCACAGGATGAAAAGCCAGAGCTGGCCCAGCTCAGGCCACAGCTGAGCAAGCATCAGGCAGGAAGCATGCTCTGGGTTTTCCAGGCTGGACAATGTCTAAGTGGAAATTCAGTCGACTTGGAGAAGAAGACTTGGTCCTTAGAGAGAAGCCAAGTCTTTTCTAGGACAACAGCCTCAGGCTATGTGCAAGCTGACCCAGATTGGAGACTGGTTCCTATAGGGCAGTAGGAAGTTGGAAGGAAAGGGAATTCCTCCTTTTTTTCTTCCTTTCTTCTTTCCTTTCTTCCTTCCTTCTGTCCCTCCTTCCCTCTTTCCCTTCCTCCATCTCTCTCTTCCTGTTTTTTATTTGTTTGTTTGTTTTGCTTTTGCCAAATATTTAGTAAATGGCTACTATGTCCCAAATACTCTGCTAGGCACTGGGGATTCAGCAGTGAAAAAAAAAAAAAAAAAAAGAACAACAACAACAACAAAATCCTGCTTTTGTGGACCTTACAGTTCATGGGGGAGATAGACCAAAAAAAAAGTAAGTAAAAATAAGTTTTTAAAATGTGCAGAAGAGAACAAATAAGAAAGTAGGAAGGGGCTGCAAAACGTGTAGCTCAGGTCACCAGGGAAGAAAGCTGTCACTGAGGAGTGGGTAAGAAAGTAAGGTCACTGGGGAAGAGCATTCCAGGCACAGGACACAGCAGGTGCAAAGGGCCTGGGACAGCGCTGTGCCTGGTGTTTTTGAGGAACATCAAGAGGGCTCAGGATTACCCAATTCTCTTCTCTGAACTATTGCAGAAGCCTCCTCTCTGTCCCACCTGCTTCCAGCTTCTCTTTCTGTGAAACATGGATAGGTTGTGACTATTTACATGATGCCAGATGGATGCTGTGCTCCATGCTGGGGGGCATTCAGGTGGGAAAACTGACCTAGGGTTTGCCCTCCAGGAGGTTACAGTAAAATCCATCTATACCGGGCTCATCTTGACTAAAAGCTTTGTTTTGTTTGCAGCAATGTGGTTTTTTTGTTGTTTTTTTTTTTATTGGTAACGTTTAATTTTGATACAATTTCATACTCACAAAGAGGTTGCAAGGAGAGTACACAAAACTCCCATATAACCTTTATGCAGTCTCACCAACTGTTTTGATTTTTGCCCCATTTACAGCATCATCTCTGTGCTCTCTCTCCACGTAGATTTCTATACTCTGCATCGTCTGAGAGTAAGTCACAGCCATCAGACCCTCTTACCCGTAAATACTTCCATGTGGTGGGAGCACTTACATGTCCACGGTGGATGAGGAGATGAAGAAAATGTGGTTGACCCACAGAATGGACTGTAACTCAGCCTTCAGCCTTAAGAAGGAAGGAAACCCTACCATTGCCACAGCACACATGAACCAGGAGAACACTGTGCTAAGTTAAATCAGCAAGACCTAGCATGATAAACGCGGCATGATATGGATCCTGAAAGGTCAAACTCATAGAAGCAGAGGGCAGTCAAAGGGCATATAGTTATGCACAGTACAGAGCCTATGTGTAGGTAACAATAATGCAGTTTTCTAAAAGAGAGGTCTTATGTAGGTGCTCTTATCACACACACAAATGAAAAAATAAAGAGAGCAGGAGAAAACTTGGAGGTGAGTGATATGTTTATGGCGTAGGTTGGGGTGATGGTTTCCCAGGTCTATACTTATCTCCAGGCTCATCAAGTTGTACACACTGAACAGGTACAGCATTTTGAATCTCAATCACACCTCAATAAAGTGGTTTAAAAAATGCTTGGGTGGGTTGTCCCTGAGAACAAGTCTCCTCTCACATAGCCACAGTGGAAAGATCAAATGCAGGAAACACATGAATATCATTCTAGGATCAAAGTTATTCTAGTTCTAGTTTGTAATCTAGTCTAGTTCATATTCCAAGTTCATCAACTATCCCAATAACGTCTTCATAGCTGTGTTTTTTTCCCCCTCATCTAAAATCTAGTTCAGGATTATGAAGTGCGTTAATTGTGTCTTTTTAGTCTTCTTTCATTGGAATAGCTACTTGGCCTTCTCCTTTTTCTTTTTGTCTTCTATGATGTTGACATTTTTCAGGAGGATGGACCAGTTATTTGGTAGAATGTCCTTCCTTTGTGTCTGACTCACAGTTAGGCTTAGTGTCCGCATTTCAGATGGAAAGAGCCCAGAAGTGAGTTATGTCCTTCTGGGTTCATCTTATCCGGAGACATATGGTGTTGTTTGTTTCAGTATGCAATGCAGGAAGTTAATTGCTTTTAATTTAAAAGTTTATTAGCCCTATAAAAATATCAATTCCTCAGGATCAACTCTTGTTAAGTTCCCTATAAAACAGTGAGCATACAGAAAATTTCTCTCTGAACAGAAAATCACTATGATTTTAAAATGTCTAACCACAAAAAAATAAAAAAGAAAGAAAGAAAGTCACTAGGCTTTTGGTCCAAGATATGTTGTTTTTCCCCCCCTTCCTCTACAGATGACAGACAGATGGGTGGAGCTGTCTACAAACGAGTGTTATTGCCTCAAATGTGCAACATAAATACAGATGTGATGATCAGGCCCACCTTGAGCCCAGGTGAAACTTCTGCATAGGGTCCTCATGTCACCCCACGGCTGCAGAAGCATCCAGCAGCCTGCACTCCTTGTTCCACGCAGAGAATTGTCCTTTTCCTTGGATCGAGCCCCTGCTCTGCAGGGAGAGGACAGCATCCTGAGAAGCCTGAGTCGGTGCCACTGCGGGTGGGGCCACACAAGCCTGACCGTGGCAGGGGCTGCATAGGACGGCTGGGAAGTTGTGGATGTTAGTTTTGTTCACTTGATACATTGCTGTCTGCCTGTTTTCTCCACCGAAAAGCTACTATTTTCCCCCTTGCCACTAAGAAATAATTTGTGGAGAAATACTTTGGCGCCATAAGTATTATGTTCCAAAAGTCATCACTCACTAGCTTTCAGCATCCACTGATGAACTAACTCCATCATTCTGAACATATTGATTAGTTGGCAGATAGATTAGTTGGCAGATGGGTAGCTGGCAAAGAGAAGCTTTGTTTCACAAACATCTTTCTCTTCTCATTTATTTATTTGTTCATTTATTTCTGTCAACATGATGTGAATGTTTCATACATGAAAGGATATTTGCCCTGGCCGGGTGGCTAGTTTATTAGAGCATAATTCCAAATACCATAAAGTTGCAAGTTTCATCCCCGGTCAGGGCATGTACAGGAGGCAACTAACCAATGTTTCTCTCTTTCACCCTCTGCCTCCCCTTTCTCTTTCTCTAAAATCAATAAACATTTTTAAAAAGAAAGAATGGATGGAGGTGGTGGTAGGTGTATTAGTCAGCTATTGCTGTGTAACAAATCACCCCAACCCTTACTTGCAGATTTATTATCTGTTATGGTCTCTTTGGACCAGGTATTTGAGAATGGCCCAGAGGGGTAATTCTGGCTCAGGGTTTCTTGGGGTCAAGATGCAGGTCTGGAGGCTTTATTGCAGAGGAGAATCCAATCCTACAGCTGCCACTTTGGTGCTGATTGTTAGCGAGACACCTCAGCCCCTTTTCTTAGGCTGCTTAAGTGTCCTCATGGCACAGTACAGGTTTCCCCCAGAGTGTGTGGACCAAGACAGGAAGACAGCCAGACAGAAGCTTTCTGCCCAGCACACTTATTTGTTAGAAGTGAGACTTCATGAGTCTGGCCCAGGGTAAAAGGCTAGGGAGTTAGCCTCCAACTTTTAAAATGAGGTCAAAGAATGTGCAAGCATTCTTGTGTGGCTTCCTCAGGAAGTTCAACACAGAATCACTTGGTACCTCAGATAGCCACCCCCTGGTAGGCATATACCCAGGGAGTTGAAACAGGGACTCATACAAGTATTTGCACATGCATGTTCATGGCAGCACAGTTAACAATAATGAAAAGATGGAAATGACCCAAGTATCCATCACCCAATGAATGGGTACCCCAAATGGTCTCTATTTATACAATGGAATATTATTTGGTCATAAAAGGAACACAGCACAGACACATGCTACTGTGTGGATCCACCTTGAATATCTCGAGCTACGTGAAAGAAGCCAGACACAAAAGGTCACCTATTGTGTGACTCCGTTTATATGAACCATCCAGCCTAGAATAATCCATGGAGACAGAAAATAGATTGGTGGCTGCCAAGGGCTGGTGGGGAGATGGAAGTAGGGAGCTTCATGGGTACAGGGTTTAACTCTGGAGTGGTGGGAATGTTTTAGGACTGGATTGAGGTGGTGTTGGTACAACATTGTGAATGTACTAAGTGCCACTGAAAGCATCACTTCAAACTGGTGAGGTTTACCTTATGTGAGTTCACCTCAATAGCTTAACATAAAAAAACACAAAAACATGGACCACCACAGTGGGCAAGACTGAACTCTGAAAGTGGGGGCTGCCACAGTGGATCAGAAGGGAAGGGATGGGGGCAGAGGGCGGGGGCTGGGGAGGGACCGAAGGCATGCAGAGAGTTCAGATGGCTGGGCCCGCCTGAAGGTGCGGTCAGCAGGAGAGGAAAGGACAGAGACACCCCAGCCTCTGGAGGGTGGGTGGGTGGTGAGGCTCATTGGGGGTTGTTTGTGTGCTGGGTTTGTGGTGCAGGGGAGCCTCCCGGGGCTGCTCACGTGAGCATCTTCCACAGATGAATCAGAGGGAGGGTGTGCTGAGAACATGTATCTGGAAGAACAGGCGATGTGTCTGTCATCTGAAACCCTCCCTCCCCATCACATTCCGGGAGCCGAGTCCCAGTGTCAGATGCCTGGCGCTTTAGCCTGGCCTGGCAGTAGACGGGTGCATGTGTCTGTGTGGGGTACGGGATGGGGGCCATGTGGGGTACAGAATGGAAGCCACATGGAGCTGGGGGGTTCACATGAAAGGTGGGGGCTGGGCTCATGTCAAAGGCATGCCCTGGAATCTCTCTGCTTGCTTCAACTGAAGGGCAACCTCCTTGAGTTTGTAGGATTCGCCTCCATCATTTTTGTTTTGGGGCTGGAATCTGGATGCTTGGGTGGAAGACAGAGCCCATTCCTGCTCTGGAAAATATCCGGAAGTTAAAGAGACCATTGGGGATCAGAGTGGATGACCTGTTCACCAATACCGAGCCCCCAGGATGGCATTAGCCTGGGCGATACAGACTCCTATTTAAGAGAGGGGAGTGGGCAACGGCAATCCCTGTGGCAGACGGAGGTACCTTGCAGGGTTATTAACTTGGGCTCGGGGCCAGATGGGCTTGGCTATCTACCACTCACTAATACCCAACCTCCCTGGGCCTCAACATCCCCTTCTGTAGATTAGGGCATGGGGGTCCTGCCTGCAATGCACTGGGTTCCATGCACATGGTGCCCGTGGTTACTGGGGACGGTCTTTCTGCCATTGGGATGTGCCTGGGTGCTCCCGACACCATCTGAGGGATTGACAACTCTCCCCCATTTCATTGGGGAAGAAAGAGAGGCTCAGTTCACGGGTAGTTAGGGGGTAAGTCACATCTGCCTGATTTCCAATTTCACTGGTTTTTCTTTACTTCACGAGCCCCTCACAGCCCATGTGTGTGCTGTTCAGAAGCCCATGTTAGAAGCCCAGCTGTGAGCACAGCTCCCTACATGAGCTCTGAGTGCATGGGGGTTGCCACGGACTAAGGCTTTCTTTCCCATTTGCTTTAGAACCTTCAAGGTCATGGGAAAGCCACGGATGGGGAAAGGGGACTGGGCAGAGCAGGCCACGGGCTGAGGGAGAGGTGAGGAGCAGTCTCTGTGCCCAGGTATGGGCACGGAAGGTGGGCAGGCTGCTCCCTGGGCTGGTAAGGGCAGCGGGTTGGTGGTGGCAGTGGGCAGTGGGCACCAGGGCCTGAGGGTGGAGAGTGGATTTAGACGGGTGGTGGCACCCATCAAACAAGCCTCCCAGGCCAGCATTCTCAGGCTGGGAAGAGTCCATATCAGGAGCCCTGGGGGCTGCCATATGCGCAGCAGGTGAGGCTGGGTGGGCATCCCTGGCCCCCTGGCCTTCTCACACACACATGACTGCATGAGGGGGAGATGGGGAATCTTATCCCTCTGTTTATAAATCTCAGAAAGCCAAACAAACAGTCCCTCTTAGGAGCCAGGCCCGGATTTGCCATAGACATCTGGAAATTGTTACCCTGTTTCCCAATCCCTGCCGACTGACTGCCCTCCGGGCTGGGGGGTGCTGCCCTGCCGGACAAGTGTGTGGAGGAGAGCCCTTCCCTACAGGCTGAGAGAGGCCAGAGCACCTTAGGACAGTCACATCTGATGGCTGGCCGAGGGAATAGCTAAGAGGCAGATCTCACTGGGGTCTTATCTGCTGTGAAGCCAGATGAGGAGAGGGTGGGCAGGGTACTCTGGAACCTGCAGTGTGGGGCAAGAGGCCTTATCTTAGTCTCCCTCGCTGGACTCCAGGCTGGCTCCAGCCCCCTCCCATCCCCACGGCCTCCTCCCCCTTCTGGTTTTACCGACACATTCCCCACTGTCCTAAGCTGGATCAGAGCCCAGTGTGGGCTCTTGGAGCCCCTGATTAAATAATAAATCACATGGTCTGTCTCCCTGGCTGTCAGCCCAGGGCAGGCAGGGGAGTGTCTGTCTGGCTCGCATCTGTGTCTGTGCCTTGTATGTGGTACAAGCTCCGTAAAAAAATTGTCAAATAAATGGACGGACCATTGAAAACTGATGATGAAGGGGTTTCCTCAACTCCAACTGTTTTCTCCTGTAGCACATGTACTAGAAACACCTGGATGACAGAATTCCTAACCTTTAGAGAAAAAGGAAGTGGAAACGAGCAAAGGCTACGCGTCAGAGTTGAATCGACCATGCAGGTTGTGTGGGACCCTTTTCATAGCTCTTCATCTGCTCTTGAACCTCCTGAGGCTTGTGCCCTGAGGTTGGCCTCGCTGCCCCTCGGGCTGGGCTGGGGGTGTGCTGGAATCCTGCATCATTCTAAAGGACTCTTTCCTTGGGCGAATTAACTTAAGCTGAAGCCTATTTGTGTTCTAGGAACTGTAGTATAGGATTCTGTCCAGCTTGGTTTTCTTCAAAAGAGCAGGGGATTGGAAATGCAAGCACGCACCGAAAGACATTCCTAGGCGCTGCTGACTCGGGAGTTTTGAGGGGACACCGGAAGAGGGAAAGGCTTGGGGGAGCTCAGGCAGATGGAATAGAATGGCCTGTGTTTTCTCTATGAGAAAAGGTCCCAAATCTGGAGCCCTGGGCTAGCGAACCCCAATGAACCATGACACATTTAGGCAACCCCCACTTTGGTGACTTTGCCTAAACGAAGATGGCTGGGAAGCAGAGCGCCCTTATGAGCATTTAAACAGAAAGGGGTGACTCATCAACAGCCTCTCAGAAAGCCAGGTCTGGAAATTTAAGCAAGAATGTAAAAGTTGAAACAAACAAACATGAAAAAAAAAAAAAGAAGAAAAATATTTTGAAAAGGCTGGATCCAATTTGGGGGTTAAACCTGGCTGCCCACACAGATTCATTTTAGCTTTTCAAGCGTTATTCTATATGATTTATTTCCTGCCGAAGCACTTGACAACTGTTGTGTAAATGGTTTCCATTTATTCTGGAAAAGCTGCTTCTTCTGCTACGGGGAGGTCTGACCAGGACCCAGCTAAATCAAAAACAACAACAACTGGGTTTGATTTGGATCAACAAAACCCACAAGAAGATGGGAGGGTAAGCACATGCCGATACAAGGAGAATCTTCAGGCGCTGCGGAGTGAGTGAGTCACCGGGCGCCCCTGGCTCCCCGAGAGATCTAGGCGTGAGTCTTGCTGTGTGTGCTTAGGCAAGTTGCTTAACCTTTTTGAGCCCCTGTTTCCTGGTCTATAAGGTGGGGACAATAGTTAGACCACTTTGCAGGAAGGTTGTGAGCATTGACTGAGATTAGGCACGGCATGCCATAGACACTTAAAATGGTAGCAGTTAGTATTCTAATAAAACAAGTATTTTTTTTTCCAGTCAAGATGGTGGCGTAGGCAGACATGATCTCCCATTTTGCACAACCACATAAAAATTACAACTAAAATGCAGAAAAAACATCCCTCAAAACTATCAGAAATTGAGTTGAATGAAAGTATGACAACTAAGGAATTAAAGAAACCATATCCATCCAGACTGGTAGGAGAGGTGCAGACATGGAATGGGCTGATCCCTTGCCCATGTGTGGTGGATAAACATTTGAGAAGGGTATCTCCGGAGTGAGGGGTCCTGGCCCCACACCAGGCCCCCCAGCACAGGGTTCCCGTGCCAGGAAGATAAGTCCCTATAATTTCTGGCTGCAAACACCAGTGGGGATTGAGTTGGTGGAAGAAAATACTGCAACCCAAAGCAGTTTCCCTTAAAGAACTCCCACGGACTTAGTCAGACTCATCCTCTCTGAGCTCCAACACTGGGGTAGCAGCTTGAAAGGCACCAGTGATATACAGGGAGAAACTGGCATCAAGGTGAGCAGAGGCCATTGTCCCTTTTTTAAACCCGCCCCCTACAGAGTCAGCAAGCTGGTACCATATCTGAGACTCCATTAACCTGGCTAACACTGTTTGACTCTCCTGGGAGATCCCCAGAATCTTCATCCCACCCAAGCTGCTTTTCCATACAAATGGCTGGTTTTGTCTCATGCTTCACAACTTCCTAAATTCTATCAAACAAGCAACAGCTGCCTCAGTGAGTTCCAGGTCCAGCACTAGCAGCAGCCGGCC
The DNA here is from genome assembly GCA_004026585.1 of Noctilio leporinus. Taxonomy (NCBI): domain Eukaryota; kingdom Metazoa; phylum Chordata; class Mammalia; order Chiroptera; family Noctilionidae; genus Noctilio; species Noctilio leporinus. The sequence continues at coordinate 156,624 of PVIW01000093.1, read as the reverse complement.
TAGATTCACAGCTTGGCTTCACTTGGGAATCTCAAAGTCCAGCATGAGTAACAGCATCTCAGATTGCTTTATAGCGCAGGCAGGGTGCTCCAGGCAAAACACAGGTGATGGCTGACCTTGACCTGCACCACCTGAGAAACCTCAGGGTCAGTGAACCCATTGGGCAGCTACAGACCACAATGGAGTATGACCACCCTGCCCCTGTACAGTTGATCCTCTACGAGGGTGGAGGTTGGTGCTCAGTGGTCACAGACAGTCCTTGCAGCTGACTTTCCTGGGTAAATTCCTTCCGTTGACCTGCCAACAGCAATCAAGACTCAACAACAAGAGAAGGGTTACTCAGCCCACATGAAGGACGTACCTCAAGTACCCAGGTGATAGGGAAGACTGTGCCACTGGACCTTACAGAACACCTACTACATTAGGCCACACTACCAAGGTATGGAGTCAAGCAGCTCCATCTAATACATAGAAACAAATGCAGGGAGGCTGTCAAAATGAGAAGACAAAGAAACATGGCCCAAATGAAAGAACAGGTCAAAACTCCAGAAAAAAAAGAGCTAAATGAAATGGAGATAAGCAGTCTATCTGATGCAGAGTTCAAAACATTGGTTATAAGGAGACTTAAGGAACTTAACGAGGACCTCAGTAGCATAAAAAAGATCCAATCAGCAAGGAAGGACACACTAATTGAAATAAAGAACAATTTACAGGGAAATGGAAGTAGAGTGGATAAAGCTGAGAATCAAATCAATATGAAACATAAGGAAGAAAAAACAACCAATCAGAACAAGAAGAAGAAAAAATAATTTAAAACAATGAGGATAGTATAAGCAGCCTTTGGAACAACTTCCAGAGGTCCAACATTTGTACTGTAAGGGTGCCAGAAGGAAAGGAGAAAGAGCCAAAAATTGGAAATTATTTGAAAAAATAATGAAAGAAAACTTCTCTAAACTGGTGAAGGAAATAGACATGCAAATCCAGGAAGCACAGAGAGTCCCAAACAAGATGGATGCAAAGAAGCCCACTCCAAGACACATCATAATCGAAATGCCAAAGTTTAAAGATAAAGAGAGCATCTTAAAAGCAGCAAGACAAAAGAAGTTAATTACCTACAGGGGAGTTCCCATAAGACTGTCAGTTGCTTTCTCAAAAGAAACTTTGCAGGTTAGAGGGATTGGCAAGAAATATTCAAAGTCATGAAAAGCAGGGACCTAGAGCCAAGATTGCTCTATCCAGGAAAGCTATCATTTACAATGGAAGGACAGATAAAGAACTTCCCAGAGAAGAAAAAACTAAAGGAGTTCATTATCACTAGACCATTATTATGTGAAATGTTAAAGGGACATAATTAAGAAAAAGTATCAAAACTATGAACAATAAAGTGACAAATAAAAATCTACCAACAATTTAATCTAAAAATCAAACTAAGCCATCTAGAAGAACAGAGACAGAATCATGGATACAGAGAGCACTTTGATGGTTGCCAGATGGGAACAGTGTATGGGGGAAACAGGTGAAGAGGTGAGAAGGTTAAGAAGTACAAATAGGTAGTTCCAGAATAGTCATGGGGATGTCAAATATGGTACAGGAAATGGAGCAACCGAAGAACTTATACACATGACCTATGGACATGAACAATGGTGTGGAATGCCTGAGGGAATGAGGGTTGCGGGGTAAAGGGAAGAAAGCGGGAAAAAATCAGGACAACTGCAATAGCATAATAAATAACATATAATTAAAAATAAAATAAATGTATTTAATAAAAAATCCAGAACCATTTTGAAGAATAAAGGACTTTTCCTCACTATGCTTGATACATTGGTTCCTACTGCAAAGACTCCAAAGGGATCTGATAAGGCCTAGATTCACATTTTGGACATGGGAGTGACTTCTGCAGGGGACACAAATCAGGTTCAAGGAAGGATAGGGGTTCATTCGTTCAAGGGCTCACAGTCCACTACAGTTGTCTTTTGACTCTAAAAGAATCTTTTCATCTGCAAGGAGGACCCTCCTTTAGAAAAAAGTGGCTTTTCAACCTCACAATTGAGTCATTCTTTTATGGCCTTGACTGAAATAAAGTTTTTTTGTTTTCATTTAGCTAATTCTGTGAAGCTGGTTGGAGGAAAAATCAAACAACTTTCCATGAGCTGATATTGAGGCAGGAGGAGTTTCAGGTGTTGGACAAGGGGGTTCTGGAAAGTTCACTGGAGTGAGAAAGGAGCAGGCCTTCTTGCAGGGCGTGCTGGGGTCTGGGCAGTTGGGAAGGTTTGGATTTTGCCATGGGTGTGAGGAGGGGCCGTAGGAGGGCAGGGGCCACCTGCACAACTCAACACGACTTGTTGATGCTCTGCAGTGGCTTGGGCCACCAGTGGCCACCGCTCCTGTGCGATGTGGTGTAAAGAGAGCCCCTGGCCTTAGCCCCGAGCAGACAGGGCCACTAGGCTGGCCTGAGAAGTCTGCTCTGGCCCAGGATTGTCGGCCAGCCAAGGTTCCTGTCGGTCAGAACACGGAAAGGGGCTGCCACCCTGGTAAGATCATCAGCACATCTGGGCACCCAGTGGCAACAGAGTGAGACAGGCCAAGGGCTGGAGGCCAGGAAAAGGATTCGAGGTCAGCAATGGCAGAGCCAAGCAAAGGAGCGAGGGAGCAAGTGCGGGCCGGGCCAGCAGGCAAGGTCAGCCCCTGGGCCCCACACCCAGCCAGGCAAGTGGGAGTCCAGAGTCAGCACAGGGATGCTGGCAGGGCCTCGGAAAGCAACGGGCAGGGAGCCACCTCGCAGCCCAGTGTTTCCAGGCAGTGACCCAGGCTGCTGCTGCCTGAGGACACACACCCCTCACTCTTTGTTCTGACCTTGGCTGTTGAAGGGTGACAGGGGGAGGCAACCGTGGCAGAGCAGCTGGGATGACCTAAGTGTCAGGGGAGGCAACCATGGCTCCGGCTTTTTAGCTTCAGGCCAGCCTGAAGGATGGGGCAGTGGCTCAGAACAGGGACATCCCCCCAAATTCCAAGAATCTTCCCAGGAGATCAGGGGTAGCTCAGAGGGGTGGCTTTGTCCCTACATAATATTCATATGCTTCTCTGCCTTGTGTTTCAGGTTGGGTCTTCAGGACACAGAACCTGAGACACAGATGTGGTTCAAATAGTTAATGGGGGAGGTCCTCCCCGGAAGTACACAGGAGAGCAGGGGGGAGGCAGGTGGGCAGGGAAAGGTGATAAAGAGCAGTCCTGTGTGGGGCCTGCTGGGGGCACCTGGGGAGGACTTGGAGCATTCCTCTGGGTTGTCCCACGTGAGGAGCAGGACCTGGGGTTTATACACGTCTGCTTGTCCTTCCTTGCTTGAAGGCTGCTTCTGGGACATTACTCCTCCGAAAGGTGACCAGCCATCCCAGTCTGACTGGGACCAAGGGGGGTACTAAATGGGGAGACTTTCAGGGCTGAGGTCAGGAATGTCACTGCGTGAACTGCCACAAGTTGGCCACTGTACTCTCTGGTCCTTCAGGGGGCCCCTGACCCGCACGAAGTTTGCTTCTGTGGCCAGAGAGCACCCTCAGAAAGGGCACCGAGAATCTGCTGGCATGAATCCCAATGGCAAGTTCAGAGGAGACATATGGGCAAGGAACATCCAGCAGCCTCTGTGACAGCCGACCAACACCCTGCGTTAACCTGCGACCGTGTCACTCCTAGCACCCTGTCTGCTGCCTCCTCTTAGTTACCAACCACGATGTCCCACAAACACTCTGGCCAGCACCTCTGACCTCAGGGCCTTTCTACAGCTGTTTCCCTTTGCCTGGAAATCTCTCCCCTGGCCACTGCCATGGTGTCAAGTAACCTTTGTGAGGGAACTTCGCTGGGCATGATCAGTGCAGCCTTCCTGGCACATAGTAAACATCCAAATAAGTCCATGAAAATGACCTAAAAGCCTCACGAAAGTAGAAATAATGGTTTCAAATGCACCTGGAGATGAGACTCCAGGCCCTTCCACCCATGGCAGTTGCTTCCTGCAAAGGAAGCTGGGAGGAGCTGGGGTTTTGGACACCGGCCTCCGGCAGCCTCCGGCCCAGCACCAGTGCTTCCAGACGTCTCTGCTTTACGAATTAACCTATGTAGAATCCCAGCAAATAAAACAAATAAAACAAAAATACACTTTGCCTTCATTAAACCAGCAAAATAAAACCTGTTCCTTGTTTTCCTCATGCGCAGTGCAAAGGACAACCTAGGAGATTGGGGGCAGCTCAGCATCGGGACAGTTCCAAAATTCGAAAGAGCTGAGGCCAGAATTTCTCAAACAGTGACATGTGTGCCAGTCAGCTGTGGTCTGTTAGAGCAGTTTGGTGCAGAAGGCTTGGACTGGAGCCAGAGCCCGTGCATTTCTTTTTTTTCTTTAAAAAGTTCTTTATTTATTTATTTTTTTAAAATCCTCATTGGAGGATGTTTTTCATTGCTTTTTATTGTTTAATTATTTGATTTTATTTTTAAGTATGTTTTATTGATTATGCTGTTCCTGTTGTCCCAATTTCTTTCCCCTTTACTCCCCTCCACCCAGGACTCCCTATTCCCCCTCACAGGCCCACCCTCCTTAGATCATGCCCATGGGTCCTGCATATGTCCCCTGAAGTCACCCTTTCCTATATTATTCTTAACATCCCCCTGTCTATATTGTACCCACCAATTATGTTTCCTAATCCTTCCACCATTTCCCCATTTCTCCCTCTACCCTCTCCCAGCTGATAACCCTCCAAATGATCTCCATACTTAGGAAGAGAAAGGGATAAACATCGATGAGAGAGAAACCTCAATGCAAAAGAGAAGCATCGACTAATTGCCTCCTGTACATGCTCAAACCAGGGATTGCACACCCCTAGGCCAGGGATCGAACCCACAACCTAGGGATGTGCCCTGACTAGGACCCGAACCCATAAGCTTTTGGTTATGCCCCAAAGAAGGGAGCCACAGCAGCCACAGCGGCTCGTATATTTGTAACAAGTTCCAGATGATGCCAATGGTCTGTGACTGAGGCTTTGAGCCTGCCCATTTGGGAAAGTTTCTCCTCTCTGAGTCAGGAAGAATTTGATGATCTTACCTACAGCTTCCATAGGCTCAGCAGTGGTGAGGTATAGGAGAGAGGCAGCAGAGACCCTTGGCGTCCCTGGCAGTGTGAGAAACAAGGCAGCTTTTAAAATACATAGTCCATGTGTGTGATTTTGGGTACTATGAATGCTGCTGTGACAAAGAGGCCCCATAATATACTGGCTTAAGCAAGATGGACATTTATTTCTCTCACATTCCAGAAGGAGGTGACTACTAGTCAGACAGCTTTGCTAGCTCTAACACCTGGATTTTTTATCCTAAGTCCAAAGTGGTTGCTGTAGCTCCTGCCATCATGTTCTATATCCCACATATATCTATATCCCCATTCTGGAGAGAAAGGCAAAGGGAGCTCATGCCCATGTTTTAAAAATTAATTTATTGTTGTATTACATTTATCCATTCTTTTTTTAAGGGTATAACTTAGCAGTGGCTTCTGTGCACACTCCATTGACCAGACACATGTGGCCATTCCTAGCTGCAAAGGAGGCTAGGCAATGAGCACTGTTATGGTCAATGAAAGCTGAGGCATTGTATTATTAAAGGAAGTATGGGGGCTATGGATATTGACTACACATCTATAAGAAAAGAAGCTGTTACTATATTAAAACTAAAATTAAATTTGTTTAAATAATATTTCAACAACTTTATTAGACACAGGCTGCCTGCTTCATCGAATGACCCCAAAGATGCCCATGTTCCAATCCTCAGATTTTGTGACTAAGTTATCTTACATGACAAAAGGGACTTTACAGGTGTGATTCAGTTAAGGACCTTGAGATGGGGAGGTTATCCTGGATTATCAGGGTGAGCCCAATGTAATCACAAGGGTCCTGATAATGGACTTGAGTTATTCTGGAATACTTCAAAGATTTGTTCTTCCTCTCTCTTTATAAAAAATAAAATTTAAGTCAATTAGGGCAATGTGACATATTAAAATTATATGGGAAACTTTGTCAAACAAAGAAATAGTTATGCTATATTTCTATATATGCATTGTTATTGCTGAAGTAAATGTTTCAGAGATTTTTAAAAGTCTCCAAGAGCCTACAAAATTCTGATAGTTTCATTTGTAATTCTAATTGTTAGCTTGAAAGGCTTTATGTTACAGAAAAGCAAAGCTCTTTGTCGATATCATTATGATCAGATCCTTAACAATGTCATCTTAAATTTTGTCATTTGTAGACAGTTATTGTTAAACTCTGATGCTCATGCAAATATGTTTCGTCTTAGGAAAGACCCAGGGAAAGGACTCTGACTTATTCTAAAGTAGAGTTATCTGAGAATATGTTTTCAGATCATACCTTTAAAATGGATGAAAATTTCTAGAACTCCAAGGAATAACTGGATTCCTGAAATATTGGCAAATAACTAGGATAAAAAAGGATTAAATATATGGGACTGAATGAACTGAGGGTGATTATAATTTTTGTAATTTTTTATTTGAGATATTGCTTTTTTGCTTTCCCAGATATAAGGAAACACCTCCAGCTACCAGTGGGGACCAAATGAGATAATGGAAGAGAAATCACTTTGGAAACTAACTCACTCCATTAAACACTTTAGTAGCGAGCCTGTCACAGGCCTGGCTAGGGAGGGGGCGTGCAGGGGTGACCGCAATGTGAGCCCAGCTGTCCAGGAGCTCGTGTGGCCAAGAAGCAAATAGGTCACCAGGCCATTACAGCCCAAGAGTGCCTGGCATTCTAGGAGGTTCCAGGAAGAAGGTAGATGGACAGATGAGTGGACAGTTAGCAGGCTGCTCTCTCTGGAGAAGTAGCATCTGGAGGTGGAAGCTGATCTGAATACTGGCTTGCCCAGAGTCTTGAGTCTTGAACCAACAGCCCAGAGAGCTCCTAACTCCAAAAGGGGAGTTCAGGCCCTGAAGGGAGTGACTTGCCCAAGGGTATGAAGCTGGAACCTGGTAGAACCTTTCAGTGGCAGGCTGTGCTAAGGCCCAGGGGTGCAAGGGGGAGCTGGGAAAAGTAGTAGGTCTGTCAGTGAGTCTGTAGTCTGTACAGGTAGCCAGGGGTCTGGTCATGGGACCTGAGGACCGCCTCCCCAAGGGTGAAGGCAAGTAAAGGAGACTGAATAACAAGGGAAGGTCTGAGGATGCACAGTCCTTCTGCCCCTTGGGAGGTCTGGTGGCCAAAAGCCCCATCCACTCCCCGCATGACTCTTCCAGCAAGGAGGGGAGGGTGAGCTGCTTCTGGCTGGGGATGTGGAGCCCCACCCCCGCCGGGGCCCCCAGGCTCTGCCTGAGCCCTCTTCCTGGGGACAAACAACTGGAGCAGGGCAGGGACATTTCCTCCCTGAGATAAGGGCCCAGCAGGCCTCTCTGGCTGCTGCCTTCGAGGATGGCTGTGGATTTGGAGCCTGGCTCTCTGCCCGCGGAGATGATGGAATTTTTCTGATGAGATGTCAGCCTCGAGCTCCTGGAGGCCCTAGCTGCTTCCTCCGCCTCAAAGTGTGTGTGGTGTTTACAAACAAAATCCAACTGGAAGTCCACAGCCTTAAAAAGAAATACAACCCACCATCTGATGGGCTGCTTTGTTTTGCTGTGTTAAAAAGGCTTGGCCTTGAACAATGGGCTTTATAACTGAGCCTCTAATTTAGAGATGTAACTGAACTCAAGTATCTTTTCTGACTTTTTTTTTTGTTTTGCTTAGGGGTCAGTTTTGGAACTTAAACTGTCCATAGGTCATTCTTTTTTCTTCCCATTTAATAATGGGAAGAACATTAATAAATGTTCTTATTATTAGGACGTCTTGTGGGAAAACATGTCTTTCTTTCTTTCTTTCTTTTTTTAAAGCAGTTCTTTTGAGATCTAATTCACACACCACACAATTTACCCATTTATAAAGCCCACAATTCAATCTGTTATTTTAAAGTATACTCAGCATTGTACAGACACCAATACAATTTGAAAACAATTACTCCCCCCAAATCCCTGTACCCTTCCTTAGTCATTAGCCCAATCCCTCCAGACTCAGCCCAGCCTTGACAACCACGAATCTACTTTCTGTCCCTATTTACTATTCTGAATATTTCATATACATGGAATCCTACAGGAGAGGTCTTTGTGGCTGGCTTCTCTCTCTCAGCATAATGTCCTCAGGGTACATCAAGAAGTCTGCAGTATGGAGGCTGGCCCGTAGGACCCTTCTTTGAATGATGCGAAAAGTACTTCAGTCTCCATGTGGGCGAAGCTACATGTAAGAAATGATTCCTGATTCATGTGGGACCTTCAGGGACCTCTGCCTGGTGATCTATGTAGGATACACGGATGGAGCAGTTGTTGCATTGGAAGGAAGAAGAGGGGCTGCCTAGAGAGGGTGGGGGAGGGGTTTTACAACTTACCAAGGTATACGTTCAGACCCCTCAATTTACAAATCGATCCCTGGTGCTCTGCTGCCCCCTAGTGGTGGGCAATTCTGCACACCTCCTTTGTGAGGCTCCCCATGATTGCTGCCTGAAGCTGCGGTAACTACATCAGACACCCCCAAGGCCAGACTCTGAATACTTTCTCTAGCCTGGTCTGCTATCAGTCATTTGTACCTTAGCAAGAGTAAGTTCAAGTCGTTGATTCTTCTCTCCAGGAAAGATTTCCATTTAAACCCCAAAGCTCATCGCTGAACGGACTGGAAGGTTTTGCCCTTGGATGTACTTTTATGCACCAGAGAAGAAAGAAGAGGTGGAAGTGTCCTTTCAAGAACCTGGGAGAGTAGCACTCTCCCTGGGTGTGGAAAGTGGGAGATCCTGGCCGAAGCCCTGCCTCTGGTCCTGGAGGGACAGAGTGTGCAGTTTGCCTCCACCTTGTAAGCCGTTAACCTCTGACTCCAGGCATTCACCCTGTGCTGTTAGTGCTATTGTTTCCAGCAGGTGTCCAGCAGCCCTCCACTGTCAGTGGCTGTCATCCTTATTTTACAGACAAGGTAATGGGCTCAGACAGACTAAGGGCTTGCTACCTTCACGACTCGTGAGCCGAAGTGACTGGGAGACATCGAGGGGAGAGGCCAGTGGCCAGCTGGTCCCATGGACCTGGAACTCAGAAGAGGCAGGAGCTGAAGTGGGGTGTGGGTTACTGCACATGGATGCATCTAAAACCAGGGATGCGGTGACCTCTCCTAGGGAGAAGGGGAGAGGCCCAGGGTCAGCTATCAGAGGGGACAGGGAAGGAGGGGCTTGTGGGAGAGAGACTGAGGGGTGCAGGTTGGAGGTGCTGACGGCAAATGCCAACTGGGTGTGTGTGGTCTCTAAGAAAAATTCCTTTGATCAGCCACTTTATGGGCAAGTGCAAAGCCTGTGTGATTTAGACAGGGGTTCAGGGACACAGCTGACGACGCTCTACCCCTGGGCTGGAACTGAACTCAGCTTCTTTCTCTGTCCTTTTGCTTGATGGCCAATTTGCAAAAGGAGAAATATTGTGAATGTGGCCTGATTTGGAAATAGAGTCTTTGCAGATAATAATTAATGGTCTCAAGATGAGATTATCCTGAATCATCCAAGGGGGCCCTAACTCTAAGAACATGTGTGCTTATCAGGTCCTAGGCCAGGGCCATTAGGAGCTAAAAAGTCAAGGAGAATTTCCTTCTAGACCATTCAGACTAGGTGAGAATAAACTATTGCTTAAAGCTACCCAGTTTGTGGCAATTTGATATGGCAGCCCTAGGAAACTCATGTAATATATATTAATATAACAATACCGATATCCAAATCATCTATATCTACGTAAAGATATCTATATGTACATATATAGATATAAAATAGATACCCTCTCTACATATACATCATATAAGTAAGAATGTACCTTCTGTCTTAACGTTTCTCAAAGTGGAGCCCGAGGAACCTCTGCATCAAAACTGCCTGGGGACCCTGTAAAAAATAAAGATCCCTGGACCTACTGCCAGACCTATGGGTGGGGCTCCCAAATTGGGAATTTTAAACCAGATTTTCAGATGACTGATGGACCTGGTGGTCCCTGGATATGGCTGTGAGGATGACATGAGGACAGGGGGAGGAGCCTCATCTGGCTGAGGAGGGGTCACTAATGTCACTGAGGGTGGTTTGTGCTGAGAGCCAGAGGCCAGGGCTGGGAGACCCCACCCTGCCCTGAGCCAGCTGCCCTGTGGAAGAGCCAGGAATGCAAAGCTGCTGTGGGCTGACGTTTGCACTTGCATGCTGCACTTTCCAGCAGCCCCAGCAGCTGCTTCGCATTGGGCTGCTCCGGGAATTCCGGGGCCCAGAAAGGTGGCAAGGGCTCCCATCCCAGGACTGGAACGGGACGGGCTGTGGGCCATCTGGAAGTTTCCGGGCCTCAAGGAACACTTATGTAACTGTTTCAGGGGGAAGTTCCGATGGTGGATTAGCTCGGGGCCAAGGACAAACTGAGTGTTCCACATAGTGGGCTGGTGGGGCAGGGCTGGGGTGGCACCTCCAGGCCAGTCCTGGCAACTAGGACCTCCTCTTATTTCTTGAGCCCTCAGAGTGCTCCATGAAGTCAACGGTGGAAGGGCAGAGCAGGGGAACATTATCTCTACTTGTAGGCAGGCCATCTGTTTGCTTTACCACCCAAAGGGCTCACACGCTAGGGCTTAGCACATAGTAGGTGTTCAGTAGATGTTTGTTGAATGAGCATGTGCATGAACGGGGTTTCTAACAGGAAAATCAGTCTTTATGTAGCAGAGGGTCCAACGTGGGCTATCTGGACCAGCAGCATTAGCATCATCAGGGACTTCGCAGAAGTGCAGCTTCGTGGGCCCCTGCCCAGCATGCTGAGTGGGGGGGGGAGGGCAGCGGCAGCTCTTCAGGGGTCCACTACCCCTCGAGTGCGAGGACCACTGTGTGGGGTGTGATCTTCAGCCTGGCTTTGTGTTAGAATCGTGCATGGAGCCCCAAGTAGAAAACCGAAGCATACCAAACCCATGTCAAATTCAGGCTGACTGGATCTGAGACCCCAGAGGTGGGCAGGCATTTAGATGTTTCCCAGGATTCTCCTGGGCAGCTGGGTACAGACTGGCTGTTTTGGATAAAGGGGCACATTGGGCAGGTGAAGTGACATGGTTTGAGTCCAAATCCTGGTCCTGCCTCTTAGTAGCTGGGCAACTTTGGGCAAATCATTTAAATCCCTGGGCCTCAGTTTCTTTATTGCAAACTGAGGATACTATGGTAATAACAGTACCTGCCCCTTAGGTGTTATGGGAATTCATGTGTTCCTTTCTACGAAGTGCTATGACAGTGTTTGGGACACAGTGAATAATAAATGGAAGTTTCTATTATTGGTGAAGGAAATATTGCTATTGTGATTATTATCATTACTGTTATTACTTTGATTAACAGTACCACTATGATTACTACTACTACTATGATTACTATTACTACCACCATTATTTCTAGTGCTACTATCATTACTACTGCTATTACTACAACTACTATTAATACTAACCATTATTACTGTGGTTGCTACTTCCCCACTACTGTTGCGACTATTTACTGCTATTAATACTATATTCTCATTACTGTGACTAGCACTACTATTACTATTACTACTACTATTGTTATTACTAGTACTGGTCACTACTACCGTGATTGCTACTGTTACTACTATATTGCTATTGTTACAATTTCCATCAGTCTTACTGTCGTTATTACTACTACGATTACTAATTTTGTCAAGGCAGAAGAATTTTGTCCTCCAAGTCTCTTCAGGGAGGGACAGCCATCTCTCACACCTGCTGACTGATTTCAGGGCTAGCGGAGCAGGAACTCAACTAACAGCCCCACCCTTCGCAGAGCCCCAGTCATCGGGGCTTGGAGTCTCCCCGGGCCCCAGCACTGCAGGACCGCGCACAGGCCCGGGGAGGTGTCGGGGCCTGGCTACTCTCCCCTCCCCTGGTTTCTGTCCTTCGAATGCAGCTGCCTTCCTCCCCCAGGGAACGTCAGAGAATGTCCTGAATGTCAGGGTCCCACCTCACCCAGTCTCTTGGGCTTACATTTTCAAAGAATCTCAGCCAGTCTTTTGTCTTTCCCAAGAAAACAGATGGGATTTATGGTGTAGGTTTCTTCAAAGTAGTTCTCCCCTACCCAAACCCTATCTTTTTGGGGCCAGAAATGAAACAAAACAGAGTGTCTCTCTGGTGTTTGAAGCCAGGCAGGGAGGGGAACGCCTCTGGATTTGTGAAAGGCCGGAGTGCTGCAGGAAAAGGTCAGCCGCATCAAGCTGCTGTTTGCTTTGCACGCTCCTTTCAGAGAAGGGGAGAAATGCAACGTGGAACTTTGGAAAGGAAATTCATAGTGAACTTTTAGAGTTCTGAACATAATTTGCACACCCAGATTTAGTAAATGGAGCAAAAATCTCCTTCAGAGAGGCTTCTGATAGTGAGGGCTGGGCCTGGCCGGCACATCTAGTGGACATGGGAGGGGTTAAACCAAGGGCCATGGAGTTCCAGGGCCTGGAGTTCCCTCTCCCTGCTGTGACCAGCCAGAGTTACTCTTTGGAAAAACAAAACAAAACAAAACAAAAACCCTAAAAAATTATCTCCACAAGAGGCCTGGAATCGCTCAAACATGTATTTTTTTTTTCAAGTGTGGTTTTTCCTGACCATAGTACTAGTATGTGATCATTAATGAACATTTGGGAAATGGAGAAAAGTAGAATGAGGAAAAATCCTGTGTTCAGAAAGGACCTCTGCTAGGCTTCACTGAATTTCCTTTCAGTCTTCTCTCTGCACATTTTAAAGCACAGATAACACTGTACTGTAGATTTCATTTTGCATTTTGTACTTACTGTGACAAAGGTTTTTCTTTCTCCCTCTCTCCCTGATCTACCGTTACCTGAACTGACAGATGATAATGAAATGGGAAGGGTGGGTGTTTGTATCATTTGTCAACCAACAAGTAGAGACAAAGTTTGAATCTTTAAGGACACTTCACTCAGGTGCTGGTGATCTGAGAAGATGGTGGGTTAACATTTTATCTTAAGCTAACTTTTTTATAAGGAAAAGAAAAGGAAAGGTAACGGGTTTGGAAAAAAAGGTTAATCAGATAGGAGTTGCAGTTCAGGTGCGATTTTCCTAGTATTCCTTTATCTGCTGGTCCCAACCAATTCTTTATCTGCATCGGATGTTCCCTCCCCAAAACACAAAGGCTCAGATACCATAACAATGGATTGCTTGCAGACCCCCTGGGGCACAAAGGTTGTTGCTTCTCACCTCCTGGAGTCACATAGGTCATGCATTCTAGTTCCTGGAACAACAGCTCTCTGCAAGCCTTGTCACAGTAAGCCTACCAACTCAAACTATAATCTTTAACTCTTGAGTTCCCCTCTCAGTACTACCTGGTCATTTTCCTGAGCCAGACACCCAGGAGGAGACGCTGACACTGCTTTCTTCCTCTGCCCAAAGCCCATGAACCCCCAAGTTCTGTCAGAGATGCCACCTCAATCCACCGTCTTCCCAACATGCCCATGGCCACCACCCCACCCTGCCACGAGGTCAGACTCAGAGGAAAGCACTTAAAAATTTTGTGGTATCCTCACCCGAGAGCATTTTGTCAGTGTTTTCGGGGAGAGAGGAAGAGATAGAGAGATCGATGCCAGAGAAACATTGACCGGTTGCCTCCCATACATGCCTGCATTGGGGGCTGGACCACCACCCTTCGGTTACAGGACAAGGCTCCAACCGGCTGAGCCACCCGGCCAGGGCAGAGGGAAGCACTTGAGAAATAACTCGCTGAAGGCCTGGTTTCCACCGTCTACTTGGGACTCTGCAATCCATTTGCACAGTGGCACTGGAACAAGCTCTCAAAATGCAAGTCTTATTAAAACCACGGCTTATTAAAACCCCAAGGGTCAGAGCCTCGTGCTCCTGGGATCAAGAGCAGATCCCCCTTCAGGTAGCCTCCCTGGCTGTCCACACACACACGCCCCGCTTCCTGGCACCACACGCCAATGCCACCGTGCTCGCAGGTGTCTGTGGTCCCGCCGTCTGCCCTCCCCTACATCATGGCGCCTCGGGGAACCACTTTACCCTGTCGTCAACGGAGAGATGCACTCTGAAACCACATTGTGGATGGAATGAATGAGAGAGCTGTCACCGCAGGCCCATAAACACAGCGTTGGAGCCGCCTTATAATTCACGTTGTGGAGCCATCCCCGTTCTCGTAAGCACTGCCTTTCTGTTGGCATTTAGGATAGGCAATCACCCAGCGCAGTGCCAGTTGATACACCCACAGCATTTTGGCATCCACTGACCTGATGCTGAGAGAGCGCTATCCCTCTGACTTTGTCAGGGAAACTGATCTAGTTGTTGGTCTGAAGAATTTCTGGGAACATAGCTCAGCACAAAGTGGAGACTGGATCCTGCGTGTCTCCGAAAATCCTGCTGCGTTATATGCCCTCCTGGCCTCCTGAAAGTGGGAGGCCCGACTCCCAAACCTTTTCTCTCCTTGCTCTCTGGGGTTTGGGGACACAGCTGTCACATGACTGCCCTGATCACTGCCTGCCTCCTAGGGCCATTTGGAAAGACAGTGGCAAGGACTCTTCTAGGTACCAGCCGATGAGCTCTGTCCATATCCTGGACCATAGGGTTGTGTCCCTGTGCCCCTGAAGCCAATGCAGAAAGGACACAGGAAGAGGTCACTGTGGGGTAAAACATGGAGAGTCTGAGGTCACTCCAAGCTGGGGCCCATCACTGCTGACACCTTAGGGTTTTCCTGCTGCAATCGGTGTCCTTTTGGTTAGAATAATAACTCTCTTACTGAAGTGGGAGGTGGTGGGGTTTGTTCTTCCTGCTTTTGGCAAGCAACAAGAGGAGAGACAAACCCACACAAACTGGAAGGAAGCGTGTTGGCCAAATAGTAAGATTTGGACCCAGTTCCTCAGCAGCTGGGCCATGAATGGAGAGAATACCGAGGTATTTTAGCCTCCAAGTGATCATCGTTCAAAGCAGCATTGTTACCGTCATTACCAAGTTTGTCTAGCACTGAGCTAAAGGCTTGAGCATCATTAACATCTGTATTTTAAAGACAAGAACACGGAGGTTCAGACTCAGGATCACAGGGCTTATAAGCACTGGAGCTGGGCCTCCTCCCCACTGACTCCTTACCTTTTCGCCAGCACCTGCAATGCTCCGCTGCTCCCCATACAGCCAGGCAGCTGCAGCAGGCAGAAGACTGAGAAGCTGAATACACATGCAGAGCCTCAGTTTTTCCATCTATAAAATGGGCTAACACTACCTAACTCCCAGATTTCCTGGAAGCCATTTTACCTCCTTTACCTCTTCCCCTAGCTTTTCTCCATTTCCTTTAGACATAGGTGGCAAACACAAAGCCCGCAGGCCCCATCCTGCCCTCCACCTTGTTTTATCCAGCCTGGCACCTTTGGCCCGACACCTTGTTTCTACCTAGCTTGCTTAACGGTGAAGGAGTAGTTACATTTATACAGCCCTTTGAAGGCAACTATGAGGCTGCTGTGGCCCCCGGTGAAAATGAGTTTGACACCCCTGCCTTTAGGCCTTGGCATAAACTCTTTCTACCTGGATGCCTTCCCAACTCCCACCTTGCCCCAGACCAGGGGGATTCCCACAGCACCTCCCCTCTCCACACTTTCCTTCACCTTTGTAATTCCTGTTCTGTGCCTGTGGGTTCCGTGGTGGCAGGGGCAGGTCTGTGTATCTCACTGATCACGGAACCAGCCAAGGTCAACTCCAGTGCTTGGCTTCTGTCATCCAGCAGGTGCTTTGTTATCACTGGAGCTGCAAGAAGCAGGTGAGGAGAGTCAGGGCACCTGTGGCCTCTCGGACAATCAGAGCAGTGGCGCCCAAGTGACTAAGGTCATCTCCGGCAGCCTGGGTGGACAGAGGGGGCACAGGTGTGTTTCCACACTGCGGAAGGCTGTGCAGGTAACTCTGCAGATTCGGCGCTACTTACTTCATTGTTAGTTTTGGTTACTTTTTATTTTGGCATAATTTCACACTTACAAAAAAGTTGCAAAAAGAATATATGGAATTCCTGTGTACCTTTCATCCCGATTCACCAATCATTTACATGTTGCCCTGTTTGCTTTATCATTCTGTCTCTATACATGTAACATATTATGTGAGGTCTGTCTGGAAATGATTGAGCACAAACTGGTTTAATTATAGCGACACATTGGCTTGATACTTTTGGGACACACTTCTGTATGTATAAATAAATGTATGTAAACTACAGACATCAATCCCTTTATCCCTCAATATATCAGCATTTATTTCCTAAGAACAGAATGCCCTTTTACCTAATCATAGCAAAATGACACAAATCAGAGTGTTTACATTTTACCCAGATAACTACTATTGCTGGATGATGGTATTTAATACAGTATACAATCTAACTCAAGTCCATTTTCAAGCCTTCTTTCTTGCCCCAGTGACGCGCTGCTGGGCTTTTCCTGTTTCCATGGGTCCAGCACCCAGCGGATGTCCTTTCTACCTCCCTTTGGTCTCTAATTAGGAACAGTTTCTCAGCCTTTGTCTTTCTTGACTTGTTTTTGAAGAGTGTGTTTCTTGTTTTGACCTATGAGTCGAGAACTACGAAAGCCATTTTGAGCCAACTTTGGGGAATTATGTTTATTATGCAATAGATGCCCTAACATGTGTCACATCCTGTCGCGTGGCCCCAAAGTATGACTGTGACCTACACTTTTTTTCTAGGTCAGGGACTCCCTCTGAGGGTGACATGGCCTTTTGGTTGGGAGTGTGCAGTCTGACCCAACTGCTCAGACTCAAATCCTGGCCCTGTTCTGTCCTGCCTGTGTGACCTTGGGCAAATCACTTGCCCTCTCTGTGCCTCAGTTTCATCATCTGTGAGATGGGGAGAATAATAGTACCTACCTAATGGGGGTTGTTATGAGGATTAACAAGTTGACAATTTATAGAGCTGAGAACAGTCCCTGGCACATGTAAAACAAGGAGCGTTATTGGAAGATGGTGACCATCTGGTTTCAATAACACAATTTTAAAGATGTAACTTATGCCCTGGCTGGTGTGGCTCAGTTGGCTAGAGTGCCCTCCTGTAACTGAAAGTTTGTGGGTTTGAGTCCCTGTCAGGGCACTCACCTAAGTTGTGGGTTCCACCTTCTGTCTGGACACGTGCGATCCCTGGTCCCAGCTCCTACGGGAGGCAACCAATTGGTGCTTTTCTCTCACATTAATGTTTCTCCTCCTCCCTTCCTCTCTAAAAGCAATGAAAACAAAGGTCTTTGGGTGAGAATTTGTAAAAAGTTAAGAAAGATGAAGCTTGCATCTCACTAATTCTGGGCACAGCGGCTCAGTCACGTCAAACATATTTATGCTTCTCTCCCCGCAGCAGCTTCCCCCTTTCCTCCCCTCGGGCTCCCTCTTCACACGAGCACACACATGCACATGCATGTATGTTCCCACACACACAGGAGGAAACACAAGAGCACCTTTCCTCCGCAGGTTTCCTAAGATCCACACGCCAGGTAAAAGATTCCAGCCCAGAAGGGCTTTGGCCACCGTGTACCAGACAGCTCACTAGGAGAAATGGTCCCCCTTGACCTCCTTCCCTATTTTTAAAAAATATTTTATTTATTTATTTATTTATTTTTAGAGAGAAGAGAAGGGAGGGAGCAAGAGAGGGAGAGAAACATCAATGTGTGGTTGCCTCTTGCATGCCTCCAAATGGGGACCTGGCCAGCAACCCAGGCATGTGCCCGGACTGGGAATTGAGCCAGTGATCCTTTGGTTCGAAAGACACTCAATTCACTGAGCCACACCAGCCAGGGCCCTTCCCTATTTTAGCCCTGAACAGGGGAGGCCAGGATGAAACTTGGGGAGAGGGTAGTCATCCTTGCAGGGTTGGGAAAGTGGAGCAGAAGCTGCCTGCTGCCCTGGCTCATGGGTTTTCTGCCTGGAAAGCACACTTCTCCTGCTTCCATGGGGTAGGTCCAGGTTTACGAGCACACCCATCCTGACCTGCAGCCCAGAGGCCCTGACACTGGGGTCAGGGACCGAGCTTCCACACACGTGTCTCCAGGGTTGGTATAGTAAGTCTTCTATTCATTCACTCACTCATTCATCAGTGTTACTGTATATGAACTTGTTGTTGCTCAGCTATTGTTATAACTGTTCGCCCATTATTGTGATATTAGTGAACACACTTGCAGTGTTTTCTGTTATTGTGCTATTAATCAGTCTTCATTAAGCAGATCAGGTGCTGTTTTAAGCCTTTACTCACACTATGTCACTGACTCCTCATAACTACCGGATGAGATAGGTACTATGATTGTCTAGATAAGGAAATGGAGGTACAGAGAGGTTAAGACATTTGCCCAAGGTCACACAGCTAGAAGGGGGCAGGACAAGACACTAACCTGAGGGCTCCTGGGGATAACGCTGGGGATGAAAAGGAGTCCAGGGTGGGGCTGATGACAGCTTAAGGACCTGGCTGTGACATCTTCTGGAGGTGGAGATGCAGGGATTTCAAGATGGCAAGGAAGTATCAAAGAGGTCACACTATTGTGGGGAGGGGGTGGCACCTCTAGCACCCATTGGCCATGTCTCTGGGGCAGGTAAGTCTCCCACTGGGGCTCAGAGAGGAAACTCAATGACTGACCACACTTTGCAAGTCAGGAGTGGAGCTGGGCTACGGTGCAGGTTTGGAGTTCTTGCTGTATGCCTGGGTGCTGTGCAAGCCAGGGCTGTGTGTCCCCAGCCAGGATCTGGTTCTGACCTTGGCCAAATGATTTAATTTCAGCTTCAGTTTCCTCATCTGACAAACGGGCGGAGTAGTACTGCTTATGTCATGGGTTGTTGTAAAGGAGGTTGCAGTGGTTAGCAGGCCCAACTCAGCCCAGAGCAGCAAGCAGGCACTTTGGTTTGACACTGCACATTGTGTGCTACCTTCCCAACATGGAGGGGAGCCGGGTGGCAGTATGGTTTGAATTAAGCTGTTTATATGGGGCCTCATCCAGTGACAAATGGCTCTAGTGATGGAGAAGCGTGGTTTCAATTTTCCATTTAGGATCAGACGTCTCAAGGCTTGGCCAGTCTCCTCCGGAAGTGGGCAGGTCATCCCAGCGGCCTTGGGAGACAGGGAAGGTAGTTTTTGACCATCACACCGGCTCCATGCCTGCCCGTGCCACCAGGCTGGCCAGGGGCCTCTCTGGGACATTCCAATCGTCCTTGTGTGCCCACGCACACCCCTGCATGACCAGGCCATCTTACTTGGGGGCAAAACCACTTAGCATGTGTCCAGGCCCATCAGCACATACTTCCATTTCAATCAGACCATTTGGACAGAGCTGGTGGTCCAGGCCAACAGGGAGGGTGGGACAGGGAGGGCAGGTGGAAGGGTGGGCTGGGCTTTTGGTCATTTCCATCTTGATTTTCAAAGTCTCACAGAATGCAAAGGCAAGCCAGGGGCAACTCGAGCTGGCAGGAAGCTTGACAGCGAGGGTGCTCTGTAGGGAAGGCAGATCTGGGAGTCAGCCCAGGGTCAGACAGGCCTGGGATGGGTCCTGGGCAAGGTGCTCAACCTCATTAGGCCTCAGTTTCTCATCTATAAATGCGAATATCAACAGCTGCCCTGTGGGCTCGTGGTGAGGATTAAATAAGAGAATTCAGGAGTTTATGAGACATGTGCTCAGGTGTGCAAGAAAAGACGCATTTTTATTTTTCTATAATAAACCTTGACATTTAGCTCTCAAGTCCTGCCCATCCCCCATCTCTAATGAACATGGCAGAATAAAACTGGCCATTTATAAAAAAAGTATCCTGTTTTTTCTTGGTCCAAGTTTAAATCAGTAAAGTGAGTGGATTCTCTATTCCCTGTCTCCTTGAGGTATCATTCCTTTAAACATGGAAGCCACTCCGTTAGTTGGAGCATCATCCCGTTTGACTAAAAGGCTGGGGGTTTGATTCCTTGTCAAGGCACATATCTAGGTTGCAGATTTGTGGGTTTGGTCCCTATCTGGGTGCACTCGAGAGGCAACCAATCAATGTTTTTCTCTCATATACCCTCTCTCCCCGTCTCCTCCCTTCTCTCTAAAAATCAATAAGCATGTCCTCAGGAGAGGATTTAAAACAATTTTTTAAATGGAAGTCTGAGACCACCTCTCCTTGACTCTAGGCCCTCCAGTGGCTCCCCACCTGCCAGGAGTTGATGCCCGGGCCTGCCCACAGCCTGACTATGTTTCTGACCTGCCCACCAGCTCTCTGCCCTCAGTTCTCACCTTTTGCTTCGCTCCCTCTTCCTGCTCACAGCCCTCCTCTGAGCACCTTGGAGTTTGCAGCTGCTTCCACCTGGGAACTCTCCTCTCTCTGATCCCCACCCAGCTCCTCCACCTTCATCTCCCCATTTCAAACATCACCTTCCCTGCCTACCTAACTTCAGATACCAACAACTAAGGCTTCTGGCCTTTTTCCTCCCTTTTCTGGTCTCTTTTTCTCAATAAAAACTTCTTGCCACCTGATAATGTGTAACTTGTTTGCTTTTTTACTGCCTGCCCCACCCCCAACAAATATAAGTTACCCATGGGAGCCGACACAGTTGTGTCTGTTTTTTTTTCACTAGGTTCTCAATAAATGTCAGAGGGATGAATGGGTGGAGGATGGACGGATGGATGGATGGATGGATGGATGGATGGATTCAGTTTCAGGAATTCTGCAAGTTCTGGTAATTTTCACCCCCATATGATTTCCACACAAGAGGTAGACACAAGCAGCCCTTTCAGGCACCTTGCAGTCATTTAAACAGAAAAGGGATTTGTAACAAGGACATTGAGAATCTCAGGGAGGGCTGGAGGGCTGGGCTGGGAGATTCTACAGCCAGAAACAATGCCCAACAACATACCTTAGAATGGTGCGGGGAGAGCCACCTGCTGGGCGGGTGAGCGCTGGGCAGTCTGTTGGCGCAGCTCCCTGGAGTGGGAGTCTGATGGCTGCTGTTAATCAGAGTTGCCAGCTAAAACACAGGAGGCCCAGGTCAACTTGAATTGCAGATAAGCATGAGTAATATTTTACTAGGTTCCATACAATATTTTATTATTATTATTATTATTTTATTTTGTCTAAATCTGGCACTCCTAGTTGCTACTCCTGACACCCCCACTGCGCCTCTGAGATGTCTCTGGACACACGCTTCCTTGCACCAGGGGCTCCCAATTCCACATCAGAAAAGCCGGTCACATGCAGGTACCATAGCTGCAAGGGAATCTGGGAAAGCAAGAGTCAGGCGCTGTAAACTTCTACAGTAGCAAAGGCTCTATTGCCTGACAGAGGAGCCCCTCTGCTGTTAGAAGCACCTGGGTTTAGGCCTCTGCTCTCTGATTGCCCAGTCTGGGCTGAGTGAAGAAGCAGACTCTTCCAAAAGTGACTGTGCATTCCATCAGATTTGGTTTCTGAAACATAGGCCTCTCTTCCCTCAATTTATTTTTCTCTGCCAGGGAGTTTTATGTGTATTTAGGTACAGTTTCCACTAAAGGGAACTAGGGCTCCTTGGAGAAGTGGTTGATTCTCTGAGGCTGGGACAAGGAAAGTACAAGATGAGCCGGGAACATCTTGTGCCAGAAAGTTGTGCCAGAACAAATGGGCCCATATCAAAGCACACAGAAGACCTCAGATCTAGGATGACTTGAGCATCAAAAACAAAACAAAACAACAACAACAGTGGGCAATCATTGTCATCCACTGCATAGAACAAAAATTAATGAATCCATATCCATATGGGTGTATATATACATATATAATATATAAGCAGTATACTGTATAAATTGCATATAAATATATAACATATATTTATAAAATACATGTATGTAAGTAAACAAATGAATAGGGGATAAGGGAAAACCTTTCCTTATAGAACAGTGATTAATAAATATGATAGGCATAATGAGATTAGAAAAGTCACCACTGAACAGCCATGATAAAATAATTTGTTTAGGCAAGAATTATCCATAGAGGCTTTAACTTGCGGGCAAAATTTTATGGGGTATTGTATATATCTCTCCATAAGGTAAGTATATATTACAAAAAAGATAGGGACTTCACAGTGGACAAATCTGGCAGACAACACCTTCACCAGGTACCCAGAATGAAGGTCAGTAGGGCACACTGGGAAGTGCATTATGGCACTTATGTGAGGTTTCCTCAAAAAATGTGTAACCTGGCCCTGGCTGGTAGCACAGTGGATAAGGCACTGGCCTTCGAACCCAGGGGTCGCTGGTTCGATTCCCCAGCCAGGGCGCATGGCCAGGTTGCAAACCAGGTCTCCAGGTTCATGACTGGAGGCAGCTGAAAGGCAACCAAGGCAACCATACAATGATGTTCCTCTCTCTCTGCCTTTCTCCTTTCCTCTCTATCTGGAAATAATAAATAAAATCTTAAAAAAAAAAAAAGTGTAACCTGGATCTATTAATAAACAAACACTGGATAAATTTAATTTACAAAATATTTGGTCAATAATGTTTTTTGAAATGTCAGCACCATAAAAGAAGAACATAAAGTGAGGAGTTTGTTCAGATTCAAGGACACTTAAAAAGACCCGAAAACTTAATGCAGTTCATGATATAAGACTTTCTTTTGCTATAAGAGACATTCCTGCAAAATCTGAATAAAGTATGCAGATTAGACTACATAATGCATCCATGTTAATTACCCAATTTAGACAATTATTCCAGAAAATGGAAGAAAATGTCTTATTACTAAGAGAATGCCCTTCTCCTTAGGAAAATATACATTAAGTATTTAGAGACAAGAGAGTCTCATGCCTGCAACTTCCCCTTAAGTAATTTAGAAAAAAAAAATAACCAAGCAAAGGCCAGAAATGTTCTTGCCTGGGGAATCTGAATGAATGGGAATTCTCTACACTATTCTCGAAACCCTCTGCCCAGTTTGAAATTATGTCAAAATAAAAAAGATAGAATAAATGAAAAAGTCAGTTTAGAAATTCAGAGGCCAACACTGACCCCTTTGTTCCTGGTTCTGCTGTGTCTCCCTTCCCTGAGGAAGAAGCCAGAATCATGGCATGAGTAGCTATAACAACTATCATCTACATAGCATTTATTACTGCCTGGCTTCCAAATGCTTTTTTTGAAAAACAACATTCAATTGTGTGAGCCTATGAAGTAGCTGCTACTATTAGCCCCACTTTACATATAAGGAAACTGAGGCACAGAGCAATTAGGCAACCCCTCCAAGGTTTTCTAGATCGTAAGTGGTAGAGTGGGGATTTGAACTCAAACCTACTGGCCCCAGGTTCCTCTCCTGGCCCTCAGTTGGTCATATTGGGAAGGTTTCAAAGGTTCAAACCATGAGAGACTGAGGAGGAGAAATGGGATCAGGCCCTAAGAAGAGGCTCTGGACCCACTTCCAATGTGGGGAGGGGAAAGCTTGCCAACTCCTGCTCAAGAAAACAGACAATCAACTGTGACTCACCCCATGATGACCCAGATACAGGAGTTAGTGGACACATATCTATGCTGAAGCCGTAAAGAAAAACGTCTTCAAAATAAGGGAAAGAGAGACAAATGGCAGAAAATTAGAAAAAGAACCAGTCGGACATTCTCTACTTGACACGTTTTCTGAAATCAAAGGGTCAGGATGAGCTGCCCTATTCCTTTTGCCTTTGACCATTGTTCCCCATCTTTCCCAGTATGTATGACAGGCTGGAGGTGAAGCTGTCTTTCAACTACGAAAACACATGGCACATGGAGGGGCGGCGGAGCAGGAAGTGGCAAGGCATCTGGTCATCGGGGACTTCCCAAGCACTGTCCCCTGGGGCTTCCTACCTTCCACTGTAGGTGGGTCTTGTTACATGCAGCTAAATGCATTTCTAAGAGACACTTTGACAAACAAAATCAGATAGCACCGAATGGTATTCAACAAATAGAATTAAATAAGCCAGTCCTTGAAAGAGATAAGGTAGCATTGCTTGGTGCCCCTCCTGGTACATAGCAGGCACTTTGGTGCAAGTGAACCTCTTTGCCACTTTCCTGTGTCAGACATGGGAGGCAGGGGCAGTGGGATGCCGGGGGAACGTCCTTGAGATCACAGCCACTATGGGTGAGAGAAGGTGAAAGCAGGTAAGCTAGGAGCATGCCTGTTGACAAGCAGCCAGTCCCATCCAGCATGGTGGCAGTAAGGGCCGCAGGGAGGCCTCTGCCTGCCACACAGCCAGGCCAGGCGCTGACAGAGGGAATTGGTTTAAGGGCCTGTCTTCCTGGTTCTTGGCTGACGGCTGTGACCAGTTTAGTTGGCCAAGATGAAAGAGCAAGAGAAATGCCATGAGGTTTTTAAAACCTGCGCCTTTGGCACCAGATTTATTTTTTTTAAGGGTCTAAAAGGTTTTTTAAACTCCAGTGGCGGTCTGGGGCAGGTTTTGGCTTGGTGTGAAAAATTGGAAGGAAGGCGGATAAACGAACAAACAAAAATCAACCCAAGAAAATATAATGATTTCAGGACCACCTACATAGCTGTGGGGTTAGTTTCTCCTTTTCGAGCATGAAGTTGCCATGGCCTGAGGATCCAGGATTCAGTAGTTATGTGTCACCCCTTCCCCAGGTTCCCAGCAACCCCTGGGCAAAACTGGTGAGGGAAAGCCTTCAAGTTAACCTAGTCCAAGAGTCTCCCACCTTCTGCTTGTGTTCTTCCAGACACAGGAAGCTGACTCCCTATTCACGTGGACCATTTAATCTTTGGGCAGTTTTACCAGTTATAATGTTAGCGGTGGAGAAACAGCGCCAGGTGTTAACCCTGGTCAACAACCTCAGTTCTTGAGTTCTGGCTAAGAGAAAAATCCAGAGCCAGGACTCAAATTCTAAGAGAGATTTTATTTAGGAAGCCATAGAGGGTGAATAAATGAGCCATAGAAAAAATGGGCTCAGAAAACAAGGTACAGCACATGAAGGGCCCTTGAGCTTAGAGGAGAGAGAGAGGGAGGGAGAGAAAGAGAGAGGAGAGGAGAGGAGGGGAGAAGGTAAGAGAAGAGAGGGAACTCTGGGGAAAGAAAGGGGAAGGGAAAGCACAGGCTGCTCCATAGAGAGAGCCACACTGGGTCCTTCGGCCCGAGGGCTTTAATCTGAGGTCTCAGGGGAGGATCTCAATAGAACAGTCATCAGCTTTTCTGAGAGTGTCTCCTCAGGGTCTCAGTTACCACTAATGGGTGGGCACCAGCATAGGCGGGCATCAGTCAATGCAGCTGGTCCTGGTATCAGCCATGGCATCCCTCTGCCTCGCTCTGCAGCTTTTCTGGGCCTGAAGCTGAAACACAGCTGCAGCCTGGATGTCACCTCCAGGGCCTTATGCTTAAGGGAGCGGTCGTGCAAGGGCTTGTGGTTTTGCCTGTTGCCAGGCATCCTGGGCCCTCTGCCTTGGTGACCCTCTGCACCTGGTCCGTTGTTCCTGCTCAGCTATTGCCCATCTAACTGCCTACCACAATAGGGTCATTTATTGTATTTGGTAGTAATCTGTTTCCCCGGGACATGCTCCCATCGGCATTAGAGTTCTGCGCTGCAAAACAATGAGAGTAACCATCTGTGGCAGCTGTGTGTGCATGCCAAGTGCTGAGTGTGTCTCAAGTTTGACCTCATTTAATCCACATAACCACCCTGCGGAGGAGACGCTGTTATTATCACTCTTTTTTTTTTTGTGGAGGGGGCCACTGGTGATCAGAGAGGTTCAGCAACCTGCCCAGCGTCACACAGCTGGTCAACAGCTGAGCTGGGATGCACACCGAGGCTTGTCTGATTCTGCCTCTAACTCCTACATCACGCCACCTCCTACGGCAGCGCAATTTTATGTATTAAAGGTGGATCACGTGGCGCCCTAGCCCCTTTCCACTCTAAACCTTCCTGTTCTTTCAACAGTTGCCTGTGATAGATCGGGAATGTGGGCGTTTATGATGAAAGGGACTTAGGAACAGGTCCACTGTGTGACTCCAAATTTTCTTCCTTGAGAAAAGGGACAACATTGTGGGAAGAAGTCCTTCCCTTCCCACCTTTCCTCCAGCCTCAGAGTGTGGCCCTGTGGCAGCCACAGAGGAGTGGGGAAAGGTCAGCAGAGACGTTGTCCAGGTGTCCTGACATCACGAAGTAGATGCTCCTGAATCATCTCCCTATGGCTCCTACGCTGAGCTCTCTGGATGTCTTTAGAGTGAAGATTCCCCGACCAGAACAAGTACCAGAATCCCGCAGAGGCTTGTTAACATGCAGGGTGTTGAGTACCCTCTAGAGGTTCTGACTCAGTGGGTCTGTGCCGAGTCCCGAGAATCTGTATTTTGAACACATCCTGGGGCCACGAGATGGAGTTTCTGTTACCTGCAGCCCAAAGCATTCCAACTGGGGCAAATAGTTACCATCCCGTGAGCAAGCGCTTTGAGCACCATTCATCTACAGCTCACCCAATTTCACCTTTACACAGCTATCGGTGGGAGTGATACATTTCCATTTTCCAAATGACCAGCCCAGGCCCAAAGAGGCAAACTGAGGCGTCTGAGGTCCTGCAGCTGGTAACAGGACTCCCAGGTCAGGCCTCTCTGGGCCAGTGTCACTGTGTGTCGGAGCAGCCTGTCAGTGGGTCCCCAAGCTGCATGGTTTGGGCCCAAGGCACTAACGCATCCAAGCTGAAGTTACATAACTTTCATAGGTCTTTGACTCATCTCAAATGAGGTCCGTAAAAATGGGAGTCCCAGCCCCTCTCTTCGTCACTACGACTCTTCCACACTGGAGGTTTGGGGATGCGGAGCTGGGGCAATGGGTAGCAGCATCCTGGGATATCCAGACACAGGAAGGCGGAGGAAGGCCGAGAGTCTGAGGGAGGAGGGCCAGGAAGGGAGGCGTTCCAGCACCTGGGGGCTGGGGGTGCTGCCCATGGGGTGCCTTTCTATGAACTTGACAATGCTTTTGTCAGAAACCAGCATTTCCCAAATATCAGTCATTATTATCCCATTGCCGTGATTTTGGTGATTCAGCTACACAATTGCTTAATGTTTTAAAATTACCATCTAAAAAAAAAAAAAAAAAGCCTTAGCCATATTTATTATAGAGGAAAGCTCCCCCAACCATCAATGAAGAAGAGCAGCACTTGTCATAAATAGAGGGACTGGAGGAGGACAAAGGTCAACCAGGTGTCCCCCCCCCCAAATCACTTGTGGACCACGGAACATTAGAACTCCTGGGACACATGACTGTAAACCCATGGAAAGGGGGTTGATGCCTGGGAAGGGTGTGACTTAATAGATTCAACTGTGTTCTCTCCCCTCAAGTTCATTCACATGCTAAAGCCCTAATCCCTAATTTGACAGTATTTGCAGATGGGGCCTTTAAGGAGGTAATTAAGGTTAAATGGGGTCATATGGGTGGGACCCTGATCCAGTAGGATGAGTAGCCTGATAAGAAGGGACACCAAGGATATGTGCACAGAGGAAAGGAATACAATTGAGACGGTGGCTGTCTGCAAGCCAAGGAGACAGGCTTCAGGGGAAACTCGCCCTGCTGGCACCTTCATCTTGGACCTGCAGCCTCCAGAACTGGGAGAAATAAAATTCTGTTGTTTCAGCCCCCAAGTTTGTGATCTTTTGTTATCACGGCCCAAGCTGATTTAAGATAGTGACAGAAGGAGACTGAGCCTGTCACCACTCACCACTGAGATAGGACGTGGGGACCAGTAGTGTGAGCATCACCAGGAGCCCCTGAGAAACGCAGACTCCCAGGCCCCATGACACACCTGCTGGACCAGAACCTGCATTTTGACAAGTGCCCCCTCCCCATGCGACACTTGCACTTTAAGCAACATCTTTTCCTGTTTATTAGGTGGGGGCGTCTGAAAGGCTCCGGAAACACCAGCCGTAATTAGCTGGTATTTTCGTAATTGCCTGGTCTCCACACCTGTGCGCCTTTCCAGAGGAACAAAATAGGTAACAGCCTGCAAGGTGGTTTCAATGGCTTCATTGCACAAACTGTCCATAAAAGACACATCACCGAAATGTTTTAGAAAGAAATCAAACCAGTTTTATTGAAACAACAGCAATGTGGCCCCTGTTCATGCAAAGCACATAATAATAATAATTTTTTTACAATAAACGTTTGTACACAGGAAGTAGTAAAATACATCATTTTTCATAGAAAAAAAGCACACGTGAAAGCTGCGGGCTGAGTGAGCCTACAGACAATATGACATGTCAGAACACAATGGAACAAAACTCTGGAGGAAACCGACACTCTTCATTTTGGGGACAGGAAACTCAGAAGCACTGTTGGCTTGACAGGCCACGTTTTTATGGGGTTAAGCACCAGTGGCGCACTGGGCCCCTCAAAACACAAGATAAAAGGTGGTCCCTGATGATGAAGGCTTATAATTTGTGGTCTTAGTTTTCCTTTTCAGAAGAGAAATGGTTCCAGTTTCAAAATGTTCGCGAGGATGAAAAGACACAAGAGCTGGCTCTAGGCGAGGACTTTCTGTTCCATTCGATGGGCCCACTTCCTGAGGCATTCAGGGACCCAGGGGCGTAATTTAAAATGATCGGGTCCGTGCACTCTGGAAATTTCAGATTCTGCCACAGGCAAGAGGGTGCAGGAGCAAACCCACAGGGCCGCAGCCGCAGCCACAGCCACAGCAGGCTGGCGGCAAGCAGAAGTCCAGCAGCACAACACACTAACCAGAAGTTTCCAAGTACCTCAGATCTTTGGAGGTAACCAGACACAGTATCTGACAGGCAGACCAAATTCTTTCACTCTGACATCTGGGATTGAATGGTCAGAACCTGTGAATTGCAACAAGCCCACAAAGCCCACGGTAGAACATGACCGGCTCATTCCAGCTCTGTCCAGCAAAGAGCTTCATTGCCTACCCTAACCCCCTGTGGGAGGGGAGAAGCTATTTACCTTCAGTTTTTACATTAATTAGGAACACACTCAACAATGCACCTGTTTTGTTTTGTTTTCCTGCTGATTCCTTTGCCTCTGAAATATTTTGAAGAGTGAAGCTGAATTTGAAACTCTGTTCACAAAAGTGATCTATGGGCCAGCCTGGTGCTGCAGGGTGGAATTTTACCTTCTGTAAAGAAACGCTATTTACAAAAGGGTATTTTATTTCACTGTGGGTTTTGGTCTGGGCTTATGAAGAACTTTTATAAAGTGATGGGAGCCAGAGAGCACCACACTCCTCGGAGCCTGGGAACATTTGGCAAGAGCTGTTCCACAAAAACAGGAAGAGAAACCCATCTCGAGTGTCACCCTCTCTTGTGGTTGTTACGCCGCAGGAGGATTTCATAACCACAGACTGTTCCTCTTCCCAGGGCTGCTAACCTCGGCAAGGAAGGTACTGAGGTATCCGTCCTTTCCACTGCTAAAAAATAGGTCATCCAACAGGAGGTGAATTTGCACATTTAATTGTCATTTTTTAACAAGCAGCAACCCAATGGCCCTTCTTGAGCTGAAAGTTTTGTGTTTGTTTTTTAAAGTGGGCTTCAAACAGAATTGCTTGCAAAGCAAAGACCCTGGTGTGAACCAGGGCACATAGACTAGTCTGGGTTGGGTGTGATTCATTAGTCCTCAACGAGACCAAACGTCAACGGCAGCAAACAGCTGGGCCACATGGACGACGGGAAGGACAAAGACAAGACAAGTCTCTGGAGTTATGAATGAACTCTAAGTGAACCAGCACTGCTGTGTAGAGAGCCCACCTGCTCGTAGCAGGGCACCAGCCGGGACAGGGGCCAGGGCAGCACCTGAGCCTCGTTTTCCCAGCCCCTTGTTCGGACCACTTGTCTGACCAGCAAACATTAAACTCGTTTTTCTCCATTGGTAGGGACGGACGGTGCTTTTACATTTCTTAAATAACTACCTTTTACCCCATTCCTGAAACTCCCCTGTGTGTGCTCAGTAAGCCGCCTCCTGCGCTCCTGAAGGCCTCATGCTGTGAGTTCCACATCTGGTGTTTGGAATCCCCCACACCCCCCACCCCCACAAGGGAAGGACACATGGGTGTCCATGCAGAAGAGGCACCAGTTGGAGACCCCCAGGCCTCCGAAGGACGAGTCACCAGTTGTCCGGCTAGGCCCCGGAGGATGAGATGAAACAGAGGCACGAAGGATGTGACACTGAACACGACTCAGAGGAAGTTTTCTGCCACTCCACATCCCCAGCCACCCCCAAATGATAAAAATAAAAAAAAAGCAAAACCCAGAAGCCCTCTGGAAGACCCCCCTTCTCCCCAGCACTGGAAGTTCACGGCCTGACAGCAAAGATCCGGAAGGCCTTCCCATCTCGAGGGGTTCTCAAGCTGCAAAAGAAGGGAGAGGTCACATTATCCGTCGAAGGAGGACTTGAGCCAGGGGGTGGAAAGCTGGGTGCCTCTCTTGTCCCCGCAGGGGAAGAACCATGGCTGAGGGACACTTCCCACAGCTGCTGGGAGCAGAGTTTAGCTCAGCCAGCAACAGCTGGTGAATTCCATTCCTTCTGCCTGGGTCTGAATCTAGGTCAGGGTTGTTAAATTATTTTCTTTCAACTCCGGGATTTACCAGCCCCAGTCTGTCTGAATTGAATTCACCCTCCAAGATTTCTGCCTGATGTTTGCTAACACCTGTCAACTCAAATAGTGGCCATCTGGCTGGCTGACTAGTAGGATGGCATTATAACAAGAATGCTTGTGCTGATGTTATTAAAGTGGGTGCTTGCATGGCGCTCAGTTTTTATGCTGAGTGCTGGGCAAAGTACTGTCCATGTCTTTCACCTTCCTCTCCAGGTTGGCGGTGTTAAGCTTTCCATTTTAAAGTCAAAAAGGTTGTGCCATCACCTCTACCGTCCAGTGTACATCATTGCAATCCACCCCCCAACACATGCCCATTCATAATCAAGTCTCCTTCTCCTGGGCCCTGGCAACCTCTCTCTATGGACTGGCCTATTCTGGGCATTACAAGTAAGTGGAATCCCATGCTATGTGGCCTTTTGTGGCTGGTTATTTCATCTAGTCAAGGTTTTGAGGTTCAGCATTGTTGTAGCATGACCGGTGCTTCATTCCTTTTTATTGTCAAATGATATTCCATTATAAGGACATACTGTATTTTATTTATCCATTCTTCAGTTGGTAGGCATTTAGATTCTTTCCACTTTTGGCCATTATAAATAATGCTGCTATGAACGTTTGTATACAAGTGCTTGGGTGTTCGTTTTCAATTCTTTTGCATGGATACCCAGGTGCAGGATGGCTGGGTTGGATTGGATGTTGAATGCCTGTTTAAGTTCTTTTTTAAACTGCCAAGCTATTTTCCACAGAGGCTACATTATTTCACATCCCCATCAGCAACACATGAGGGGTTCCAGTATCTTTGCACCCAACATTTGTCATCGTCAGTCTTCCAGCCATTGGTAATGACTTTCTGTGCCCAGAGGCCTTCCTCAGGCTTTTTATTCCACTGCATAATACCCTACTGTATTAAAGCATTATAATATAGTTAATTGAGTCCTTTTAAATAGATATTTAGTTATTTCTAAACTTTTGCTGTTATAAACAAGGCTACGGAGAACAACCCTGTCCATGACTTTTTGCAAAAGTATGAGAGCACCTGTGAACAAGCGCCCAGAGGTGAAATCAGTGGATTGTTGGATGGGAGGATGTGGGCATTTGTAATGTGCACAACTCACCAAGTTACCCTCCCTAAAGGCTGTACCAATTGACAGCTCCCACCACCCTGTGGGAGGCAGCCTAACCCTCGGGCATGCCAGCAGAGCATGTCATCTAGCTTTTCATTTTCAGCTGATCCAAACCAGAGAATGGCAACCAAATATCATTTTAATCTGCATTTTGCTCATTAAGAATGAGTTTAAGTCTATGATGAAAGCCCAGCCACAATTTAAACATGATATCCTTAGAGTTCCCTGTCCAGACAAGAGGACCCAGAGTGGACACTGTTGGACTAGACAGGTGACCTTGCCCTCTCGGACTGTCAGAAATCCTCGGGGAACACACTGCTGGGAATTCCCACCCTCCCTCTTCCCCATGGCAACTTCAGGCGTTTGGCTACCCTGGGATTGAACTTTTGAAACATGGATCAGATAGAAGCCCTTGGCGAGGGCTGTGAGGAAAGGCCAGGAGCCCAGACACAGCAGAATGCTTGGCCTGGGGGCCTCAGTGTCAGCTGTCCCCACCAGACCCTGTGGAGGGATACTGGCCGTGCAGGGGCTGGATTTACTGTGGCCACCCTGCTGGTTTCTGGAAAGCTCAGATTCCAGGGCCCTCCTCAGCCCTCTAGGCTGCAAGATTTCCTTGGATTCTTTGCCCAAAAGAATAGTCTGGGAGGACCACCCAGAGCCATAAGCACTTGGCTCTTCCACATGGTGGGCACACTGGGGAAAATGACTAGGGTGTGTGCCTCCTTTGACTTACTACTGCAAATTCTATGGATGGGGCCATCAGCTCTCCCATTCCCAGGGCCCTGAACAATGCAGGGCCAAGGGGGCCATTCAGGCTGTCATCCAGACACATACCTCAAGGTATGTGCTTATCTTGCCTGGACCCACCAAGCAGCTCCACTTGTGATGTGACTTAACACATCCAACACTGCCGAGGCTGCCCAAGTTGTCAGATGTTGGTCCCTGCCCTGCCTCAGGCAAAGAATTCCTGCACATTTGGGTTGTTCAGAAAGCCTTTAGAGTCCATTGGTTCATACCTCAAGTATTTACTAAGCAGCAGTCCCTCTAGGTAACTTGACAGTTGTACATGTTCAAAACAAGTATGGTATGAGAAATTTTAAAATACCGTATTTTTCTAAACCTTGCCCTCTGATTCTGTTTTTGGATTAGGTTGTAATGAAGGGAGTGTAAATTGGCAGCACATACCTAGGCAATTTTCATAAAAGGCATTGAACAATTTTAATAAAGGATGTTAAATAATTTTCATAAATGGTATTACAAATCCCTCAACCAGTTCTGAACAAACTCGGCAATTTGTCTGTCCTTCAGCCAGTGTTTACTGAATGCCTGTTCTGTGCTGGGCACTGGGTTAGGTATTGGAGACATGGGGTTATCAAGATTAACGCAGGTCTTGCCTTCATGGACCTCACAGCCTGGCCATGGGAGATAAACACCTAAGTATGTGTATGCAATAATTTGAGAGAGTAGCAGGTCCTGGGAGAAAAATAAAACCCAGGGCCATGGGATTGCATCAGATCTGGGAGGAGGTAGGCAACTTTAGACTCAGTGGCAGAAGAATGCTTCCTTAGGGAGGTGGCATTTGTGTGTAGGTCTAAATGACAAGGGGGACCCCGCCACTGGAATTTATAGGAGCTGGGACCCTGCAGGGTTGGACAAGACATATGCAAAGGTCCTGAGGTAAGAATGGCCTTGGCATGCTCAGAAAAAGAGAGAAGGCTAGTGAGATGGAGTGTTGCATTAAGGAGGAACAATGCACACGGGGTGTGGAAGTGGGCAGGGCTGGCAGCAGGTGTGACCCTGTGTGGTGAGGGGAGGTGATTTTGTTCTCATTGCAATGGAAAGCCATTGGGGGCAGGGTTTAAACCGGGGAGAGACATATTGTGTGTCACATAAAAAGATCAATTTGGTGACTGTGGCTATTCTACAAAGAGGAAGTTACCTAAAGAAAGTGTCAATAAAGTATTTGGGCTTGTGCAAAGATGTTCTTTGCAGTGTTGGTTATTACAGTAAACAAAAGGGGAAACTACACAGACGGCCATCTACTGGGGAAAAAATGATGGTCTATCCACACAAGGGAACAGTAGGTTGCCACTGAAATGGTGGTGCAGCTACAGTGGACTTGGAAAGACATTCACAGTCTATGGCAGACTGGAAAAAAGTGCACAAAATGATACTGATACTATGGTCCCATTTTATTAAAAAATTAAAAATAAGGTATTTATGTGTAATCAGGAAAAAACTGGAAAGAAACAATAGGTGTGGTGGTTCTTTCTGGGTGTTGGAATTTCAGGGATAGGAATTTCTTAAAATTGTTTGCAGTATTTTTGAAGTTTCTCTAATCTTGTTTTAAAAAGAAGGAAAAAATGAAGGAAGGAAGGAAAAAATGAAGGAAGGAAGGAAGGATAACCACATAGAAATCCCCCTGTATGACTTGGGAAGAACCTGAACTGGCCTGGGAAGCTCTGGGAAGTTCCCCCTGGTTGACTCAGTTCATGAGAAACCTCTGATTTCCTTGAGCTGTGACAAGGGCGCTCTGGGAAATGTCATGTGTGTAGCCTCAGGTGGTGTTCCCATTTCAGTCCTGGCTAACAATTCCCAACTTCTGAAGGCCACTCACCCTGCCTCAGGCACTAACTCTCACTCACCCCTAGCCCGCAGCGCTGTCCAGTGCTCAGCCCACTGCAAAACATGTCTCAGCCTTTTAGATGTCACCTATCCACCCAAGCTTGCAGCAAACCCACGAGGTCTCTTAAGGTTCTTCCCGCTTATAGAAGGGAACCAAGGCTCTGAGAAGTGACACAAATTACTCCCAGTGCAACACCTGTTCCAGGTGCCGCTGGGATGTAGACCCAGGTGTGCCAAGGCCCTGGGCCCCCTTCTAACCATTACCCTGAATGGCTGGGCGGGGCCTCGCCTTCCTGAGCATGCTGCTGGCTAACCCAGGTTGCAGTCGGGGGCTCAGATGCTGGGAGCCCCTTGGGAAGGGGAGCCTGCAGGTCCACAAGAAGGCTTGCCCCTGCCAGCAAAAAATACTCAGGGAGGAACTGGGCACCACATGACATAGACGGGGTTAAAAAGAGGCAGCTGGGCCCTGGCTGGTAGCACAGTGGATAAGGGGCCGGCCTGCGAACCCAAAGGTCGCTGGTTCAATTCCCAGCCAGGGCACATAACCAGGTTGCAAGCCAGGTCTCCAGCCAGATCCATAGCTGGAGGCAGGTGAAAGGTAGCCATACATTGATGTCTCTCTCCCTCTCTGCCTCTCTCCCTTCCCCTCTCTCTGAAAAATAAAAAATAAAATATTAAAAAAAAAAAAAAAGTTTTAAAAAAGAAGCAGCTGGCAACTCCCTGAACAGGATGACATCTCCTGGGAGGGACCAAGTTGTCCATGTCATTGTTGGTGTATTTCCCAATCTCCTGGTGAAATCTGTCTTAAAAAATGATCCTGGTCTAAGAAAAAACTTCCTGAGCTGATGATATTCATACAGGTGCCCAGTTTCTTTCTGATACTATTTAGACACTGCCTGTTCCCAACATCATAAGCTTCCTGACGCTCCTTCATTCCTCTACAATCTTTCATGGTCATGTGAGAGCAGGCAGCTGCCTGTCCTCTTACGTTGTCCCAATTCTGCATGGCCACCTTTCAAAACTTTCAGGAAGCCCTTTTCTACAATAGAAAAGATCACTGCCTGAACAATGCCACCTTTGAGAGCCGTGTGCTGACAATTCTGTTCAGGAGGGTTCTGTTGCTTTGTTTGATTGAAGGATTCCCTGAATTCAAAATGCAGTTTGCTGTGAAAGGGGGGCAGTATGGCCAGAGCCTCCATCTCCCTGAAACCAACTGTGACCACTCTGGGGTCCCAGCAGACATTGGGGACAGCCTCCCTCTGGCGCCCCATTGATTCCCACAATCCCTAATGAAACAGGCTGCAGGGACATTTCTCAGCCCTGGGCCCTGTGCGGAGGGTGGCCAGGTCCCATGTAAACAAGGGGGAGATGGGGTAGAGCCACATAGGAGATGTCCACACATGTGCCAAAGCCATGCCACCAAGGAGGCACCTCTGGGTGGTAAGACAGGGTCCTGCCTGATGAGCTCTGCTCCCTACACCTCCCTCTGTAACGATAATGCCCTATGCCCTGCTACTACAGTCACTTCTACATTGTTTGACCTCCGACTAGATGACAAGTCCCATGAGAGCAGAGATAAGGCTGGGTTTCCTGCTGGGTCCCAGTGCCTGGGGCAGGTAAAGCCTCACCAAGAATCATTATCTCTGGTGGGTGAATGCATGTTGGGAGAGTGGATGCAAGGAGGAAAGAATGAATTTCTGTAAGATGTCTTCTTCCATATCCTGAAAGATAATCCATGCAGGCTATTTCTTATGATCAAGTTACATGACCCTATGGGGTTTGTAACAGGCCTTAGAGGTAGAGGTTATGTCATAAAAAGAAGGGCCACTAATTTTACTGGACACTTACTGTAAATCCCCAGTAGGCACTGGGAATATACTATCTAATTTCATTGTCATGGCAGCCATTTGACAGAGGAGGGACAGAGGCTCAGGAGACCACCTGCCCAAGGACAGAGTGAAGCAGGGTCCCAAATGCCACTGGCTCTTTGTGCCTCCCTGGCCTAGGCTCTTCCCCTCTGTATGTGCGGGGTGAACTATGACCTCAATGCTGTGGACCCCAGCACAGGTCCTGGCACATCGTATGCAATGCAGAAATGACTCTTAATGGCACAATATCAGAATTATGAGCAGGGTTGACTACATGGGCCAGGGACACAGTCATCTTCCATCACCCTGCAATAATGGCTGTCATCCTGCAGTGGGCACCAGGACCCCTGGAGGGTGTGTAGCACACAGCCAGCCACACCCACTCCCGAATCTCTGATTCGGCAGTTTGAGGTGGGCCCGAGAATCTGTGTTTCTAACTGGTCCCTGGTTGACTGGGGTGCTGCTGGCCTGGAGAGCCCATGCTGAGATCCCCCAAAGCTCATCACCCCTTGAGGGCAGAGGCTATCATTTCCCCCTCTATGGGTGGGGAAACTGAGGCACAGAAAGGTAGAGAAATCCACTCAAGCAGCATCCATGATGGTGATGCTGCAGAAACTAACACCTTTCTGACTAGTGCAGTGGCTTTAGCCACATTGGGCCTGGGACAGGCTGCCTGGAAGATACTCATAATGACAGTGGCAATTCAGTAGGTCCTGTTAGAAGAGAAAAGGAGAGACAGGTCTGGGGGCAGTGTGTAACAATGGAGAAGAAGCCAATTCAGGACCCCCTCTCTTCTCCTGCCCTCTCCAGATACCCACGTTTGGGGGTACACAATGAGCCCTTGTCACAGCCCTGGGCCCCGCTGGGTGCTTCTGTGATGGCCTGGAGGACAGTGCAGGCTGAGAACAAAGTAGACCCACCACGACTGTTTCCCTTAAAGAGCTCAGCAGATTGGTGTCCTGGGATTTCTTTCCAGCCTGGCCAGGAAATTCCACCTCATCAGCTGCTTCATTTCCCTCCCATTAAATCAATGGAATTTCCCTTCATTAAGCTTTGCCCAAACAAAGGTTGTAAATGTGCAGGGAGAAATCGCATGAGCCGTGAGCTCAGGCTATCCAGGGGTGACTGCAGTGACTGCGCAGGGGCCCCTGTGAAGAAATGTATTCGGTCCGCAGCCCCACACTGCCAGGTCTTCACACACAGCACCTCCCCTAGGCTCCCAAGCACTCCATGAGGGTGGAAAGGTCGGGTGGGTGCCAGGCTCTGCGCAGCGTGAAAACTTAAGCTTCCAGGGCCCTTGGTGCATTTTGTGTTCTTGACTGTTTGCCTTTCTAAAGAGGGCCCCTCAGACGTCAAGTCTTCAGCATTCTCCTCTGTTATGGGCTGAACAGTACCCCCTCCTCAATTCCCAGTACCTCAGAATGTGGCTGTATTTGGGGGTGTGGCCTCCATAGAGGCAACTAAATTAAAATGAGGTCACTAGAGGGGACCCTGATGCAATGTGACTGGGGTCCTTATAAAAGGAGCGGGGCATCATCGCAACTGATTCCCCCAACCACCCTAGGAGGCAGAGAGTATTGTTATCCCCATGTCACAGGTGAGAAAACTGAGGCTCAGAGACATCAAGCGGCTTCCTCAAGGTTATGAAGCTGGTAAGAAGCAGAGCCTAAGACTATTTGGCTCCAGACTTTCTGCTCTTCTTTACGTAACAATCTATAACCACTGTTAACTATAATTCGACCCCACCGTTTGTGGCGGAAGGCGGCAGGAGTGGAGAAAGGCAGGAACACACAGAAAAAGGACTAGAAGGATATGCATCAAAAATTGAACAGGAACTCCCCCAATTGACAGGTTTTAGATAATGGTTTTTCTATGGATTCATCTG
The DNA here is from genome assembly GCA_004026585.1 of Noctilio leporinus. Taxonomy (NCBI): domain Eukaryota; kingdom Metazoa; phylum Chordata; class Mammalia; order Chiroptera; family Noctilionidae; genus Noctilio; species Noctilio leporinus. Next base: position 118,517 of record PVIW01000093.1, on the reverse strand, counting down.
ATGCTTCTATATTTTCTAAAAAGTCATGCATTGGTAATAGAAAGAAAAAGGTTCTTATTTTGAAAAAACAAAGGGAGAGGCAAGAATAGGCTTTTCCTGGGTGTCCTGATTAAGAATGAATGCAAGTCTTTAAAAAGCTTCATTTTAAAGGGCACCATCCCAGGCGCCTGCCAGGCCCCCGGGCACTGTCCCCCCTGGCCTTGGGTGTTAAGGGTTGGAGAACGCAACCCTACCTTTCAGACTGGACTCCGTTCCTAAGCGAGCCCACGTACGTCTTCTTTTTATCGACAGGCATCACATCCACGTAGCCCCCGCCCTCATTCTTGATGACTCCTGCATGCACGGCGGTCCTACAGACGCTGGAGGTCTGAAAGCACAGAGGGGGCTGTGGTCACTGGCAAGGAAATCAGGCTCCAAGAAGACAATCAACCTCCTGCTTGGTGGCCAGGCTGATGCAGTGCTGGCCATCTCAACCCCAAGGAAACAACCATCACCACCTTGACTTCTCAGTGATCTTTCCAGAGAGACCAACTTCATTCATTCATTCACTCATTCATTCATTCAACAATATTTTCTGTGTTGGGCCCTGTTCTACACGCAGGGGGATCCCACAGGGAACAGAATAAAGATCTTGCCTTCATGGAGTGAAGGGAGAGAGACAGACAACCAAGTAAATAAGTAATTTACACTATGAAAACAAAATCACATTGTGAGATAAAATGACTAAGTGGAGGGGCAATTATAGAAGAGTTAGTTAGGGAAGGCTGTTCTTGATGGAACATTTGAACTTAGATCTGGGTTACACAAAGGAACCAGCCATAGCCCTGGGAATATCTCTGGTGGCAGAGCATCTCAGGCAGCGGAAGCAGCTTGTGCAAAGGCCCTGGGGCCTGTCCAAGGAATAGAAAGAGGACAGGGGTAGCTGAGTTCGGCAGAATATGGCAGGAGAGGTAGGAGAGGTGAGCAGGGGCCAGTCACCTGAGGTTGTGAGGATTTATTCTAGGTACCCAGGGAGCTACTGGGGTTCAAGCAAGGGCAAGATGTACTGTGTTCTAAAGTCATCCTGTAGTCCAATTCCTGGGTAATAAAACCCTTGAGTCAAACATTCATTAGGATCTTAATTTATCCAATAGGAAAATGGGTTGGGTTGTCTGAGAGTAATGAATCAACATTTCTCAGATTCATTCAGGGGTGGGGTGGCCAGTGCCTGCTGAAGATGCAGGCTTCCGGGCCTCATCCTGACCTACAAAGTCAGAATCTCCCCCAGAGAGGCGCTGTGTTATTCTGGTGCACATTTAAGGGTAAGGGCCAGGTAGGTGACACCCTCATGCCTCTTCCATGACCCTTTCATCTGGCCTGTGCCAAAATCCCACATGGCAACTCCAAGACACCTGCAGCATCTGATGACAATGCTATGACCTCCCTACACCTCCCAACCATACCGAATTCAGTCGCTCTGGGCTGAAGCTCAGGTCTCTATTTTTTTTTTTTTTTAATTAAATTTTTATTTTATTTTATTTTTTTAATTAAGTTTTTCAGGTCTCTATTTTAAACATTACATGAACATTTGGAAAGTGGGGGATCCCTGTTTACAGAAAATAGTCATCTGTAGAGTGGCCCAGTAACATCTAATGATATGCTCAACCAAGCTCATCAAGTCAACTGTGCAGTCCAGCTTAGCAATGCGCCAGCCTTTTTAAAGATAAAAAGCCAGATCCAGTATCTACAGGGCAGGAGGGCTAACTCCAGCCCTGTCTTCACTCATGGCCTCGTGGCCTGTGGCCATCACAGGGGGTTTGCCTGTGGACTCCTGTGTGTCGAGGGTGGACAGAACAGACAGGTTCAGGCTTGTTATGCTTTCTGTCATCTTGTGTGGTGCATGGAGTTGGGGACAGAGACTTCTGCCAACCATGTCCTAACTGAGAAAACTTAAACACCGTTATGGTGAGGGCTATTCAGCAGGAGGGCTGGTTTGGGCTTTGCTCTCTCTTCACATCACCCCTCTACACAGTGATCACCCAGTAACCGCTGTGGGGCGACAGAGGTCCTAACCTCTGCTTAACCAAGCTAGTGCCTCCTTCATAAAGAGACGGTGAGAGTGAAGAAGACAGATCCTGGGGGACGCACTTACAGGAGGGCATTAAAAGGAGCTGACTTCACAGATGCGGAAGGTAGAATGGAGATTACTGGGGGTGGAGGGGAGGTGTTGTAGTTCAATGCGTGCAGAGTTTCAGAACCGCAAGATGAACAACTAGAGATCTAATACCAGCCAATGTGAATACACGCAACACTACCGAACCTGTGCACTTAAACATGGTAAAGAGCAATATTTTATGTTGTGTATAGTTTACCACAGTAAGAGAAAGACAAAGAGGGAGGAAGAGAGGAAGAGAGAGAGAGACAGGGAAAGAGGCAGAGAATGTTCTACCCAAGCCTAGAGAAGAGTGTTTTCTAGAACAGTGTACCCCCAAAAGTGGTCAGCTGGCCTCCATCCCTGGCATAGCCCCGCAAGTTCCTTTGTCCCCCTGTCCTTACCACTGTCCCCGGCCCACCTGTGTCTGGGAGGTTTACCATTTGAATGGGACAAGAAACCTACCTAGCGGGTTCCTAACATCAGGTAGGAGGGAACAGATTAAAGCAGATTCTCTGAAAATCTGAAATATCACTGAGCCTGTTACCGCTCAGAGCCCGCAGCCTGTTCAAAAGCTGCAACAAGCCCTCTCAAGGGACATGCCCTTCCGCTGCTGCCTCGGCCTTCAAAGGCCAGGTCATTCCAAGAAGTTGCTGATTTTGCACAGGAAGGAAAATGCTTCGTGGCAGAAGACCACCCTCCCTGCCTGTTCCCTGGAAGGTTAACACCGCTGGTAAAAGGTGGAGCGCCTCTGGCTGATTAGGCATTGTCCCTCAGGAGGAGTCCGCATTCATCTGCGTCAGGGCACACGTGAGTTACGTCCCAGCTGGGGCGTGTTTGATAGGCAACCGATTGTTTCTCTCTCACATCAGTGAATGCTTCTCCCCCCTTCTTTCTCCCCGCCCCACTAAGAATAAATAAATAAAATCTTTAAAATTTTTGTTAAAAGGTGGAGAGCTTTAGAGCCAGCTTGACCATTCACACTAATGGCTGGAGAATTGCGTTTTGTGCTTTCCATGACAGATTTACCTACATGAACATATCTCAGCCTCTTCAATAAATAAATGAAGGCAGGGCTCCTCAGTCTGAGGTGGCCTCCAAGAGCTCTGTGCGGTCCTCAGGTGGCAGGCAGAGCTCTGGGAGCCTACAGGGTCAGCAAGAACTTTCCTGGATTGCATGCTGAGCACAGGAAGACCCTATGTCCCAGGCCCTGTCCCGGGAGCCACATGTCCCTGACTAGCTGTTGCCAAGGGGCGGTGTCCCTCGGTGCTGTGCCCTCTGTGGCAGTCCTTTGCCTCCCACTCCCAGGATATTTCTGGATATCAGTGACACAGTAGTTTTCCACAATAACGTGAGAACATCAAGCCAAGGGTCATGCCCATGCAAACCTCACATGCACAGCCAGATCTATCTCATGGATGGGCCTGTGTTCACCTGTTATCAGTACACACATCTTCAACCCTGGCAGTGGGCAAACATTTCCTTTCTTTTTATCTCTTCCTTTTCCCACATGCCTGTCTCCCTACTGTGCCTCCGTAAAGGTGCAGGTTGTCCATTTTCTCCTCTCGGGGCCCATGGAACAGGAATCTCTGAATGTTGATTAACAGTGGTTATCAGCAGAGATCTGGTCTCGGCGAGGCTGGAAACCAATCCTCCCTCCACCACTTGTTGCCTGTGTGGCTTTGGATATCTATGTAAGCCCCATGGTCTCTCTCTCTCTCTTTTTTTTCTTTTCAGAGGGGAAAAGAGGAAGAAAGAGAGAGAGAGAAACACTGATCGGTTACCTCTCGCACACCCCCAACCAGGGACCTGGCCCACAACCCAGGCATGTGCCCTGACTAGGAATTGAACCAGCAACCTTTTGGTTCACAGGCTGGTGCTCAATCCACTTAGCCATACCAGCCAGGGCATCTATTTTTCTAATATAAAGTGGGGATCATCATAGCTAACATTTTTGAGCATTACCAAGGCAGGCTCCATTCTAAGTGTTCCGCATGCATTGATATAATACACATGCATTGATATAATAACCTCCCAATAATCCTGCATAGTAGGTATTACTACTATTCCCTCTTAACAAATGGGCAGACTGAGGTTCAGGGAGGTTAAGTGGCCCACCCAAAATCACTCAGTTGGCAACCAGCAGAGCCTTGACTGCCACCCACAGCCAGCAAGCCGCATGCCACATAGAACGGCCATTGTGAAGAGTAAGATCAACGGCTGAATGCAGGTTACACGCAGTCAGTGCTCAATAGATGTTAGTTAACAAAACAAATACCACCAACATAATCATCACTGTCACTGTCACCATTACTGAAAACTCTTAAGGGACTGTCCTAAGCCAGTGGTCCTCAAAATGTTGTCCCAGACCAGCAGTATGAGCACCCCTCGGGACCTCGTTGGAAATGTATATTCTCTGGCTCTACCCCAGACCCACTGAGTCAGAAATGCTGGGGGTGGGGCCTGGAAGTCTGTTTGCACAAGCCCTCCAGGGGACTCTGATGCATGTACAAGTATGAGAATTAATCCAACCGCCACGGAAGACAGGAAGGGCAGATAAGAAAACTGAAGACGGGGGCAGATGGGACTCGCCTCCCGTCCTCCAACTGGTAAATGTCACAGGTGGGGCTTGAACTTGTCTTCTGACCCAGACTTTGCTCTTTGGGCTACACCCTGATGCTTTCCCTGCCCGCAGCTCACCACAAAGTGAGGGGTCTGCCAAGTCATGCATTCTGGGTGAGCAGGCGAGGACTGCAGCATTATTAGGCCCTTCGAAGATCTGGAGACAACTCTCCCAAAATAAATCTGTTAGCTAAACAGACATTTTCCAAAAGGCATCATCATTTCCCAGAATACAGAGTGACCTAGAAACCAAAGCCAGAAAAAAACCTCTGAAATGGAGGTAGCTTTCTTCTTTCCCTCCGTCATTCTTCCCTCCCTGTCTCCTCCTCTCTTTTTCTTTCTCCCTTTCCTCCTTCCTTCTTTTACTTTCTGAAGAGCTGTTTAAGCATTGACTACTGTAATATCTTCATTTATTTATTTATTCAATTTATTTATTTATCCAATGTTAATTGAACACTTGTGTGCCAGGCTCTGTCATGAGCACTGGGGTTCCAAAATCTCAAAACTCAAGAGTAACTTAGTTAAAGACTTCATACAGCTTTTTCCCAACATGCCTGTTAACATCAGTGTAATTACGAGTGCAGGGACATTCAAGCAAAGCAGAACAGAGTACGGCATGAATAAAACCTAATGTAAGACACACCTTCACTGACATCTCACCTCTACCATGTACTAGCTTGTGTGATTTGGGACATGTTGAGACTTACTTTCCTTTTCTGTAAGATGGGGATAATGAAACCTAGACATGGTGTTTTTAAAGAACCTAAAACATAGTGAAAGGCAGCTTTATGCTATTACTAAACTTCCATTAAGTTCTAGCATTTTCTAACCTTTTCGGGGAGTTGTTTTACATGTTTAGCTGCTATGTTGTTTGGTACATATAGATTTAGTTTTCATATCTTCATCGATACGATACTTTTGTGCCATTGCATAATTGTGTTGTTCCATTCAGTGTGCTTAACTTGCAATTCCACTTTATAAAATAGAAATATTGCCATTCCTACTTTATTTGTTTGCTTCTTTATATTTGGCTGGAATCACCTGACCCATCCCTTTATTTTTAAATTATTTAAAAATCCAAGTTTCTGTCTTTTAATGGAAACTTTGGTTCAAACATTTAATAAACTTTTATTACACTTTTAGAACTTCATTTGGACTAAACAGCTGTTGAGGGGAAAAAAGAGGCTCATTTAAAGAGGGGGAAAAAAGTATGGGGTAAAAGGTTAGCCAAGAGGATGCTCTGATCTTACGGAACTCTGTGTTCTCACATTTACAGGGATCAGGAACAAGTGAAGGCAGATGGAGGCAAAGGTAGTGATGGTGAGTGTGATAAACCACGAAAATGAACATGAGCAAAAGTGGAGGGAAAACGCTAACTAGGGATGTGATACTAACCTAATCATGGAAATTTAGATCTAGAAGAGTCCCTGGACTAGAAAATTGGAAGAGCCCAGCTGACTCCTTTAACAGTAAAGTCGATGACTAGGCAAGATCACACACTTTTGGGCAGAGCAGCGACCATATCCTCATCTTCTGGGTCTCCAAGTCCCTAAACCCTGGGCAGTTGATGGAATAAACTATGTTATGAAGGATTTACTTAAGAAAAATCAGGCTAAAGCTTCCTTGCTAAACTTAGGAGGGAAATATGGAAGAAGAAGAAGAAAATGACTATAATTTGTATTTTCTTCTGTGTTCTTATAGCTAAGTATATACATAGCCTAAAAGAAATGCCGTGAGTAGTGTGAACCAATACCTCTAAAAACATCAGGAAAGCTGGAAAGGTCATTAAATATCTGGGGAAATGAAGTATGTGATGCAAGAAAGTTTTCACATTAAAAATGTGTGTCAATGGGGAAGCAGGATTCAACTTACCAAACTACGAAAATGTTTGCATAAGATGAGGCACACCTGCATCTGTGTTCATGCGCACACACAGGTGGTAGTGGTACAAATATCTCTATAAATGGGAAACTAGGGCAATGGTTGCAGAAATAACTGGTCTAAATTTAGCTGGAAGCACAGGAATGAGACCTCGGGTTTCTGGTATCCAGACCTTGGGACGTGGTTTCTGAGGTCTTAACAGGCTTTGAGAGGTGGTCATTGAGAATGCCAGCATACTCACGTCGGCGTAGATGTTGGTTCCAAACACAGGGGCCCAGTAGGATGGCTCATCTTTGCAATGTGCTGGACAATGAACTCTGAAAAACAAGAAGCATTCGTGTGATGGTTATGAGAGGCAGCTGGCCCTCTTTATATGAATTTCAAGATTTAAGTTCTTAGATGAAAGGAAACTACCATGCTGTTTACTCTTAAGAAAAAAATACTTCTCCCATTCTAGTAGTGGCAAAGATATTTTTCCTTTTCTTAAATAGTTCATTTAGAACCATTAAACACCATACAAAAAGACACAAGCAAACAAGATGAAAGGGAATAAATATCTCAGAGAGGTGAGGATAAGGTTGTAAAACATTGTACCTCCCATTTCTGGGTGTTGGCCAGTTCATACTGAATGAACTGAATTCCGTAATGAATACATTACGGAGATTATAATCAATAGGGTTTTTAAAAGGCCATGTCCCTGTGTGGGGGAGGAAAGGGTGGAGGGCCCTCACCTCAGTGAGTCACAGAATATTCCAGGGAGTGGGTACTGATAACCTGAGGCGGAAAGGGGTTAGATCACCGCTAGTCAGTCACCACATCCCTGCCATCAGCATAATGAGGCTGAGGAGAGGGCCTTGAGCTGAAGTGGGTGGACCCAGGAAAAGGCATGAACTTTACTGAAGAAAAGGTCTTTTGTCTTTATCTGGAACAGTATATCCAGCTGGAGTCCAGGGATCAAGAACCTAAAATGGCACCCAGAAGCCACCTGGCCCCCAACAGGCAGGATTTGGGAAGGAAAGAAAGCCAGGTCAGAGGATTGAGAAATGGAAATGGTGCAGGAAGGGGGGAGGGGTGGGCAGAGAGAAAGAGAGTGTGTGTGAGAGATTTAAATAAAAGAAAACAGAATTTAAGTAAGAATGAGTGTTGTTTCCTAGATCTTCTAGAATGGCAGGTCAAAAACCTAGATTTTGGATATGTCATTTTTCTTTTTTATTCGTTTTTTGTGTGTGCAAATTACACCCCAAAAACTGGGTTTTACCCTGGCTGGTAGCACAGTGGATAAGGCGCTGACCTGCAAACCCAAAGGTCACTAGTTCTATTCCCCAGCCAGGGCACATAACCAGATTGCAAGCCAGGTCTCCAGCCAGGTCCATGGCTGGAGGCAGGTGAAAGGCAATCATACATTGATGTTTCTCTCTCCCTCTCTGCTCCTCTCCTTTCCCCTCTCTGAAAATAATAAATAAAATCTTAAAAAACTGGGTTTTAATAAGCTGTTCCTGAGGCAGGTGAAAAGCAACCATACATTGATGTCTTTCTCCCCCTCTGCCTCTCCCTACCCCTTTCTCTAAAAATAAATAAAATCTTAAAAAATAATAATAAGCTGTTCCTAAAGTGAGCCATAGAAAATATCACAGATCCAGTAGAAAAATCAATGACCTGATTTAAATAGGACAAGCAGCACACAGCTTTTGGGTTCTAGACTGATCTAGGAGACCAGAAAATAACAAATCTCAAGGTTTGTCTGAGGGGCTTGGGAGGAGCCATGTGGCACATGGAGTCATCCCTACATGTGTAAGGACCCTGTCAGTGAGTGGAGGCAACATTAGTGGACAAAGTCCTTTCTCAGCTAAGGTCCCAGAGCAGAGCTCTGGGCCGAGCTGCCCACTCAGCTCCACCAGTAACATCTCACCAGGCTGGCCCCGTCTGGCCCATTCCTGAAGAGCCAGCGTTCAGTGGTCCCCAGGAGTTGTGCTTCTAATGTCCCTCAGGCTATTCCAATGTGCAACCATGGTTGAGAACCAGCAGTCTCAGGGAAGGTCTAGTGGACCCTTGACTTGGAACAGAAATTGAGCGATTTCCTGGGTATACACACTCAAGGTCATATCTGGAATTCCATTGTACTTCGCTTGCCAGGAGATGACTCCCAACCCAGCATGGCACCTCCTTCCCTCAGACCTCATGTTTGCAAAGCCAGATACCAGTGAGACTTACCTTGGGCAGTGGGTCCCTGGCTTCTCAAATGGGCAGAGCTGAGCGATAGTGGTGTAGCAGTCCAGGTCTTGCACTGTGAACAGGAGTCATCAGGAAAGAGTCAGGTGATGGGCAAGTGTGGGCCTTGGGCTACAGGCCCATGCAATGGGCTACTAGACAGCTGCTCATTGGCCCAGGGGTTCATTGAGCTCCCCCAATAGTGCTGGGGTGAGAACCCAGCAAATGTTAAGCTCCAGTGCTCCTGGCACTCCACCTAAGACCAGTCAAAGGATGAGACAAAGCCCAGGCCTGAATGTGTTTACTGGTCAAGAATGCTGGCAGCTGCAAAAGCTTCTCTGTGGATTGACAATACTTCTCATTTGCATGGTGTTTTTTGATTTTGAAAACTTTTCCTACTTCATCATGTTAGAGCCTCATAGCAGATATTAGTCTAATTATACAGATGAGAAAACAGGCTCAGAAGAGCTGAGACCTCACAGGACATGGGTAAGAACCCAGGTTTCCAGTGCCCAACCTAGAGCTCTTGCAAAGGAAGCCAGTGGCTCTTAAAAGTTGTATGTTCTGTTTAAACACCAGGTGTAACAAAGTAGTTCTAATACTGATCACCTGTTGTCTCTAACAGAATGTCCTCATCTAGTCCAGAGCTGGGTGAACTCCTTGTTAAAAGAACAGAGTGAATGTTTCCAGTTTGGTGGGCCCTACGGTCTATGCTGCAAAGAAACTGGCCATAGACCATGCATAAAGGAATGGGCATGTCTGTGGGCCGATAAAACTTTATTTACATAAACAGCCACAGGAAGGAAGGATTCCGTCCGAGAGAGGTAGTCACTATAGCATGCTGTCCCGTGGATGCATCCCACCCTGCCAAATGAACCACCCATTCCCTCTTGTCCAAGGCAGATGGTAGTCATCTGTGAAGCTCTGTTTGCTGCGGAGCCCAGAACGAGCCTTCAGCATCTAGCTCAACACAGTGCTCCAGGTAGCCACTATCAATCAATAGAAACTGACAGTGCCTATGCAACGTATTGGCTACTGTAGACCCAGGCTGGTATTTCTGTGACATTCGGCTGGAATGCCAGGCCTGTGTTTCTGATTTAGCCTTCTAGGGCCAATGCCAAGTTCAGATATGTTTAGGAACTAGTTAGAGAATCAGTCTCCTCAGGACCCTCTTTAAAAAGCCTTATGGTGTTCAGAACAGCAGTGTTAGCAGGCAAGATAAACACTACATCAACAAGGGAAACCCAAGATAGCCCATGTATTATGGTCACATTAAAAAAAAAAAAAAAAAAAAAGGCAATAACCTAGTATAAAGGAACCATGGACATGGACAACAGGTGGGATTGACTTTGGGGGGAATGGGTGGGTGGGGAGGGGGACAGAGGGGAGCAAAAAGGGGATGGATGTAATACAACAACAATAAAATTAAAAAAAAAAAAAGAAAAAGGAAAGAAAGGAAAAAAAAAAAAAGACCGCCAGCTTACCTTTTACTTTTGACACTGTGAATGAGCTGGATGCCTTGTATTTGCTGTAAAAGGAAACATTATGTAAATGCAAACAGAATGGCTTCCACAAGAGCACAATGGCTCCTGCATTTATTTTATTTACAGCCTCAATTTAACATTTTCCTACTTGTATCCCAACAGCCTGAAAGCCCTTAGAGCATCTAGAGCAGGATCTAGAATAAGAATTTTCTAGGGTTCAGCTCATTCACTTCTTTGTGCCAAGGACCCCTCTGGCAGCCTGAGAAAGGCTATGGACCCCCTTCTCAGAAGAACAATTTAAACATGCATATGGTAAGTTGCAAAGATTAAAAGAAAATCAGTTATTAATATCACTATCAAAGTATTAAAACAAGCATTTGAGCAATAGCCTTGCCTCTTTACTAATGCGTTAAAAACAACCTAGAGATGGGTCTTCTAGGTACTGTTATGCTCTGTAAGGATGGAAGGGACGGCAGTTTGAGATGTCTGCAACAGACCCATGTCCACTGGAGCGAGTCCCCAGCCCTGCCAATGCTACGCTGCTATGGGGCCAATAGTCATAATGGAAGAAAATGTTACATTTCAATGAGAGATTATTGAAAATAAAGCTATAATTTGCTTTTTGTTGATGTTTGCACATTCTCCGAATCCTAAAACATAAAGAACCCATTATAGGTGCAAAGCTGGGCATTGAAAGGGACTAGACGTGGCTCTAGGACAAGTAGCCCAGGCCATGCGGGATCTGAGCCCAGCCAAGCCCACAGCTCCATCCTGGTACCGAGGTCACCCAACCAACCACTGTATCTCTGTATCTTCACTTTGGTTTACAATTCCTTGCTCTTTTTGTTTGTTTGTTTATATAACCCCTAGGTCCTTGGCTAAGACAGAGGGACTATTTCAACACTCCCTGAAGAACCGAACCTTTAGGAGGTAAATGACTGACTCATGTTGAAACGTTCAGTGGCCTCACAGTTCAGACCAGACATACTATCTTGCTCAGTGCCTTCCTTGTCATAGACCCTGGGGTGGGCACCAACATGGGGATCCTGACATGCTGTACCATTGAAGATTAGCTGGGTGGCAGCCCTGCGTCCTCTTATGGCCCTCGTTTACAAATGAGGATGCTGCCACCCAAAAGGGATTAAGAAACCAGCCCAAGGTCAGGCACAGGAAGAAGCAGAGCCAGCTCTGTTTGACCCCATGACCCCCACTGGGCTGTACGGTCCCAGGTCACTTTAGTTTCTGATCCCACAGATGGATCAAGACATGGCCTGCTCACTGCTCCCCAAAGTCAGAATGGCAGGGACCATCGGGCCCAGCAACCAGTCACATACCTTATGTAAAACACATGATCTTGCAAAAAAAGCATGCTTGAAAAATGAAAAGCCTTATTCCTAGTAAGAAAAAGTGCTAATCCAAAATTAGCCATAAATGCAAAGGTACCATCAACTATTACTGATAATGTATCTGATGCTTATGGGGCAACTTCTGAGTTACAAGATTAATGTCATCTCTATTTTTCCCCTGGTTCTTTATAATGTTCAGTACATGTCGACTTTCAACAATACTTACATAACTAGAAAAATTTTAAGGAACTGTGATCATAGAATAGGTACCTCAAAGACTCCATGCCGTTTCTCTCAGACTTGACGAAAAAGGGGACCCTCCCGTTCCTGGTGATGTCCACCAGGCCTCCTTGGTTGTCCAGGACCCCGTAATGGATGGCAGCCCGGCATATGCTGGATGACTGTGGGGGAAGGGGGAGACCATAAGTAGATCTGAAGTAATCTTTGTCAGCAATCCCCAAGATGTTTGTCTTCACCCCACCTCTGCCTCTGCCTCTTTCTAGAACATGTCTTTGTTCCTGGGGTTTATCTTTAGAAAAACCCACCCCAGGGACTTTATAAACCAAGAGCAGTGACAAGTAGCCCTTTGTCCCCACGCACTGGAGCATATTATTGCTCTGTCTAAACTGGAGACTGAGGGCATGAGGGCTGGCCCCAGTGCCCAGAAGTGGCTTCCAAAGGTTGAGAGCCCATGGATGCTATTACGTTAAGCTTGGGTGGGGGAGGGGAAAATAAATTTTTTTAATGTGAAAATTACCAGCCTTCTTTAAAAGCACCTGCCAGCACATTACACAAGCCATTTAAAGAGATACTGGCTACACTTACACTTTCATAAAAGAGAGTTCCGAAAACCTTTGCTTTGTTGTTCAGGCAGCCTGCTGGGCACCAGTACCTGATGGAAAAGAAAGAAAGTGACCTTCACAGGTAAATATGATTCAAGGTCTCCCTGAAATGATCCTTTCTTTTTCTTCAACAGCTCTATTGGTACAGACAGAAAAGCTTCAGTGATGTAGAATCCACTGTTTTCCTGGCAAGTCACAACCCACCCAGGCTGAAGGTTGTAGTCGCAGGAACACAATTGCAGATTCAACTTGACCTTCTTAAGGACTATTTTCATGTGCGTAAGCTTTGGGTTTAAGCCAAAGATGTGAACAGACAATTCACAGAAGACAGACAAGTGGCACCCAAACACACACACACACACAATCCTCAAATATCAGTCATCAAAGAAGTGCAAATTTGTTCTTTAAAACATGGAATAAAACTCGACAATGGTGTTCATGTTTGGAGAAAGGTATAAATTAATCTTTCCAGAAAGTCTTAAATCTGTTGATTTTTGAATTTCTCTTTAAGGGTATATCCCAACAAAAGAGTCAGAAAGTCAGACCCACATGTTATTCACTGTTCATGACTGTGGAGAACGGGAAGGAAGCCAGCAGGTGCCCAAGGCACGGCCAAGCGATTTTGTGTGGCCACATGTGAGAGGGTTGTGCAACCACCAGAGATGAATGTTTTTCAGGAATATTCTCTGGCTTTGGAAAATCATAAGCGAAAACAATGACACATAAGATCACTTAAGCAATATTAGCCTAATCAGTGCATAAAAAAAGATTGGAACTAAGTTAAATTGCTGTTGATATTAAGAAGTTTCTGGGCACATTTTTTTCTTTTAGACTTTGTTGTGGTGGTGGTTTTCCTGAATTACAACAAACAAGAATACTTTTTAAAGTCAAAAAATAAGCCCAGTAAGTGTTATTTTTGTAAAAGCACCAAGTACAGAAAAGGGAAGAGCCAGGTAGGTAGTGGGACAGCTTCTAGGTGAGTCACTGCGCGCAGTCCGGTGTTTGCCGCAGGGCTGAGCTATATTTCTTGACTGGAGGTCTCTCACAGTCTTCATGTGGCCAGACCCTTGCCTTCTCCCTGCCTGGGGAGGGTCCCATCTGCTCCTGACTCTGGAGCTCTTCTGATGCTACCTCACAAGGGATCATCTTCAAACCCTGTCATTTTTTCCCATTGAGTGCTCAGGGATGCTGTCATAATGAGCTTGTGGGACAGTCACATCATCACAAAGGGTCAACTCTGGACCATTCAAAAGTCCTAGAACCATGAGCTTGCACAGTAGATATCCCCTCCAGATTCTTAGTGTTTTCTGCCCAATTACCCAGCACCCACAAAGATGTGCCAATGTCCCAACATTGTACAGGGAACAGTTATTGCACCACTTATCATTGCCACATCTTGCTCATCTCACCAACAGACTGTTTCCTTTTGTAGTGCTGGCTGGCCTGTTCCCAGCTGCTCATGGGGTGATGCCTGAGCCTTTTGAACGACCTCACCCTAGGTTGCTCAAAGTCCATTTCCTAACACTCCTGCCAAAGGCTGAGCCAAACATTCTAGCAATCAAATTCGAAATCCCCATGGTATAAAATCGGACCTGCTACCTTCTCTTTTTAGCATGTGCTTTAGATGATGCAACTTGGCTTTAGGTGAATGCCAGAGACCTCAGGAAGACAAGTAAGGACCCCTCTACCAATGACGTGGCTTTCCTACTGTGAACTTTAAGTTCTGCATGAGGCCGCTGCACCTATTGGCCATTTACTGCCAGAAAGGGCGGCCCAGCAGCTGCGCTGCCAAAACCAAACTCCTTGGCAGACAGTCTTCAACATCTGAATGGACAATACTCAATGACTCCATCAGCTAGATGCATTCACTCAATTACTCGGGCGACACGGGCAGCAGCTCTCCCTCTGGTGGGGCCCGTCAGGAAGCAGATGTGCTCAGGTTCTGCAGCAGGCCATGGCCCAGGCTCTGCCAGCCCACTCACGTCCTAACAGCACCCCAGACCTACTCCTTCCTGCACAGAATTCCAGGCCACCTGGGACCTCTCGCACAGAGGTACAATGGAGCCCCCCAGCTGTGTAAAACGTTGGTCAAGGTGGTCATGTCTGTAGTAGCACTTCTGCTATGTGTCCATCTGGCCTTTCTACCACTTGTAAATTCCTTTTGAAACAATAATGCAGAGCATGTGAAATTTGAACACCTCCTCCCCACCAGGGATGAGACACTTAACTAGAATATATGTCCAGGCAGGAGAAGACCTAGAGCTTGGGCCAACCCTCCAGTCAAAGGTTATCAATTAGGGGTGATCTTACCCCTTGGAGCACATTGGCAACTTCTAGATGTTTTTGGTGATCACAACCAGGGAGGCGCTCCTGGCATCTAATGGGTTGAGGCCGGAGATGCCCTTCGACTTCCTGCGTTGCACAGACAGCCCCACCACAAAGCTTATCTAGCCCCAAGTGTCAGCAGTGCCAAGGTTGAGAAATTCTGGTCTAGGCTGACGGAAATGGATCATCGTCGTGTGCTAAGCTCTTCATAAAGGGTGGCATTCAGAGGACACTCTGATCAGTCTAACTTACGATAAAAGCAAGCTGGGTTACCTCCCCACTCGGCCTTCGGTGCACACGATGTGGCTGAAAGCCGAGAACAGCATCTGCTGTGTGCGGGTTCCTACCCAGCTGGGTTTGGGTGCCCATGAACCGAGGGATCGGGACGTGACCCCGAGCCCCCAGCAGGCGCCGGGAAGGGTGAGACAGGGACCTGGCCCACACCTCACCTGTTGCACGTGGACCCTTTGCACTTGTCCTTCATCTTGGTGTCGCACCTGACAACTTGCGCTAGGAGAGAAACGCAGAAATACACGTCACTGCGGGAACCCGGCGGGCACGTCTGGGTTAGGACACCCCCTATCCTGCTCGAGCAACTCGGGAAACATCTGGCACCCACGGCACATGCGAGCACAAGCGCTGCCGACGGCCGCAGACGTCAGTGCGGGTCCCACATGGGCCCCTTCACAGCAGTCACGGGGCTGCGGACGTGCTCCCTCCTCTGACGCCGATTTCTACGTGTGAACAACGGGCACCAGCGTCGGGAGCACCGGAGGACGAGGTGCCCGCAAGCGCGGGCGGGGGCCCCGCACACACCGCGCTCAGGGCCCGGAGGACGCGCTCGCCCGACCGCTGCGAAGTGCGGCCCCACCCGTGTTGTCCACCCCGAAGCCAAGGTGACGTGGCCAAGCTTTTGGTTTTTTGTTTGATATCGAAATCTTGGAGTAGAGTTATAGTTGGGCAAAAAGACATATATTATGATTTTACATGATTAAAAAAACAACAACGATGGAACAGCTTCAAACTTCTGGACAGAAAAGAGAACCAGCACAAACCCTGGTCAGGGGCCACCAGGTGGAAACACCGGCACAAAGTCCGGGGAAAAGACACTTAAAGCCCAAGACGGAGTGACCGTGGGGCAGGGCGGCGGGGCTGAAAAAGCCGGGGGTGGTTTCTGAGCAAAACAGGCGGGAGGAGTCGGCTTCCCGCTGTGAAGACTCAGGGCGGAGCCGGTGAAAGAAAAGCTGGGGAGGCAGGTGCCCGGGACCCCGGGGAGGGGACAGCGCGACAGGTGAGCAGGAGCGAGTCCCTGACTCCATGTCAGCGGTGGGGGTGGCCGGCTCCCGCCAAGGGGCGAGTTGGAGGAAACGCAAATCACGGGAGCTCTCCGCCGACACCAGGGCCCCAGAAATAATCCTCACAGCAGCCTCGTGTGATTGTCCCACTTCACGGACGAGCAAATCCCATCTCCCAGAGTCAAGTGAGCGGTGGAGGCGGACGCGAGCCACGGTGCTCAGCCTCCGCCCTGCACGGTGCTCCCCCCAGGGGCCCGGGGCTTCCAAGAGGAACCCAATTCCGGCCTAGGTCTCCTCTGAGAAGGGTAAGGTCTGACCTTAAAACACCTGCCGCAGGGGGACAGGTCACTCAAGCACAGCTTCTATACATCTCACTTTTCAAATAACTTCAACATTTTTAAAAAGAAATGTCTTTGGGTTGTGCTCTTGCAAGCTGCACACCGCCCTACTGCACACGGCCCTGCTGCACACCACCCTGCTGCGCACGGCCCTGCTGCACACCGCCCTATCACACACGGCCCTGCTGCACACGACCCTACCACACACCGC